>OZ026811.1:13415474-13862595 GCA_964023185.1 Macaria liturata | reverse complement strand
AGAACACCATTTTATTAAAATAAAAATTGTTAGTTCAGTGACTGAAATTGGTAATTACATTAATTCAAAGTTATGTACGTAAGTATATAATAGACTCTTAACAAGTTTTCTCATACTTTATTTTATTTAGTAAACCTAAGCTATGCAAACTTTATGTGTTTGATAATAATAACAATACTCCCTATTTACCTACCTACCATATCATTCAATGACTTGATTCTGTGTTAAAATCATACCTAAGTAGATCTGTTACATATCATAGGTAGTTGAGTAGATATTACACGCGGAACCTGGACATGATGAAGTGTGCGTGAGCGCTTACTTGGCAGTCTTGAGCAGGGGGTGGTTGCTGCCGACCAGCTTGCGCAGATGCAGCGCCACGTTAGCGATCTCGTCGCTCAGCACCCAGCGCAGGCTGAGGAAGGAGGTCGGGTAGCCCACGATCTTCTCCGCCTCGCTGACGGCGCGGTTCCAGTCCGGCTTGGAGCCGTGTTGGGCAACCGCCCCGCTCAGCGCGCTGCTGCTGCTCACTTCCCGCCAAGGCCCGCGGGCTTGCGAAACACACGCGCAGCTCGCCACTTTCACCACCTCGCGCCTCGCCAAACCACTCAAACGACTCAAACTCATCTTCCAATCGTACTATTTACACTTCCGAACGGACTAGCGAAGTATAACGTACGGCGAAAGTAGGAAACGAAATTTATTACAAACTTTTGCGAACACTTGTTGCTTATTTACGCGAAATATAACGCTCTATAAAATGCTGCCGCACTTTTTATCGAATCGTTACACGATCACTATCGTATTCTATAGAGTGGTCACGAATAAATTCAACGATTTATGCAATTTAATTATAAAAACCTGATTTTATTTCGTAAATTATTTTGAATTATTGGTACGTCCACCACTATCAACAGAAAATGATGGACTGAATTTTTTTTTGCTCTCTCTTGACTCTTCACTCTTCACTTTCAGTCTTCGATTACATTCGTTCGTTGTAGTGAATGAATTATTCACAGAAAATGAAAACCAATTCACAGAAAAGATGTCAATGTCAATAAAAGATCTGTCTCACAAACTTGTAAATCTTAACATGTTATCTAGCACAATACAAAGTTATAGCCAAAAAATAAAAGAAAAAAAACCTGGCACTCAATCTTTCAATATTTTGACAATAACATTTAAGACAGTTGCTGTCAAGTTTCCGCATGGACCGTAGAGAGAGATACATTCTCTCTCTACGGCATGGACGTAGTGTCCGTCATATAACGCTTGAGGCGCTGCGAGATTTTTTCCTTTTATACATACATACTCTCTCTACGCTTTTATCTGTCCTTGACGAAGCCCCCCTGCCGCTACCCCCTTGACCTGCTGCAGTCAGACGTGACGTGCGTGAGCGTGCGTCAGTCAGTTGACAGTTCAGTCAGTTCAGTCACAATCGCGATTCGCGAAGCGCCGGTTATAGTAGTCGTCTGTAGAGCAGTCACTACTCGATACCGGTATTTTCTGTGTTAAGAATTTCCTTACCTTATTCTTTTCGCGTCTGAACTATTGAAATTTGATAGCACTATTCTGTGAAAGTGTGGTCATTGCGTAGTGTAGTCGTCGGACACGGTTTTCTCAATCCATCGAACGCACTCTGAGGTGGGTTTTTTTTCCTTTTTTTTTTGGTTGAGAAAATAATTTCATGGCTTCGATGTGCGCATTTCCAATCGAGCAATATCCCTGCGCCGCCACGTGTAGTGCATACGTGGTTGAATTTGAACTTGAACTACTTCGGATTGATGGAAGTTAAATCCCAGTAGTCCGCTGCGGTATTGGTATTTGATCCCAATTAACACGACGCATAACTATCCGTATTTGGTCGAACACACGATCTCGTGGAGATGAGATCTTTATCTTTGATGAGACGAACGGAATTTGTTTCCAATATGACAAACAAAACATTTCTTATCTAATAAGATTACATTCAGTGTTTAGTTTGTTATCAGTGTCTAGGGTCAACAACATAAGGGCTTGACCTTAGCCTAGTTTTGATTCTAACGTCAAATAACAATAAAATTTGTTAAAACGTAGTTTACATAGTGACCTATAGAACACAATGAAAACTTTATTTTATATATTGCCACTAAATTTCACCAGTAGATACCTAAACTCCTTAAATATCAACAACCTCAAAATTTTCCTTGATGTAATAATAATATCTAAAGCTATGTATGCCATCATTTGCATATATCCAAGACAAGTGTATTCATCAATGTCACCTAGTATTGAGACTGGTGTGGTGATGCACTTAGTCTGATTGATAGCTAATTTGAGTGTTTACTGTGTCTACACTATCTACACCTTATGGTAGCTAAGTAATAAAACAATTTTGTACATTATTATTTAGCATAATAAGGTACTGCAATACACAACTATAAACAACTTCTCATGTGGCCTATTTTATAATATTTAATACTCTTGAAAAAGCAATTTAGTGTATCGAAATAAAAAGACATTTGTTAAAATTACTAGTTACTAAATATCCTATCTGAGGAATGTGTTTAAATATCCCTTTTAATAATTTTATTTATTTTTTTCAGTACAGACACAAAATGCAGGCTAAAATCTTAAAATTAAATAACACTGAGATATATAAGACAAAAACCTACAGTTCAATTAAGCCAGTAGGTACTCCACACTCACGTTGGATTCTGACTTTAAAGTTTTTAATTTTTAAATAAGTAGTGAAAGCATACAAGTTAAATTACATAATAGATATAAATAATTGTGGAGACAAGCAATTAGCTAGCCATGCTTCCAAATCTTCTTAAAACTGTGAATTTAATTCTTATTAAATAATATATCTGCCTAGTTTTTTATAATATAAAAAACCACACAGCACCAATTATTTGTTATCAATTGTGTGACACTTAAACCTATACTATTATGTTGTCATCTGTTATCTGGTAAGAGCTGTCTGCAGTAAGTATATATAAATATCAAACATAACATAATCTAGTGGTCTTAACTATTTACCTACTAAGTTGATGTTGTAAAGATTATTGCTAATTTATTTTTTGGCACACATTTATCTGATATTTAAAAGGTAAAGTTATAAAAAGAAGATATAATAATAAAAATATAATGATTTTAATGTGAACATGCACTATGTACCTAATTGTTTATATTTGATGAATCCAAGTTTTCCTAGGATCCTATAGAATGATAGAAAAGATAAATAGAATTTTTTAATTGACTTTACATCATGATAAAGTATTTTTGGGATAATGTAGGGTTCCTGGCTCTTTCACAAGCTTTAGGGTGATATGTTTGTGTGCAGGTATGGAGTGGGAAGGGCCGGCCAAGCAAGGCTTGTACGACCCACAGAACGAGCACGAAGCTTGCGGAGTTGGATTTGTGGTTGCTATCGACGGGAAACGATCACATAAAGTAAGTGCATATTTCACATAATATTCTTAAGTTATTCACTCTGTTCTAATAACTGCATTTTTAAATATCTTTTAATAAATAAAATTGTTACTAGTGTGAGCCGATACTGAAAGAAACCTATTTATGTAGCTAGATTTTTCCTTATATATTATGGCTCGAACTTTCCTAAGGTAACTCAGCTATCTTATGTAACTGCTAGTTGACCTTCAATAATGGGATCACAGCCGGGAGAAATACTTAGTTCAGTCAATTTCAGTATCAATGCTACATTTGGCATTTTCAAGCAGGCAATTCTTCTGAGTGCCCATTTGGCTACATTTCAATGCATTTTACACATGTTTTTGGTGCCTTTCAAATTCAGAAAGGTTATATTGGTCACATGAAAATAAGAGTAGTCAGTGTATGACAATTACTACTCTAGATGTTTGTTGTGGGTTGTTAGATAAAATATTCCAAATGTTACATTATTATAATCTTGTAAGTTCCTCACTTTTTGGTTATTAATGCACAGTTTGACTCAGCTACTTATCATGTCGGTTTACCTGATTTTTTTTACAAAGATTTAATGATTACTATGCCAAAATAACCTTTACGTGTCAGCAGAACTAAGTATAATATTTAACAGATATTTAATTTGCAGTAGCTAAAAAAGTCACAAAACTAACAGTGATTATGTGATTAAATAGTTATTCGTTTTTGTAATTACGTATTTATTAAAAGCATACGATATAAATATTGAGTATGTAATGTATAGGTAATGTAAGTAGTTTAAAGACAACTACCACAAAGCATTATTTTAGAGCCAGTGTTGTAAATGCTTTAAAAAAAATCGGAAACCTCTGGATTATCCTGCATGCCTTTTACAACACAGGCAGCACTGCGGTGGAAGGCAGAGCTAATCAAAATTGTATCTCACTGTAACTGTTTACAAATCTTTTTTTTTTATCTTTGTTTTTGGAGACATCAGTTCGGATATAGATTAAGATTGAACCTATATTCCGGTTGGTAATGTATCCCTTGTTGTTCCAGATCGTCCGCGATGCGGAGGTGCTGGCGAAGCGCATGGAGCACCGCGGCGCGTGCGCCTGCGACAACGACACGGGGGACGGCGCCGGCGTGCTCACCGCCATCCCGCACCACTTCTACGCCGCGCAACTGAGGTACGTTGCATGCTCTGTACCCGTACCACTGTGCCCAACTTCATTGAAGGTGGCATCTCCTAGCTGAAGTCGACTACCCTAGTACATAGATTGCACACATCAGGGGCGATACGTACTGCACGGACATTCCACGTACTTAGCTGACATCACAATAATGTTTTCCACAGCATGTCTTATGCACTTACATATTATTATGTATTATTTAGAATGTTGTGCTTTTCTAGTCCAGATCAGTCTAGGTTTACGGCTGCTATAATGGGTTTAGAACACAAGTAGCGATTCTCCATAAGCCTCTGTCACGCAAGTGTACCTACTAGGTCAGGTACGCTGTTTAGATCAAATCGTTATTTTTTCTTGAATATTCTGCAAGTGTATTAAAACATTCTAAGTTATCCTCTCATTCAGAAATTCCGATATAAAAATAAAATAATTGAAGTTGGCCCACTTTTTTTCTCACAGTCAATGACCTAGTGCTATTAAAAGAAAATTGTAACATTACCTACTTGAATGCAAAAACGCCGGTTTGTTCGATGTTGGCACGCCGCCAACTGAAGGGAACAATCGATTTGACCAACCTTACACTTGGCATTGGGCCAATATGCTGGTTAATCGATTTACTTATACCTATAACTCTGGTCTCTGGAAGTTTATCCACGGAGTTTTAATGTAAATTGCATTTTATAAATGAGGGCGCTAATTTATTTGCTCTTTTTCTAAAGCTTTATTGCTGCTATGAACATTTTAAATGAAATCGTGTGAATAAAACATTTATTATCTCTTGCAAATATTTATGGTTTTTAATAAAAAATTAGACAGCTCAAAAGATTCCGTTTTCTCGATGCATTTAAAGCTACTGTTAGGTACTATTACGAGTGGGTTGAAACAACAATCAATTAGCGTGGTAACACTTTATTGACTAAACAATGCACATCCGATAGTAGCAAACAAATACCGATTAATTAGTTTTTTAAGTAGAAGTCATATATCTAAAATATCTATTGGATGGAGACGAATATGAAACAGGAGTCCTACAATATAACACGTGCCATGTCAAGATATAAAAGTGGTAGGCTCACTGCAGAATAATTAGTAGAAGCTGCTCAGTCAAAGCTGGTTTGGCTCATTATTGGCTAGATCCATTCTCAGTTACATCTCGGGCAATTGATGGTCGAGTCACTTTCAGACTTGTCAAGCAGATATACCGAGTCGCGTGATACAAACCACAGTAAAGATGTATGACCTAACTACGCAGTAACGAGCGATATCTCGCGCGGCTCTCGTGGCACAACTAATACAGTTTGACTGCTCTTTTATTATTGAAACTAATACTAGTTAAAGCTCTTTAATAAATAAATCTAATACTGTGGTTCTGGTACTTGCTGACCCGCCTTCTTCTTCTTCTTCTTCTGATGCTACAAGTTGTGAACTACTATATATAGCTAGCAGCAGGGTTGGGCAGTATTTGAATTACTTGTAATTAAAATACGTAATTGAAATACAAATACGTATTTAGTATTTGTATTTCAATTACTTCCTTACAATGTAATTTGTAATTCGTATTTCAAATACCTGACGCCGAGGTATTTTGTAATTAGTATTTCAAATACCTGCGGCTTCAAAATACATTTTAACATTAAAATACATTTTTTTTTATGGCATGAGTGCGAGGCGAGAGTGTAGTGATGGTAAAGCAGCTATTAGAGTTGGCAAAACTGCACCTGTTTACCAACAAAACAAAACGCAAAAAAATTACGTCAAATTGTCAATGTCAAGTCAAGATAAGATGTCAAATCAAATAACGGTTTGTTTTTAGCGGTTTTAAGCTAGGATTTTGTTTGGTCCTAGGTTTTTAGTTTTTTTCACGGATTAAATAAAGCTTTTGTTCTGTGTAGAATACAAATTTTTGTTTGTCGCGATGGATGATCCAAATCCCTCCGGATGTTCGTCGTCTAAGATGCCGGACAACGGTGGCGATGGAGTGAGCCAAATGGATGCTGAGATGTATCCGCTAATTTTATCTGGAAAGTATTTCACAGTGGTCAGTAGTGATAGTGTCCACGATAATGTCCAGGCAACATGTGTTAAATGTAAAGCTTCCATCAAAGGTAGTTTGAAAGCAACAAGCAACTTTAGATTGCATTTGAAAGTAAGTTACTGAACCCTGTTATTTTATGTTGTAAAAACAATTGCACTTATAAATTATATTATTATTATGCATTATTATACAAAGATACGAGTATATATTTTACATACCTAATTACTCTATTGAGAGCTTGGGGTCGTAAGTACATTATGTACTTACGTAAGTATGTACGGGGTACATCTACGATTGTTAAGTCGTAAAACTCTCCTAACCTAAATGTACATAATACAATTTATATTTATTCTTTTATTTTATTTATTTTTAGAGAAAACACCCTGATCTTCTGAGTGAATATGAAAACAGCAAAATAAATCAACGTGTTTCTGGTAAAAGAAAACTGCCATTAAAAAATGAAGAAAAAGTAAAACAAACTAAACTAGATTTTACATTGCAAAATAAAAATGTCAGAAGAAACTTGATAAAAATATCATGAATTACCTATGTTGTTCAGAGTATGAAACCCTTGAGTACTGTTGATGATCCCAATTTTGTCAAGATATTTACTGACCTTCCACTTCTTGGTACCGGGCCCGGTACCAAGAAACTCAAACGATAGCGCCCCGCGTCGTTAAAATATGATCCGACTAAACTAAATAGGTTGTCACCTTCATATAACCCGTCTATATTTCATGTCGATTGAATTTGGTCAATTTATTGGTCTCGCATTATAGAGTGTTAACTTGGTAGGGGATGTTTGTTTACATAATTTATAGCTTCTCGTGACGGGTACTATAGTGTTCCTCTACTTTTCACCCCGTGCTAGATTACTATCTAGACCAGCACAGGCTGAAAAGTATTTTGTATTTTGTAATTTGTATTTCAATTAAAAATAGCTAAAATACTGTATTTTGTATTTTATATTTCAAATACCTTACTTAAAAGTATTTTGTATTTTGTATTTTAATTACCTGTGATAAAGTATTTTGTAATTTGTATTTCAATTAAAGCAAAGCATGTATTTTGCCCAGCCCTGGCTAGCAGGTGTCCGCTGCTGCGCTCTCTTTGTATCGGTGTAAAGAGTAGCGGTGGTCTCTTTCAGGATTATATATTATATATTATGTACTTCTCACCAAAAACAACTTTGGTCCGTTGCTCCGTTCTGGCATGAGGCAGAGAAACAAACATACCAACAAAATACACTTTAAGCATCGGGACCTACAATTGTACTGTTACTTTTTAAACCTGCTAAAAATAAATGTAGTTTATAGCGATAATATTGTAACTGTATCTTGTGTTGTTTATAGTAGATTACTAAATGCCATGACTTGAGATTTCAATACTCTATAAGAATGGGGTCATTTACGTCAAAACCTTTGATAAAGTTATTTGTTGGGTTCATAACGGTTTATATAAGTATAGTATAACAACAGTAGCATGCATTTTATCAGTGGTACACAGTTTCACCTGCGTACCACAAAAATACCTATGTACATGACGATAACATATTGCATCTACCTCTACCTACTACTACTTAACGTATGCATAGGGAATTTGCAAATAAATTTATTAAAGTGAATTTACAACATTATTAATAAGTATATTAATTTAAAATTACATATTGTTTAGGATAAACAAAAGGTTATCAATTGATATAATAATCTCGAGTCTCAAATATGTCATGTACCGATAATATCCAGTTACTGACTCGGTACTTAGGCATAGTTTTTATCTAAAGAAGCAGATACAGCCCGCCGGTAGGAGAGCATGCTGTGTCGTATACTTTGTTGCAGAGATCGCCGCGCCGGTAGGAGAGCATGCTGTGACGTATACTTTGTTGCAGAGACCGCCCGCCGGTAGGAGAGCATGCTGTGACGTATACTTTGTTGCAGATACCCCCCGCCGGTAGGAGAGCATGCTGTGTCGTATACTTTGTTGCAGAGACCGCCGCGCCGGTAGGAGAGCATGCTGTGACGTATACTTTGTTGCAGATACCGCCCGCCGGTAGGAGAGCATGCTGTGTCGTATACTTTGTTGCAGATACCGCCCGCCGGTAGGAGAGCATGCTGTGTCGTATACTTTGTTGCAGAGACCGCCGCGCCGGTAGGAGAGCATGCTGTGTCGTATACTTTGTTGCAGAGACCGCCGCGCCGGTAGGAGAGCATGCTGTGACGTACACTTTGTTGCAGAGACCGCCCGCCGGTAGGAGAGCATGCTGTGACGTATACTTTGTTGCAGATACCCCCCGCCGGTAGGAGAGCATGCTGTGTCGTATACTTTGTTGCAGATACCGCCCGCCGGTAGGAGAGCATGCTGTGTCGTATACTTTGTTGCAGAGACCGCCGCGCCGGTAGGAGAGCATGCTGTGACGTATACTTTGTTGCAGAGACCGCCCGCCGGTAGGAGAGCATGCTGTGTCGTATACTTTGTTGCAGAGACCGCCGCGCCGGTAGGAGAGCATGCTGTGACGTATACTTTGTTGCAGAGACCGCCCGCCGGTAGGAGAGCATGCTGTGACGTATACTTTGTTGCAGATACCCCCCGCCGGTAGGAGAGCATGCTGTGTCGTATACTTTGTTGCAGATACCGCCCGCCGGTAGGAGAGCATGCTGTGTCGTATACTTTGTTGCAGAGGCCGCCGCGCCGGTAGGAGAGCATGCTGTGACGTATACTTTGTTGCAGAGACCGCCCGCCGGTAGGAGAGCATGCTGTGTCGTATACTTTGTTGCAGAGACCGCCGCGCCGGTAGGAGAGCATGCTGTGACGTATACTTTGTTGCAGATACCGCCCGCCGGTAGGAGAGCATGCTGTGTCGTATACTTTGTTGCAGATACCCCCCGCCGGTAGGAGAGCATGCTGTGTCGTATACTTTGTTGCAGATACCCCCCGCCGGTAGGAGAGCATGCTGTGTCGTATACTTTGTTGCAGAGACCGCCGCGCCGGTAGAAGAGCATGCTGTGACGTATACTTTGTTGCAGATACCGCCCGCCGGTAGGAGAGCATGCTGTGTCGTATACTTTGTTGCAGATACCGCCCGCCGGTAGGAGAGCATGCTGTGTCGTATACTTTGTTGCAGAGACCGCCGCGCCGGTGGGAGAGCATGCTGTGACGTATACTTTGTTGCAGAGACCGCCGCGCCGGTAGGAGAGCATGCTGTGACGTATACTTTGTTCCAGAGACCGCCGCGCCGGTAGGAGAGCATGCTGTGACGTATACTTTGTTGCAGAGACCGCCGCGCCGGTAGGAGAGCATGCTGTGACGTATACTTTGTTGCAGAGACCGCCCCGCCGGTAGGAGAGCATGCTGTGACGTATACTTTGTTTGAGAGAATCTCGGTACTGTTTTTATGGATCTTCTCTGTTTTTTGGTTGGCATCTCTACGAAGCTCGTCAATTTGTTTCTGCAGGGAGTCGAGTCCGGCTTTGAGGCCTACAAACTCCCTTTTGACGGGCTCCAAATCCACGCTTACCGTGTCAGAGCTTTTGGCCAAATATTCTAATTGACCTTGTAGATCTCTTAGCGTATCCGATATCTCTTTTATCTGCTGGTGAGGTTCTCTCGTTTCGTAGCCTTGCCAGTCACGGATTGCCTTTGTTTCCGCTAGGGTTGCGGAAATGTCGTTCCTGGCTTGGCTGACCTCACTAATGAGCTGCTTGTTGAGCCTTTGCAGTTCTTTTTGGTGAGCTCTCTCCACGGACAATAGTTCTCTGTTTACAGATTAGCAATAGTGATGCTGTCGATGCAACTGTGCAACCTTAATATGTATGTGAACATTCAATAATATCTGCCACATATATGTATTATTACTTACCTTTCTTTATTACTGACCTGTGCTGATCGATTTCATATACTTACAGTATAAATAGTTTCGAGAGTTACAAGAAATTTAAAATATGAAATTTCTTGTACCTCTGTGACATGTGACGTTACGAGTATTTCATTTATTACCAATGTATGACAATATTGCTGCACTTAACATCTGACATATTATGCACTAATTTCAGTCATACAAGCATCCGTGCAAATCGTTCAATTTATTTAGGGTCCGTGAAGGACGCCTCTCTGGCCCCCTCTGACTTGTTGAGAGTCGTCACATCTCCTGGATATAGACTATTGTATCTATCAGCTTTCAATGCCACGCCACTGTCTTTGCGACGAGCGTCAAACAGTAGCTACTTCTATGAATACTGTCTGATGGACTATGTACTGCATGCCTACTCCAGGTACTGTTAAAATAGTCCTGTATACTATCAAGGTTCCTTGTATCTAGCGAATAGCTATTTAATGGTGGCTTGTTACATGATATTTTTTCCAAAAGTTGTTACCTTTTTATAGTTTTTATGTACTAACGCGTTAATTACAGTAGCTTTGTATACTTAAAGTCCACCTTATAAACGAAAAAGTTTCCTTACAAAGTTATTTAAATCAAGACTACAGAAATAAGTATTACTAAATCCTGAAAGAATTAATATTGGAAACATTATCTAGATGTCATTATGTAAAGCTGATTTGATAGTCACGAGAACACACCCCAAGGTAAATTTACATAATGTAGATTGTAGCTGAAACTGGATTTATTCAGATTCCTCTTGACACATTTCATCAAATTGTATTTGCAGAGCTCTACAGTAATCAGACAGAGTCAATATTAATTCTCCAAAAATGTACAAATGTGTGGTTTACGAAGGCAAATAGATTTAAACGGATTTGTGACAATCCTCGCAGATTGAGGTTAATTGACCGAGCTGAGCGAGTGTTGAGTGGCGAGCTTATTACATCTGACGCTACTGTATCATATAAGTTACTCTAGGATTGCTTATTTGGATTTATTTGTTTGTATAAAATGATGATGGAAATTTGTGAGTGAACTCATTCGTTCAATTGGTTATCGGAATGTTGTGCTAAATGTTTTTACATGTAATTATCAACTGCCTTTCACGAAAACTCCGTGATGTAGTGATCTAATCTGAAAGTCAGTAGTCAGTACTAATTAGTAAATGAAAGAGAAGCGCTCTCTGTGTCCATTACACGGCGGCGTACTGAAGTCCTGAACCAATTAGCATGTGTTAGCTGAACTACATTGCCAGGCCATTACTACAGTACTTAGCACTGATATACTTGCAATGCTGTCTGATTCTCTCTCTCTCATGTCCGCTAGTCAGTTACAGCTGATTCAAGTGCTACACTTTATTCACTGTCTTCTCAGAATAGACGTTTTCAATTAATATTCTCCCTTTCAACGGTATGAATCCGCCAGCTTTCAACCTATTTTTGTGTGAAGTTGCAGTTTTCTCATTGCAAGAGAAGTATAAGCTCCCGTTTCGCGGTGATTCTATGACTGGGCAGTCGTTTACTAGAAAGAGTATTGTATGCAGTATTGCCTGTAAACTGCTAACACGGTCTCCGTACCGCTGCGTAGTTGTCACCAAGGCCATCCATTAGTCGAGTTGTTGTGATTTGAGCTCGTGCAATACTACATTTAGTGAAGAGACGTGCGGCTACTGAACAGTTCTACCTCTGCTAGTCATGCTACTCTAATTCATGGAGAAATTATTGAAATATTTCAAATTAAAACTATGTAATATATCATATTTTGTATTTAGCCAATATAGCAGAAAGCAATAGCAGAATCGACTTAAGTAAAATGCCACAACGAAGAACTATTCTAGCCAAATTGCCAAGTGATAAGTGAAATTAGGCGATATTGACCGGCCATATTGATATATTTCGATAATACAAACAGTAATTTCCGAGAAAGGATCGTGTTTGTGATCCACATATTCCCATGCACAGGATTAACAATACCGCCGCCATACTTGTACGTGGAATTACTAGTACTTTGTGAAGATTGACGGCGCACTACTCGTAGGTACACCAGGGTTGTAGTCTGTATTCTGTGGCTAGGGAACTAAGCTTTAGTCATAATCAACGGCGCGGGAGCGCAAAATACGATCTTCAGTCTTTTGTATGAATTGGTAGGATGGATATTCTCACTTTTAAAATGTAGCTTTGGCTATTTGTCAAATTACAAAAATCCTTTGACTTTTTTGATAATCACCTGCTTTAAACTGGGAGTGGCCATAACTTTTTAGACCACGACTTGTGTGTTGCTACAGAATAAGAATTGCAAGATGGTTCAATTTTACGCTTTTCAGTGTTCTTGTCTGAAACTCCAGTAGCGAGTGTAAAGCGACCTTTTTGTCGTACCTACTTGTATCTAAGTAACTAGTGCATGTTGTCAGACATGCGCTAACAGTTGTAAAGGTCACCACATTCACGACACAATCGGTACTTTGCTTCTTGTTTCCATCTACTTATGACCGCACTCAATATAATTTATTCCCGCTTTACATTTTTTTTTTTATTCAATTGAAATTTAGGGGCTTTAAACTAAACATTTATGCCAGCCCCATCGTAGCCTAATAACAATTACATTTACTTAATATATGTACTTATAATACTAGAGTAATGCTAGAATAAGATTGTGTTTGTTCACTCACTTGACAACGGTTGTGTTTTAACTACGTGGATATATTATCGTTTATAGTTTGATTTGCTCAAAAAACATACTTTATACTCATTTACTTACAGGAAAATGTGTAAACATTCATTGAATGTGAAACGAAATGGGATGATTTTACCTCAACTTTTTACAAAGACAATAAACGTATCGGAAGGTTACTCAGATGACTATGGAAGGTTTAATTTTAACTTTTCTTAAATGGTTTCTGCGGTATTGCCGAAATATTGCCAGTGTCACGTTGTTAACGAAAATACTAAAAAACGAACGGCGAAAAGAACCAATACATTTGAATATTGAAAAAAAAACAGGCTTATTACGTTAAACGAGAATAAGAATACTAGAACGAAATGTTTAGTCTCACTTCTATCCCAGCTATTTGTTAAGTGAAATAAGTGTTTCTATATTTACTTGCGCATCGTTCAATCAGTCGATATATATAGCGATAGATATGTTCTCTGGTGAGTGCCGCCCGCCCGCCCGCGCCCTTGAGCTTGGAAACACATCTCGAGTGTTGCCAGCACGTGCTCAACCCTCTACTATATACTAATATCACTTTACAGATTGGCAGAATGTTTGTTTCGGGTAATCTTAGGAATAACAGACTGTCAATCTAATACATATGTGATTAAATACCAACCTCATTATTACCTAAATTACTGTAACAATCAACGTAGAAATGTACTGAAAAACGATTACATGCCATGAGTGACTTTGCGGGAAAACCCCATTGTCTGAACTGTCGGAACTCTTAGCAATGTTCTACATTTTAACGAATGTCGTTCTAGCATGAACAGCCAGTTTATCCTATTATTACGCTTCACACATTAGAAGAAGACGCTTCACTCTATTCGCTCGCTCGTTCGTCAGTTGCTTTGTAAAGCTGTTTGTTTACCTCCATGATTGCACTGCAGTGTATGCACATGCACCTGTAATCGCAGCCTTGATGGTTGATGCATGTACACTGTTTGTGCTGTGATAACAGACTAGTTCCTTATATAATCTACAAACATCACTTCACTATACTGCGTGCTTTCTTATAATGGTAGCTTAAAACAGTTGATAAGTGAACATTCTTCTCTCACACACTATTTTCATGTAAGTCGTAGTTGCAAAGAATGCAATATTTTGTAGAAATCGTATGACCAAGCGGTGTGAGTTACCTATTAGTTTTGATTAGTTGAGGAAGGAAAATATTCCTTTTCTTGTCCGAGTCATAGTGTTTGAATTATCATTAAAAAATCGTTCAGTTATGAGAATAATTATATTTTTTCTTGTGTTTTTAATATTCTTTTGCACATTATTTCCAATATGATTTTATATAAGTAAGTAAATCAAAATCATTCGCATCCGATCTTCCATACCTGCGTACGTCGCTGAACAAGCGCAGGCAGTGCCCCCGCCAAGTCGAGCGCGAAGCAAACAATGCCGAAGCTTTAGAATACAGGCCGTACCATCCTTTACTGGAACCATTTCGCCGCATTTTCAGGCCCCTATTTGAGAACCTCTGGATGGGACTACAACGCTGAAATTTTTGTCATCTGGTAAGCTAGATAGAAACACTAGAAATCCAAAATTTCAAGTCTGTAGATCATTTAGTTCCGAAGCTAACGGAAAGCTAAGTTTCGCATTTATGACACTTACTCACTCATGATCATCAAAATAGAACTGGTACTTCCCATAAACTCAGAGAGCTGAAATTTGGTACAGAGTTAGGGTTTAATGGCCACATAAAGGGAAAACTATAAAAACTAGGATAATCGAAGATCTGGGGTACCTGGGGACCCTGATTAGAAAACACAAGATCCCAACCAAACTATTAGAGATATCGACATACCGCCTTTACAAAAAATATTTAACTTGGTGGGCCGCTTCACTTGATGTCAAAAATCGAAGGGCAGAAGTATCTGATGAAGAAAGAAGAAGCTGGTCTCAGCAGTATTAGACCTATGGTAATGCCCTACTACTATCGGTCATAAAAAAATCGACTGTCATTGCAAAATCCAGCGTCGTGGGACACATCTTCTTACATTTCTATAAATAAATCAATAAGCCCACGCCACGTTTCTACAAAAAGAAGTGAAATCCCACCAAAACATTCTGTAAAAAACTAGCCAAGTCTCGATAGAGCTGCTTGTTTATCTCTATAAAGTAATGAAATCTAGACAAGGTCGTGCCAAGTCTAAGGTTCGTTACTGCGATTTCTTTATTATTATAGTTAATGTTGTGTGACTTGGCCGTTGACTTGTACCCACTAACGTATAAAGAATGTTCAACTGCCAGTCTTATAACATTAACTATAATAATTTAGAAATCGCAGTAACGAACCTTAGACTTGGCACGACCTTGTCTAGAATTCATTACTTTTTATAGATAAACAAGCAGCTCTATCGAGACTTGGCTAGTTTTTTACAGAATGTTTTTGGTGGGATATATTTTGCAATGTTATTTTAGAGAGATCTACTAAGCTCAGCTTCTGACTCATTGTTAAAGAATGTATTTCCTCCTTAGATTTATGATATTGTGTAATTAAATCCTGTATTGTGCACATGTATGTATGTATGTACGATTTATGCATATTTGTCTTGCAACAAACAGCTCTCATGTTACTTACCCATTATGTTGCTTGTTTAATTTGTACAACTATGCAAACGATATGAATTTCGAACAAATTGAGTTAACTAGCGTGCTAGTGGGACTGCTGTTGGAAACAAATCGCGCGTTTCGTAGGTCAAGGAACAATGGTAAACTATACCACAAATGCCTTCAGTTTATTTGCCGTTCTAACTTTGTTTTTTTTCGGATTTCAATTCCAGACTCAAACACGACCCCCCGTCTTTATTATGCGATGAATTGAATTCTTGTAAGACATGAACAGGCACTACCGTAAAGTTTTATAGATTCAATAAACAATACGAGTTGGATTATATTATATTACCGCTGGAGCCTTGATAAAGGATTACCTACTACCACACGGCGAGCAGTCGGCGCGCACGCACCGGCGCCGTGCACATTTCTACTATTTACTTCTTTATCATTCTTCAATATCGTGCTGACAATATTGGGGGATTATCGGATTTATCATCTTACGATCTTAGTTTATTATCCTGAGTTACTTTATGAGTGCCTGCAATTAATTTAAACTGTATGCTTATGCAGATCACAATCATGTGTCATTTGATTTGCTACCTAAGAAAATGCTTTGGGAATGACTAATTCATCTAAATGGTTAATGTTTCTAACCCAGTTCGGTATACATATTCTTGGAATATGTTCAAAATGTTCCTTCATAATATTCGTACAATATTCAAGCTTGAAACCGCGATGTAAGTACACGTACATGTTATCACAAGTTCAAAGCTGCGTCGTAGGACATGAGTTTGAAAGTTCGCTAGAGGATCGATGTATCCCGTATTATTATATGTATGTATGTATCTCGTGCGTCTTCTTCTCGTTCGCTCGTAATCCCGAGTTAATATCTAAATTATATTATAATGAAAAAGCTTATCAAGTCCCATCGAGATTGTGGCTGGTTCCTCCCCCCGCGAACACGCCAGCTCGCCCTGCTTCACGTGACAGCTTCGTGTTGTTTCTGCTATCTCTGTTTGTTTGCATTTCATTACAAATTTCTCATCATTATCGGCCGAGCACGCAGTTCAGTCGTGATACAAACAATTTGGTTTATACGTGATACAAACAAAACAATCAGGGGTCGTTTCTATGCATCGTTTATATTTGCGTGGATGTTTTTATTATTAAATTTTATTGATTCCTAATTTCGTCATTTCGGTTTATCTCTTGTGCAATAATAATTGCTTATTATTTTCCTATTTATTGCCTTTTGTTTTTATTTTTCTTAATGTTACTTTAATTTAAAAAAAACTTCACTAATGTTGAGTTTAACCTCACGCATGTTTTTGTAATATTTTTCGCACTTCCCCTTTTCGCAAATATGCTGAGTAACGCGATAATCTTTGCTAGAATATCTTCCTCAAACCCTTAATCTGATAACAGCATTACATCATTTGTCACAATAAGTATGGCACAACGAGTTGTATCGTGGAAGTGTTCGATGAGATAATGGCGTTATTTACATTGATTGTTATCTCTCTCGATAGATAGCTACGTGGCAACTATATTGGTTACATCTGCTATGAAAACATTCCTCAACATGTTTATAATTATATTCATCATGTTGTAACATTTTTTTATTTGAGCTCACGATCTGTCTAATTTTAAGATGGTTAAGATCTGTTGTTCCTGCGATAAACGAATCCAAAAGTGTAATGCTTATTGATAAACTTGTTTTATAAGTCTAGAACCCGCGGTATTTGTACTGCCATTGACCTGCGTGTCAAGTGCGTTATTTGTTTCTGATAATTCTACGCTTGGGAAGTAGATACGAAATATATCTCAATGAGGTGTTTATTTTTAAACTGAGCTCCGTTTCCCTTTGACCTTTTTATGACTTGTTATGACTCGGTCTATTTTCGTAACTTGCGCGCCGGAGAAATGGAACTTTCTCACTCACTTTATTCTTCTGGAATATTTTTACTTATAATGCACAGTTAGCTTGCAATACATGGCCTGGCATTATAAACCCTTGATTAATGGTCGGTTTGTTTTAATATCGACTATAAATGCCCTGTAAAATTACAGTTTTAAACATGCCGCGAGTACTTGGTCTAGACACGGCTTATAATATTTTAATCTGATTATTGAGGAGTGTGGAAGTAGGTCGGTCGTTGACATTAATGTTCTTGTATCGATTCCTTCGGCTGGTCAACTTGTGAACCTTGCGTTGAACTCGGCAGGTTACATCACGGTATCTGCTCTTGCATACATCATCGGGGCTGGAGCATGTTTACTGTAGTACATGCCATATTTGTACCATTTATATTCTAGGGGTTCATTGTATAGGCTCTTTCAAACTTTTTCATGTCTTTCTCCACAAGTCATAATTATCTGATTTACTGACGTTCCTTACATTATTAGGTTGATCGCCATACAATAAATCAGTCCATAACAAAAGTTCTATTCTCTATATTTTTACTACTACTACTCATACTCTTCTACAAATAATCTTCAATCTATATAATAGTACCTTCACTAAACATAGTAGTAGTGTTTGATAGGTTTTTGATTTGTTTTTATTTAGTTATACGTATGGAACAGATCCGTGAACAAAACATCATAATCCTCCTCCTATCGAATCGATTTAGTAGATAGATACCGGAATAAGAATTTCAGTACTAGTGTTGTAGTTACTAATTCCTGGAAGCTTATTACTACTGGAAGCTCGTCCTCTATACCTTGTAGAAATAAAATATCCTCGGTTCAGTGTCCTGTGGGTCGGTAGAACAAATATATACCTCTGTGCTGGCCGGCGTCCAACGCCGAGCATTCCAGCGGCTGGTGGTAAACAGATCACGCCATGTGCGCTGTCACATGTCGCTTAATAAACTTGCGGTTGTTTATTGTGTGCCTCGGTGTTTTAATTGTTGTATTTTTGGTGCTTCGAAAAAAAAAACTTGATTGGAGAATACTGCAAATCAACCGTTTTTTTTTCTTCACGACCGCTTCATTTTATGGCTTCATTATAATTTATGTGCGTTACAAAACGTCATAGATCTTCAGAGATACAAGCATTTAAAACACGTCTGTATATATGACTTGATGTCATCATGACGTTTCAACTGTCTTTAATCTGCAATGAAATATTTGGCTGTGCCATTTCTCCTATCAGTTCTAAGATGTGCGATCACAAATCAGAGTCACAATCGATTGAGTTGAGACAAACGCCGATTTTCCGACGCTCAGCCTCAGCTTGGCAAACCATGAAATGCCGCCATTGTTGTATTGCGCTGCGCTGAAACAGACCGGTGTTTATGTTTACGAGGCTATATACATACATACACGTACTACTTCGCATACATACATATCTTTGTGGCTGTTATGTATGTTACGGTGAGCAGAGCCGCAACGTGCGCTCGGTGCGGTGGCTGCGGTATATATGTGAGCGGCTGGCTACAGTGTTGTTGGTACTGAACTGACGTCATCGATAAATACAACACATATTTTCAATTTGTTTTCACTTTTCAAACTTGGGTCGCCTCTTTTCTGTAATATATATATAGAGTAGGGTTGTGGCCTTGTAGCTTAAAGTCACTAAAACTATAAGTCCCTGTTTAAGTGGTTTCAAATAATTTGAATGTAATGTATGTAAAAATGTACGAAGACTTACGTAATTGCACTGCGTATTTCATCAGAAACGAGTTATTTATTACGTTATTTATTTGTATAAAAATGTTATGAAGTTCATTAACACTCGACAAGTCGAGTACCTTGATACACTAACCTAACAATATACTCAGGTGCAAAGTATGCAAGATTGAAGGTTATTAAACTGGTTAACATATATTTTGGCTTAGGTTACAGTAGGTGGTGCAAAGTCAGCTGTTCCTTATACATCGTGCAATGTCAGCGGCGAACTTTGCCCTTTCAACTTCAAGTTATGTTAGTGATGGATCGCGCAGACGCCGCTAGAACGTGCAATGTCAGCGGCGAACTTTGCCCTTTCAACTTCAAGTTATGTTAGTGATGGATCGCGCAGACGCCGCTAGAACGTGCAATGTCAGCGGCGAACTTTGCCCTTTCAACTTCAAGTTATGTTAGTGATGGATCGCGCAGACGCCGCTAGAACGTGCAATGTCAGCGACGAACTTTGCCCTTTCAACTTCAAGTTATGTTAGTGATGGATCGCGCAGACGCCGCTAGAACGATTTCCCATCACATGCAGGGAACAGCAAAATTTGCCAAGCATTTCCGTGTCAAAGTTATTGAACTATAAAATGTGTGACAAGATTTTTATGTTAGTTGACTCCATGACTTGGAGCTATGGATTGGACTGGCGAAAAAGCTTTGTCATATGACATGCTGTCATGTCACAGCGACGATATCTCTGCATGAATAAGAAAGGGTATACCGCAAAGTGCTGTGATCGGGTCCACGTTGTTTCTTATTAACGTTAAATACTTCATGTGTCAGTTTTCTTAGATTTTTTTTATGTTAAAATGTAAAGTGCTTTTACAATATTTATTTTATAAATGCCTGCTCGCATCTTTTTAATGGTTCCTTTGTAGATTCATAGAATCCATTCATAGAAGCTTATCAGCGGATTGTACTGTGTTTGTTTTTGTTATGCCTGCGAGTGTGCATTATTTAACTATTTACTCAACTTATCTCATGCATCACTTTACATTTTATTAGATTGTTATAAGAGTGGAAAGTTCTATACTTACTTTCCACTGATAAAATTGTATTAATAATTGATAAATTGTATGCTTCTTGTGCATAACGATGTTTCTATCATAGTTCGCTTTGTATTTTAAGTCTCCAGTATTTTAAGTATTCGTTTAAAAGTAAAAATAAAATAAAATAGCCTTTTCATCCCACCATCTCGGAAAGAGTATTTTTGCTCTTCAATATCTGAGTGCAAAAGCCGTTTTTATTCTCTAGAGGATAAAGTAAATTGAATTTAGAACATCGTGTGTTACCAAGTTTTTGAATTAAAAAAATCATTAAACCTATTTACTGCTACCTCTATGGTGCCGAATATATCATACAACTTTTTTTAAATTTGTTAGAAACTCAGACTCGGAACCTTCTTGGTGTTCTTTTTTTCAATTTGCTTTGTACGCGGTTCTTTACGCGGCATATTTTCACGTCATTGTTAAACCTTATATTAAAAACAAGAAACTTGAAAACCAGTGAAAAAACTAAAATGAGTGATTCTAGCGACGAGGAAGTTTGTTTGACGCCAACAGAATTGACTGAAACTGTTAATAATGCGCAAATGAGCTTTCTCCCTCAACAATCACGCGTTTTGCATTTAGTCATTTCCTCGCTGAGGTGGAATGAAAAGTTACGTGTTGCACTCGAGTGCTAAGATTTTTCACCTCGTGCTCTTTTGATTCCCTCGCTAACGCTCAGGATTCTAATTTTGAATCACTCGCTGCGCTCGTGATTCAATTTTAGAATCCTTCGCTTGCTCGGTCATCAAAATTGAGCACGCGGTTAAAAAGCAACTTTGCGCTCTTGTATAACAAATAACTATTATTGCCCATTTACAAATGATATATAAGAACTTATAAAATAATTTTGAATTAAGTAAAATATTTACATAACATTAATCGTTTCTTCAGTATAGCGTAACGAAAACTCTCCAAAAGTAAAGTTATAACTTGATGTGTCTAATTTCCTCGCATGAAGTATGTGACTCAGTTCGTATACTTAATCTAATTATGCATGTGACACCCACGGGGCTGATAACAGCTGATAGTGACCCTTATCTGCATCGATCTAGGCATACTTGAGCGATGGATTTCAAATTATGTAACTTTTCGCCAAGGTCACGCTTACTTCGTCATTAAAATAAGAAACTAATACTTTTGACATTACCAGCGAAAGCATCAATTTAATTTCCAGTTAGAATAGGTAATTTTGTTAAAATCTACAATGTTATATTATTATTTATTATACAGTTAGTGTTTTTTTTATGGCTTTTGTGAAGATATGACTTCGCAATTCTGCCAATGTCAAGTGGAAAGATAGGCCATCAAACTGAGAAATTTTAAGTGAAATATCGATATGTACGGTGGTTTTAAATTGCACACCCGAGTGTTTTTTCCCCCTTTTTTTGCTTCTGTAACCGCGATGGTTAACCAATCTACAGACATATACAGAAACAACACAAGAACAAACACAAACAACAGTTAGTGTTATCCCTAGCAAATAATCAAACTACATCTGTCAATTCTACTTGAATGTCATGTCCAAGTGGAATTGAGTGAGGAACATTCCGTCGGCGAATATTCACGCCAACGACCTTTGCGGGACATACAATATGATCCTCTATTGTGATGGTGTTCTGTTGAAACTGGGATCTCAAGAAATCACACACAATACGAAATAATAAGAGGGATGTCAGTGACAAGTGCATGTTACTTTTTATTGTACACAGTAAACAATACGATAAATGTAAATATCTGCACTATTGAACTTTTAGTATTGACAATTAATTCTTCGATATTACAAAAACATTTGATTTTACTTGCGGTTGTTCATTCAGTGACCAGTATACAATTGCTGTATACGATGGTGTAAAACTTTTCTAGACACTAGAATTTACTTGCTCGGTTAAATCTTCTGTGCTGGAAAACTGATTATCCCTGGCGTCGTTAAATCCTACGCTTTATGTTTATGCTAAAAGGAAATACCGTCATAAGTAGAGCAGACACATAAAACTGACTTTAGAGCTAGGAAACTATGTGTTTTCACCACGAACTACCCGGAACATGCCAGATAATACATGGCCTATGCTTTACAGAAACTACACTTAGGATAACTTATTGTTTTTATTTATTTTTATTGTGTCTACATATGTGTGTTTAAAATCTATGACTATGCCTAATCATAATCATAATCAGTAGGTTATGTAGTAGCCCTGTATTCTCAGTACACATTTACACATCCTCACACAGATTACAATCATATGAATCTGATCCAAAAAGTTCCACTGCCACTTGCAGCCAATCAGAGAGCATAGCGGCCGCTACGTCACCGCTGTAGTTGGTCAATATCAGGCAGTGTGATGACGTCACGCGCGCATGCTCGCAGCCTGTGACCGCCCGACCTTCAGGACCTAGCCTGTACGTAGGCACTAGGCGTCTGTGTCTAGTCTACAGGAAATCACATGTACTGAGCTTGGGTTTTAGGTCTTTAGCTCTCAGTAAAAATCTTAGAAGTTAGATCTGTAACTCCTGGCAAGCATACGTACATGAACAGAGCAATGATGACCAGTGGGGCTACGTCATATAATATAATATAAATCTCACCTTATTTTTTTTCTAAAATAAATTATTATTGCCAAATTAATTAGCTTATCTGATATTTTAAAATTTTAACATCAAACTCACGAAAACTTGAGTTAGTGCATCTAGAATCTAGATGTACCTAATGTAACACGTGAAGCAATCGCAGCGTACAATTGGTAGCTATTCTCTTCTTATTACGAGAATTAGTCACTAGCAATAGCTAATCGATATAATAGCGGTAGGATTATCTGTATTAGAGTCGTGTGAAGCGCCTGTTTGATAACAAACACTTGTATAATCCTGTCACCGGGCGCTGGCGGGCAAATTTCACGGATAATGCCCTTTTATTGATGTGTCATAAATCACAATACTCTATCATGGTGTAGATAGAGTATTGTGAGCTTTATAACTGCCCTCCATGCTTGTATGGAGCTTTGATATTAACGACTGGTGACGGACGGCGTAAAAACAACAAGACACAAAAATTCCCAACCGACAACCTGTAAATAGATACCGTTTTATGTTGGAAGCGCGAACGGATCGAATTTTTTTTTTAATTTTACTTTTTTATTGTATACAAATGGAAGGCGACACCTACAATTTTAATTTGAAGATCAGTGTTACCTGCAAACTGCAATCTAGATTGTAAATAAATAACACTGAACATATAATTATAGAGTAAACAGGTCCTTTTTTTTACGGGTACCTTCTAGGTAAGCGTGTTACGGAGCGTGTCCTAGACTCAATTTCAATTTCAAAAAGTCTTTATTTCACATAAGTAATTTACAATTAAAATTGTAAATTACTTATGTGAAATAAGTGTCCTAGACTGCGGTAACTCTAAATATGAGTTGTACTTCTGTATTCTGTGGCGTGAGGGCGAACTAACGCGAACTTATTATATGTAAACACATTACCATAAACCATACTCTATCGTAGACCTGAATAAACGTTTACGGAAGAAGTCCAAATCCATTTAATTTAAAACTATGCATTATTCAGTCAAGTTATAGTCCCAGTACGTACGTGGTGCTACATTTGTTTGTGTGTGTTGCAGAGACAGCCACCAGCTTGAGCTGCCACCGTTCGGGCAGTACGCGACGGGCATCCTGTTCCTGGACAAGCTGCACCACCAGCAGATCGAGGCGCGCTTCCAGGCGCTGGCCGAGGAGCTGGGCCTCTCCGTGCTCTGCTGGCGGACCGTGCCCACCAACAACTCCACTATTGGTCAGTATAAACAGACTGGTTCTTACTGCTCCACGCTCTCTCGGCCCAGCCAATTTAGACTGGACCTTGTTAAAACAGCGGGTGCCGCTAGAGTTAAAAGTTTAATAAATAATGTGGATGCCTTGCATTTAGAATGATTTCGAAACTTTAAATAAAAATGACAAACACAAAGTGATCGATACAGCTGACCATATCTACAAAGTAGACTCGATAGAAAACCGCAACGCAATCAGATTATCAGCACAGAAGCTAAGATATAAGCAGCACATTGTATACATTTGTGGTAAGTGGTGACATTGCGTTGCAGGCCAGGTGGCGCGCAACTCGGAGCCCTTCATGCGGCAGGTGTTCGTGACGGGGCCCGCCAGCGACGAGCAGGCGCTCGCCAGGAAGGTACGCACTACGAGCACCTCCACTATCACACTAGCCCTCATTCCGACAAATATACACACTTATTATTATATGTATATAGTGCCTGCCCACTTATATTTAACAGTACATTAAACACTTTTTAACCGATAATGACATACCTAGCTAATCTGATGCAGATAGAACCATTTCGATGTCGCTTATGATGATGACGTGAAATGATGAAATCCGTGGACAAACTTACAAACCGACTCATAGAACAGCTCATACATTTATGGTACACGTATTTTACATACAAACTGAATCCAGTAACAAAAAAAAAGAGTTCCTTCAAAAATGTTGTAAAAGTGTTGTTAGGTGATGAACAATCAAGCATCCAGTTCACTAGATGTCGCTATATCGCCTAGATTCTGAATCACGCAATCGTCTGCCCGTTATAGTCAGTTTGCATCAATACATAGCCTTCTCGTTCTCAATGAATGTCAGCTTATAAAGCAATATTTTTGGAGACGTTATAGTAGCGTGAATTCCATTCCAATGCTACAACATAACGTTAATTTGATTTTATTAATTTAATTGTAATTATAATGAATTAGCCGAGCTTGTTCTTTCATTTCGGAATACTATATCTTCATCGCATTCGAACTGATTCTGACCGGCCGGCGCGCGGCGCCCACTTATATCTATTCCAGTGATTGTGATGACAATACAACCTTACAAACAACTAGGGTGCAAAATACGCGTTTAATAACAAACTGCAGAATCAATGTCGAGCTAATTGGAATTTTATCTTTTTATCTGAAAAATAAAATAGATATAATTTATTAACATAAATAATTATAAGAAAGTTATTAAAATATTAGGTAGGTAAGAAGAGTAGGCATCAATCATGTGATACCCTCTTGCCTACTGTACCTACATATGTCGTTGTAGATATTCGTGCTGCGCAAGCGCGCGACGCACGAGATCGTGGTGGGCGGCGCGCGCTACTACATCTGCAGCCTCAACCTGCGCACCGTCGTCTACAAGGGGCTGTTCACCTCCAACCAGCTCTGGGTGAGTGCACTATTATACAGCAGGTACCTACTTTAACACGCGCAAACCACTCAACAGATTTAAATGAAATTTCACATGGAGATTCGGGTCTGAATTTGCACATAGCCAGCCTCACTAGTGTGGCATGACATGATGAATGTATCATGCACATTCTAGAAAGAAAGCTTGAAGATAGCCAGGTGAAGAAAGTTAAAGCAAAAACTATATATGTATCTACCGATCAAACAATAGATATGTAAATCATAATCAACAAGGTGAAGGATTTTTTTAATATGGAATAGGCTTGCGTTTGACTACAGCCTGCCTGATGTTAAGCACCATTGTAGTCTAAGTTGTAGCACGCTTGCCTAGAAGAAACCTACTAGATGCTTACAATTCCTTATCGTATAGTACAATTTTAAAACAAAATACATAAATAAAATGAAAATATGTGTATATTGGAACCACAGAAGACCCATAGTGGGTTAATAACGTTTGTTATGTTAAGTTTAAGGTAAGTATTAGTCTAAAAGAATATCAAGGTGACAGGTGCTCGTCTCCTGCAGGTGTACTTCAAGGACCTGGTGAACCCCGCCTTCACGACGTACCTGGCGCTGGTGCACACGCGCTTCTCCACCAACACCTTCCCCAGCTGGGAGCGCGCGCACCCGCTCAGGTATATACAGTTATATCTTAAAACTTAGCTCTGTCTAGATGAAACATCTCTTCCTACGAGTACATTGAATGAAGATGATGTCCTTGACATGTCCGTCAAACGGCGAATCGGCCCGAATCGAAAGTAGATATGTACTGGCTATTAGCAGAATACATAGATACTGGCCCTTAGGGTGGTTTGAAAACTCTTGACACCAGAGTTGGCCACTCTCATTCGATAAGAAGAAGAAGCAGAATACATTGATAAGTACTAAAGCTAACAAACATTGTTACAAGATTGTTATTGATTGATTGTTAATATGAATTTGAGATGTGGATCTGTAGCCCGAAATAAATGATTTTTATTTATTAATTTATTGCAGAGTGTTGGCGCACAACGGTGAGATCAACACACTGCGAGGGAATGTCAACTTGATGAAGGCGCGCGAGGGGGTCATGAAGAGCGACCTGATTGGGGACGGTTAGTAATATTATACATGCCTGGCATTTTAAAATAGCTCCTTGCCTCCTGCCATATCATATACGAGTAGTTACAACAGTACCTTAAAATACAATCTTGACAAGATTTTCGTTTGAAAATATTAGACTAGTTTTTGACAACGAGTACATGCTAGTAGCTCCGGATCTATATACTAAAACTTACACAGTTTATATCTTATTATTTGTTTGCAAAATGTAAAGGAAGACATCTCTTTTAGTTAGACAAAATGTTTCCTTATCTATTTAAGCGTAGTGTAGGGCGCCCTGCCACTAGGTAGAGCGAGGACATCATGAAGATAGCAGGGAATAAATTAGGATAGGAATAGGGAATATAATACAGGGTGGAGACGTGAAGCACAAAATCGGGCTGAGTGGCGTGCCTTGGGAGAGACCTATGTCCAGAAGTTGACGACCGTGGGCTGATGATGATGATTTAATTTATATTCGTGTTTGTATCTATTTTATACTGTAATCATGTTTCAAGGGATAACAAATGTTGTTCCTATGTTCACAGATCTGAAGAAGCTGTACCCGGTGGTCGAGCCCAACCTGTCGGACTCTGGCTCGGCGGACTGCGTGCTGGAGTTCCTGGTGCAGTGCGGCGCGCGCTCGCTGCCCGAGGCCGTCATGACCATGGTGCCGGAGGCGTGGCAGAACGACGTCACCATGCCGGCCGACAAGCGCGACTACTACCAGTGGGCCTCCTCCGCCATGGAGCCCTGGGACGGGCCCGCGCTCGTCTCCTTCACCGACGGACGGTACATAGGTACGTACCACGTGGAACATAGATTATACCGTCTTTTTTAAATTAAAACAGGTTTGTACTTGACCATAGTTTGCCCGATGGCAAGCAATAGCTATAGTCTAAGATGGATCGTGCTTACCAGATAGGAATCGGTTCACTCTTTCGCCTTGAAGGTCGCTGGATTATAGTATGAAGTGTTAGAGGGGATGCTCGTGTAACACAGAATTAGAAATAGAACGTAGCGTGTGCTAAGTACCGCCAGTTCAAAGTTATCATTAAAACATCAGTTTTCTTGGTATTGGTATGGTCTTTCAAAGAAAATAATGATGAAAGAATTCCAAAAGCCAGCCATTCAAAAATACTGTTGATGAGAAATATTAATTCGACTATAGGGCATATAATACAGCTTTATAACAGAACTGTTGTGCTCTTATGCTGTAAGATTTGTAAGATTTACCTGAACATACCCACAATTGAGCAAACTAGTGCTTTCACACTTAGCTTGTACATAGATTTGCTGACTAATTCCTCCATAAACATATGTTGGTTCCGAGTCCGTGTCTAAATACCGCGTTGCACTCCAGGCGCCATCTTGGACCGCAACGGGCTGCGTCCGTCGCGCTTCTACGTCACCAACGAGAACATACTCGTCATGGCGTCCGAGGTGGGGGTGTACGATGTGGACCCTTCGAAGGTCATACACAAGGTACGATACTTATAAGATATATATTTAATGCACATCAAAAAAAATTACATAATGAAAGAAAATTAAAAACTAATTTAATGCACTTATATGTTGCTCTTTACCAGTGCCTCTCCGTAATGGGGGTTGGCCGTCAGCCAATCAAATATATACAATGCTGTAGGACGAGTTAAAACAAACAAGATAAACAATTTATTAATTATTTGTACAATTACATGTCAATTTTAAATAATTATATTAATAATTATTATTATTTAGATTTAAAATAAACTAATAACACTTATTTCACACATATTCTACCATTAATGCTCAGGCAGCTTCTTTTATTGGTATTTAAAAATTCGTCAATCGTGTAAAAAGATTGTAAAACGAGCCAAACTCTCACATAACATAAGCCAAGTGTAATTATATACGATCAATCAATACAAATGTATAATATTCTCTTGCTCTACCTGTATCTCAGCAAGTACATACCTACTATCAAACCAAAAATAAATGCCTAATAAAATTTAAAATAAAATTTAAAAAAAATCTAATGGTCCTGTAAACGATGCAACTTTGTTAACAAACATAGAACCACATTAAACTGTATGTAATAGTAGTTTATGCAACTGTCATATAATGAACTCGTTACTATTATGAAACTCGCTGCGCTCGTTTCATAAACTCACACTCGTGTTTTACCACCCGTGTTATATGCAGTTGCATACACTATTTTATCTTTACTAATGCAATTAATCTAACAACAAGAGTTAAATTCACGCGTACGTGTATTGTCACAGTGATTTTGCCGCCATTAAAATCTAACCAATGTGAGCGCAGCTATGCGCGCATCAATAAAACGCGACCAACCTGATTGGCCCTGCAATCAGGTTGGTCGCGTTTTATTGATGTTATAATGAGATATTACGATATCGATGTGGATATTATACCATCATGTGAAATTGCTTAAATTGAGTGTTTTGTTGTCTGCGCTATAACAGTAGTAAATTATAAGTCAAGTATTGGAAACATAAGTAGAATGTTACAACATTAGTGTAGATAAAGTATAATACTCTCCTTTCCCGGATTTATTATTACATTTTATTGTTGTTGTTGTTATATCGTAATCAATCTATATTGTGGTTAAGAAGATAATTTTTATTTTATTTTTAATTTTAGTTAAATTTAATTATATAATTTGGAAGTATTTTTATATATGTAGGAAGTATGCCTCTGGCAACATTTATTATGTATTAGATTTTATTTGACATTCATAAGTGTACAAAACTAAGTTTAGTTTCTAAATCTATTTTTGTAAAATTATTCAACTATTATGAACCATAACCGTAGCTGCATATTTAAATCATACCATTTTAAAAGCACCTGTGGCTGCTGCGATACAGGGGTACCTAGTGCAGTAGCCACTGGTAACTCTACTAAAAGGTCAATTTATATCAAATTTAAAACTCTGTTAATTAAGTTATCTTTAAGGTAAGAAATAAATATTCTATTCTAGTTTTTACCTAAATGAAGAAATAAATAAATAAATGAATGAATGAATTAAAACGAATCATTGTGTACGTTGCAGAGTCGCCTGAAGCCGGGCCGCATGCTGTTGGTGGACACGGTGGAACAGAGGATCATCCAGGACGTGGAGCTCAAGAGGACCATCGCCAACAGCAGACCGCACTCCGAGTGGCTCCGGGAACAGGTAATAGTCTCTCACACGCGCGTGTGCCGTCCATACCTGGGCATACACGGTGGAACAGAGGATCATCCAGGACGTGGAGCTCAAGATGACCATCGACAACAGCAGACCGCACTCCGAGTGGCTCCGGGAACAGGTAATAGTCTCTCACACGCGCGTGTGCCGTCCATACCTGGGCATACACGGTGGAACAGAGGATCATCCAGGACGTGGAGCTCAAGAAGACCATCGCCAACAGCAGACCGCACTCCGAGTGGCTCCGGGAACAGGTACTAGTCTCTCACACGCGCGTATGCCGTCCATACCTGGGCATACACTGTGTTTGTCACTCTATTGAAATAATCAGGTTGTCTCCTTCCTGATCCATGAAAGTAATATGTTATCTAAGCCAACAATGTTTAATAACCCAGATAGTAAATAGGGTTTCACTTGGAACTGTCTACTTGTCACTAAGCTTTCCATTATAATTAACATACATGCATCATTGTTATATTGTTATGTCAACAGCCATTATGCACTTCAATGTATTTATGTATTTTATTTTTTATTTACATATTATGTATTGTCCAAAATGATTAACATCCATTATTTATCTGTTTTTCTGTGCTGCGTTGGGGATACGGTGATCAAAATAAATATATAAACATATTTAAAGATGGTGAGTCTGTGCGTCGGTCGGTAAATAGTCGTGGCATGGGAGTGACTATCTGAACTAGCTGCTTCACACAAATGTAACTTCAGTTCTACAATGCGATACAAATAATAAGTATATAAGTTTTATATCCGTTATCTAGTACCCACGACACAAGCGTTTGCTTAGTGTGGGGCTAGATGGCGCTGTGTGCAATGTCCCGGAATATTTATTTATTCATAATGTACCTAAACGTGATTATCGGGAACTGATACATATTACGATACTGACTCCCTGGTTAAAGATTTAGAGCTCACTATGTATGTTATTTGTGTCACAATGTAAGCTTGCCTTTAAAGGTTACTGGTTCATTTTGCTCTTCAAAAGAACCACAAACTTGTGATCTTTGTTGACGTAGTTTATACTCGTATTGATGTTTTTAACTTTATTTTATTCGTAAGATTATACCAGTCGCGAGCAACTAAAGCAAGCCAGGCAAATAACACTTCTGAATACAATCGAAATAGCAGGTCGATTCGCTTTAAATTTTGTACTTGATTTCTGACTAGAGAGAGACGTTTCTCGATTTGAAGAATTGTTTGTGGCTGTGTGTGTCGAATGTGTGTCCTTCTGGCCTCAATGTATTATGATGTATCACTTGCGTCCAGATAACGATGGAAGACATCCACAAGTCGGTGGTTGGCACGCCACGCGCGGCGCCCCCCGGCGCGGCGCGGCACGACGCCTCTATCACGGGGCTCGCGGACAAGCGCCTCGGGCTCTTCGGGTACACCATCGAGTCCATCAACATGCTGCTGCTGCCCATGATACAGAACAAGTCAGTACTTGGATTCGCGCTCCACAAAACTTTTATAATAACTTTATTTCAATACCAGTATTCTCTTATATGTATAAAATTTAGTACATCTTTGAATAGCAAATTTCTACCGAAATTATCCAGAAAATTAACCAGAGGATCATAGAAGAAACTCGTTTCTGTTGATAGAAATAAGTAGCATTGAGGTACAACCGAAAATAATGCGCCCTTGCTTGCGCCTTGCCCTTATAAACCACACATGCCATTATAACTGCCTGTGAAAACTATAAAAAGAACTAGTTTTCTTTTTCTAAGAAGTTGTTATTGAAGTTAAAAGTTAATATTATTTCAAAATCTCACATATCTGCTCGATTATCTTATGTGAGTGTATGTGTGTGTGCAGGAAGGAGGCGCTGGGCAGTATGGGTAACGACGCGCCGCTGGCGTGCCTGTCCCAGTTCCAGCCGCTGCCCTACGAGTACTTCAAGCAGCTGTTCGCGCAGGTCACCAACCCACCCATCGACCCGTTCCGGTAAGCTCACATGTTTTATTGTATGCGTTAACAGGAGCGAAGCTCTTCAACACTTAAAAGTATAAGTGTGGATTAGTTCATGTGAAAATCCAAAATATTTGTATCCATACCAGTTTTCATCGAGTTCGGTTCAACTGGAAATACGAACAACACACAAACGCTTTTATTAAATTCGTGAAATATCGGTCACTATAGCTGATTGTTTGGAGTTTATCTTAGACTTGGTTGATCCTCGACCATGATTTTGCGTTTATAAAAAAGAGAGAGAGGTCGATTATCAAAAAAGGATTGTAATCACAAAAGTAACTCGTTAAATTCAAAGCTATCATGCCTCTTTATCACAGTGTCACTGTGTACTCTCAAACTAACTAAAAGACCTTTATTTCCAGCGAGAAGATAGTGATGTCGCTGCTGTGCCCCATCGGGCCGGCGCCCAACATCCTGGAGCCGAGCGCGTCCTTCGTGCACCGCGTGTTCCTGCCGCAGCCCATCCTGTCGCTGCCGGACCTGCACGCGCTCATGCACACCACGCACCGCGGGTGGAAGGTGAGGCGCGGCTTGTGCTGGTCGATGATGAATGTTAATGGTGGGCTTAAGACTGTTAATGGTCGACTGATAAATGTTAAGGGTTGTCGAAGAATGTGAATGATTGAGTAATGAACGTTAATGGTAATGTTAATGGTCGACTGATGAGTGTGAATGATTGAGTAATGAACGTTAATGGTCGACTGATGAGTGTTAATGGTGCTAATGAACGCTACTGCTTTACTGATGAACTTTACTGTTTGACTAATGAACCATTGGATCGGAATGCTATTTATAAAAAAAAACATAATGATTTCTAAGTCAATTTTGTAATTGTAAACCTGGTTTGTTTGGGTGCGCCCAGATTTATCAGGTTTTTTTTTCTTCAAATGAAATCAATTTTGGATTTGGTTAAGATTGTTGTGTGTGCTCTATGAGCTTTGGAAAATAAATGTATGGATTCTTGTTTGTTTGTAATTCGCTCGTTACGGTATCAAAAACGATTTGCAACTGCTCAGATAACATAGTAAAATATCCAAATTCTTGTTATACTTACTTAATTGGCTATGCGGTATAGGGAGGTAGTAGAGGTAGGTAGGGAGGTGGTAGATACAGGTATTTCGCGATTTTCCAAAAGTCATAAAATTCAATCAAATCAAAATCAAATATGTTTATTTGTCCTAACTTAGCCTACTTACAGAAAACTATGCTCAGGTATTATTACAGAAGTTCCCATCAACAAAGTTAACCGCATTCACACAATTTTAACTGTTTGGTCACACTTGGTCATACATATGTAGGTTTACGGTAGTAACATCGTTTACAATTTTCTGTAATATAATTTAAATCACGAAATACAAAAGTTTGTTTTAAGGTTAGGTTAAAATATAAACATTGGCTATAGGTATAGTTTACATAAGTGACACGTCCGTGTTTGTCCGCAGACGAAGGTGATAGACTGCACGTTTGACATCGCGATGGGTCCGGGCGGCGTGGAGGAGTCCCTCACGCAGATCTCCGCGCACGCGCACGCGGCCGCCATGCAGGGGTACAAGCTGCTGGTGCTGTCCGACCGCGCCGCCGGGCCCACGCGCGTGCCCGTCGGCTCGCTGCTCGCACTCGGTCAGTAGGAGCTGGTATATGCCCAGCACAAGCATGTTTTTAAGATTTTTTTTAAAGGAAATCATAGTAATCATTTTTTTTTATTTTATTTACACTTAAATAACTAGTTACAGATCTTAATGCTATGTACTTGTAAATGTAGGTACCTGCTTAAAGTAGAATACGATATTTAACAAGATAATAATTACTACATAGACATTAAGCACTGGGTGCACTACATTGCACACTAAGTCGAAACTTGTGTCGTGCAATGTAGGCTCTTTCCGTTGATTTATAGATGTAGGTACATATATGGAATAAAAACTACAAGTGATAATAAAAACAACAAGTATTACCTATGTACTTGAGTGTAGTGCTTAATAAAAAAATAGAAAAATAAGTAAGTAAATCTAATTATCAGAAATTAGTATAGCTGCACAAATTCATCAAAAACATATGTAACTACCTACATACATAGTTTCGCTTAGATATACACATCTATGATACTTTATTTATTAACTAGTCTTAGTTAATAAATAGCGAATTTACTTAGTTAATATAAAGCGAATCGCAAGACAAATACAAAGAAAAGCATATCTGAACAAAATTCATGACATTAGGTAAGTACATCGAATTCTAAGATCTAGTCAAGTGTCAACATAAATTATGTTCCTTCCATTCCAGGGTATTTTATTTTTGTGGGTATATCCTGTGATAACGCGGCACGAGTATTGTGTGTATTCAATGTGTTATGATTGGGGCCTGCATTTCAAAACTAAATTGTCCGGTAACATGCATGGTATTGCAAGTTAATGCATGATACACAATAGACCACAGTGCGTTTGGTGTGGATGTGTGAACTTCATATGATCTAGGTGGTCGTATGAAGTCACTGTCAAAACGAATTACGAATTCTTATTCTTTTCTCGTTATTAAGTAATTATTATTGGGTAGAATGTTACAAGCCTTTCGATTTGTGTTAAAACTGTATTGTTATGATGATAACAGTAACATGTTATGTCCCCAGGTGCCGTCCACCACCACCTGATCGAGACCCGGCAGCGCATGAAGGTGGGTCTGCTCGTGGAGACTGCAGAGGCGAGGGAGGTGCACCACATGTGCGTGCTGTTAGGTACGTCTATCTAACATCTCTGACTTCTCTTTGATTTCACTGTTAGCAATTTACTAAATCTTTGCATGTGAAAGCCTAACCAAGATGCAGCCTCTACAAAAGCGGTATAGAAAAATGATATCTCGTCATTTGATTTTATAAAAACAGCTTACTGCGAGAAATAAGTGTATAATATCGTGTTATGTCTGGCAGGTTACGGCGCGGACGCCATCTGCCCGTACCTGGCGTTCGAGCTGGCGTTCTCTCTGCGCGCTGACAACATACTGGACCCCAACCTCACTGATGATGACATCTACTCCGCCTACCAGAAGGCTATCGAGACTGGACTCGCTAAGGTACACCTTTTCTGATTCTGTTATTCATATAATGGATCTTTTTCTTAGTAATAAATTCTTAACCACGATGGCAAAATGAGGGTGTTTAACTCCTCGTGTTTTAGTATTTTTTATAAAAAATAAATACGCTTTATCTGTCGTCTAATTGCGGGTGTAACACGCTAACCAAAAAAGTACCTTTTACTCCAAATTTCTAAAGCATGTTTGTTTGATAAATTTCAACAATATCACCCGTGTCTATCTCCAGGTGATGGCCAAGATGGGTATCAGCACGCTGCAGTCGTACAAGAGCGCGCAGATCTTCGAGGCCGTGGGGCTGAGCTCGGAGGTGGTGGACAAGTGCTTCCGCGGGACGCAGTCCAGGATAGGGGGCGTCACCTTCGAGATACTGTCCAGGGAGACCTTCGACCGACACGCCATGACCTACGGGGAGCGGAGCGACTCGCTCGTCTTGAGGTCAGTTGCAGTGTGCTGAGCTCGGCCGCTGGTGACTTTATCTTTATGACGTGTGTTCTCCGACTGGGAATTCCTGAAAAAACATCCGTATCTATACCCCTTTTTACGCGAGCACACATTTAACCACAGCTTGTCTGAAGAACCTTCGCTGGAATCTCCAATGTAGCCCGCGAGCTTAGAAGATAGCTATTTATTCTAACTCTATATGTTATAGCATTTTTGAAATCGACGCCTCCATAATGAGTGTTTGTGTTATGAGTATGTGTTTGTGTGCAGGAACCCCGGCAACTACCACTGGCGCGCGGGCGGGGAGAAGCACATCAACGACCCCATGTCGCTCGCCAACCTGCAGGAGGCGGCGCTCAACAACAGCAGCAACGCATACGACAAGTTCAGGTATGGACGGAACTGTGTGTTGTAGCTAACAATGAAATATAATAGTATCGTAATTGAGAGTGAAAACTTCAGCATTCACCAGAATGTTTCAAAAATTCGTATTTTTTACTCGAAAGCCCTTGGATCTTTGGATATGCTATGATTGGAGTTTCGTTTTCGTGTGAGAAGATTCCAAATTTGTTAAATACAAATTAGTCATATTCTTTAGGATCGAGACTTCCCCACAAAATAGTTTCATTGAGTTAACATGACTGGCCTGTTAGCTTAGTTGGTAGTGGCTCTGCCTTCTAATCTAGAGGTCGCGGGTTCATTTCCCGCATGACACAAGTATTTATGTACTTAAAAAAATTATAATTACTTATGTTGAGTCTGGTCGTTTGTATGTATAATAAGTATGTATTTACAAAAGAAAAGTATATATAAGTATTATATCCGTTATATAGTACCCACGACACAAGCGTTAGCTTAGTGTGGGGCTAGATCGCGCTGTGTGCAATGTCCCGGAATATTTATTATTTATTTATTATTATTTAACATAGTCGATTACCTACATGTTGTACAAGTAAAGTCAATAACTGAATAGCTCGTTATTCCTCAGAGAGAGTGCGCTGGAGTCTGTCCGCGCGTGCACGCTGCGCGGGCAGCTCGAGCTGGTGAAACTGGACGAGCCCATACCTGTAGACGAGGTGGAGCCCGCCGCGGAGATCGTCAAGCGGTTTGCTACTGGTACGCACACTTGTACTGTAGCGTATAGTTATAGACTCTTACGAACCTGTTTCTAAAATAAAATGGATTTAGTATGCAAGTTAATCTATTTTGCTTAATCCGACCCGGTAAAACAATTACCATCTTAAGGCTTAGAAAGTATTGAGTGACTATCAAATATTCCCAATCTAAGTATATATCGTGTGCAGGTGCGATGTCGTTCGGGTCCATCTCCCTGGAGGCGCACACTACGCTGGCGGTGGCCATGAACCGCATCGGGGGCAAGTCCAACACCGGGGAGGGGGGGGAGAACGCAGACAGGTACCTCAACCAGGTAATGTACTAACTAATCTATGCTGTCGCCGGTAAATAGTAGACAGCATTACTGAGGTTATAGGACATTAGGTGACCACAGTAAACGTGACATACTCCATCCCTCAGGACCCGGAGTTCAACAAGCGGTCAGCCATCAAGCAGGTGGCGTCGGGTCGGTTCGGAGTGACGGCCTCGTACCTGGCGCACGCAGACGACTTGCAGATCAAGATGGCGCAGGGGGCCAAGCCGGGGGAGGGGGGTGAGCTGCCAGGTACAGAACACAATAACAAAAACATACTATCAGTGTGCTATATACTCGGGAACTCCAGGTTTTGTATTTGTTGCAATAAAGGTGTTAAGTATTAGCTTTTTAGACCAAAAGTCAAGTGTTTATAGACAAGTTTCTGAGCGTTCTTGAAGCTCTTTAGATCGGATTTGGTGGCTTAAGAATTCTTTATCCCATGCGGCTACTTTAAAAACACTGTACAATGCATTCCAGGCTACAAAGTAACAGCGGACATCGCCGCGACCCGTTGTTCAGTCCCCGGCGTGGGTCTGATCTCCCCGCCGCCGCACCACGACATCTACTCCATCGAGGACCTCGCGGAGCTCATCTACGACCTCAAGTGTGCCAACCCTAAGGCCAGGATCTCCGTCAAACTAGTGTCGGAAGTGGGCGTCGGGGTTGTGGCTTCCGGAGTCGCTAAGGTACGGATACAAATCACAATATTACATCTATACTTTTTTTATACAGATATTGTTTACTTTAGGCCATAGTAGTCCGGTTAATCTAGACCTAACAATGAGAGCGAAGATACATACATTCCGTAAACTATAGAGTCATTTATGCAGATGTCTCTTCTGTTGACCTGGTGGTCAAATGCCTGACCTAAATGTGCGTCCCACGGATTTTTTTTATAAGATCTTAGACCTATAAATTTATGATACATTTAATGGACCAGCCTGTGCGGGTACGTACGCCGTAGATGCGTACGCGCACGCACGCTGTGCAAGTATCAGTATGTGAGTGGTTGTGTCGTGTGCAGGGCAAGGCGGAGCACATCGTGATCTCGGGGCACGACGGCGGCACGGGCGCCAGCTCGTGGACCGGCATCAAGAGCGCCGGCCTGCCCTGGGAGCTCGGCGTGGCGGAGACGCACCAGGTGCTCGTGCTCAACGACCTGCGCTCCAGGTGACACAACTTTCTAATATCAATGTATATTCTGGTCAATATCACACACCTCAAAACTAATCAAACATTTATGCTGTGGGTACTGAACAACGGATAAAATATCCTTTGAAGATGTCGATTTACATGTGTACATGGACTGATTATTCCACTTTCACGTCGCAACGGATTGACATAATCGTGTTTTTTGTAGGATACAAGTATCGATACTCCGCGAACTGAGCCGCGAACACCCGCAAGTAACAAATACAAGATCCAGTGCGTCCTTATAGCATAGTACGTTGGTTGCAGGGTGGTGGTGCAGGCGGACGGACAGATCCGCACCGGGTTCGATGTGATGGTGGCCGCACTGCTCGGCGCTGACGAGTTCGGATTCAGTACCGCTCCTCTTATTGCACTTGGTAAGTACAAATATTACAAGTGGGGCCCTGGCAGAACCTCACTGATCCTCTCATCAAAGAGGTTCTAGTGAGTAAGCATTCTTCTTCTTCTTATCTAATGAGAGTGGCCAACTCTGGTGTCAAGAGTTTATCACGCCGCCCTAAAGTAAGTATTAATTTGGTGGTTCATAAATAACGACATTTCATTCGTAGCTGATTTAGTGAGTTTATTTGTTAGTGAACACTTGCAGTTATAAACTACCACACATTGCTGGCTTTATCCCCACTCAACGATCATAGTTTCCACATGTTCCGCCACTGACCTGCCTCTTGTTGTCAGGTTGCACGATGATGCGCAAGTGCCACCTGAACACGTGTCCGGTGGGTATCGCCACGCAAGACCCCGTGCTACGCAAGAAGTTCGCCGGCAAGCCCGAGCACGTCGTCAACTACTTCTTCATGCTCGCTGAGGAGGTACGTACCTATAAAGATGTAACTATTTATTCTGGAAAAAACTAACATCAATTTACAAACTGTTTTTTAAAATAATGTACATTAAAGGGACATAATCTATATACATATATATAAAACTCAAAGGTGACTGACTGACTGATATAGCGATCTATCAACTCACAGCCAAAACCACTGGACGGATTGGGCTGAAAATTGGGATTAAGGTAGCTGTTATAACGTAGGAATCAGCTAAGAAAGGATTTTTGGAAATGCCACTTTTAGGGGTGAAATAGGGGATGCTAGTTTTGCTTCTTAATGGGAGCGAATCCACGAGCACCCACTAGTACAATTTATGCTACTTGATGCCCCCAAAAACTTCTGCGCTTTACTAGTTATGGTGTGGGACTTATTAATTCCCTTCACATCCGAGCTATCCGTCCATTGTCCAAAAGCCCAAATTGGGTATTCCAAAATAGCTTGATTTCCATTTTTATTTTATATTACGAAAATATAGAACAATTTAAAAAACCTATTTCAAGGATTTTGTCATTTTCATTGTGATTATACTTTAAATTAATTAATCATAGTTTTATTTGGGATGATGACGTCATCATAAGCTCAATAAGTTGTAGTTGTTAGATGCCTCTAATAAAAAAAGAACATGTTTCCATGCTTTGTTTTGTCAATGTTACTTTTGTGGCTCAATGTGTCATGTCATCGTAATTAATTTAAAACCACTGACTACAGATTTTAAAACTTAACCTCGACTCATCTCATTTCTATCACAAAAAAACGTGTTCTTCTTATCTGCCTGTGCCTCTGCAAGTGTAAAATTATTCTGTTCCGTGCGCGATTTAATATATTTATTTTAGTATATTTTTGCATTTTTGTAAGAGGTTATGTTTACAAGTTTGTGTTTTAAAAAAAAAACATTGATTGATGACAATAATTTGAAATATTAAATTTTTTGTCTAAGGCATTATTGCTCATTCAGCCAATAGTGACGTCAACTAAGGTCATATGAAGGGCATTGAATAAAAGCCCGAAATATTAATCGGTGATTATTTTGGAATTTTAAATTATAGATAGATCAATAACCTTATTCCTCGAAAAGGTTTTGAGATTACATAAAATATAAATAAATGGACATTCCCAATTGACCAAAACTACTACTAAAACCCGTGTTGAAGTAGAGTGTTTTTTGAGACATTACACATCTGCTTTTGTCTTTCAATGTTGAGAGGGATAAATAAGTAGTTGTCTGTAAATTAAAATAAACTTATCTGTTGATGTGTTAGATCCGCACGCACATGTCGGAGGTGGGCGTGCGCCGCTTCCAGGAGCTGGTCGGGCGCACGGACCTGCTGAAGGTGCGCGAGAACAACAACAACCCGAAGGCGCGCGCACTCAACCTGTCGCTCATACTCAAGAACGCACTGCACATGCGGCCCGGGGTCAACATCGTGGGGGGGTCCAAGGCACAGGTGACCACTGCATTCCTTGTATACTGTCCACTGTAGACGATTAGTATGAGTATCAAACAATGATTTGTATTGAATTGTTGCGTGACCCCAACTAACAGATGTGTATACTGTTAGTCTGATCTGTATTTCTATAGAAAGCTGGAAAGCCCGAAGAGCAAGTTCTTCTACGTGTACTTCTTGGTGTTTGATTGTAGCATAAGGATTTCGAAAATTGCCATTACCAATGTCGATAAATTTGCAAAGAATTTCAAGAATTTCAGCCATAAGAATTGCATTGCTGCAAAAAAGAGGATTAGGAGAAGATATTTCATAGATATGAAACCCTATATCGCATGGTCTCCAGGACTTCCAGCTGGAGAAGCGGCTGGACAACCAGCTGATCTTGCAGTGCAGCGACGTGCTGGAGGGGAGGGCTGCTCGCGCGGATGTAGCCATGAACATCACCAACGAGGACAGGACCTTCACCTCCACGCTCTCCTACCACATCGCACTGTGAGTAGCTGCCGATACTGGCGACATTTACTGATTTTCAGATGTTAAATCGCACAGAAAGTTAGAAGATTATAATCAGTTTTGAATTGGAATAAATAACGAACAGTAAATGAGGAGGTGGAATTGTTAAAACTGATAAACCTTATTATTACATTATGGGTGTGTGTGACGTCACAGCAGCCCCAACGGTAGATTAGCGCTGGTTGCTCTCGAACAATTAGCATTATGTTCAATTGGGACTGTGTTGTGGCAGAGTTTATAGAAAGAAAGAAAGAGAGAAAACATTTATTGTGACAGATTTAACAGAAGAACACACAGGAGTAAAAACATAATAAACAAACATAAAAATCTGCCACAACACAGCCCCAACTCAGCATAATGCTGGTTGTGTGGAAGCAACGCTCTGGTCTTCCGTTGGGGCTGGCTGTGACGTCACGCACGTACAAGAAGGCAGGCAAACAAACAAAGACAAAGACGTATACAAAGAGGAACAAATTTTTAAATTATAATATGTGTTTGTGATTATTAATCTGTCACGTCACGTGGTCATCTGCCAGTTCCCGAGGGGAGCTGGTAGGAACCTCATCGAGATTAATCTCATTTGAGGGGCTGGGCTCCGGGGCACACTGACCCCGGGGAAGTTCGCAGATCACGTCGAGTCGCCCGTCCGGCGGCGTACCAGCAGCGGTCGGCGTTGTTCGACGTGATGAGGGTGATGTGGCGATGTGCCTGTCGCTGCGGCGCTTTTCTATAGCGCCGGGACGACAGGCGGTGGTTCCTGGAGGTGGTGCAGGCGCGTCGACCTCCCGCTCGGGAGCAGCAGCACGACGAACGGCGCACGCAACCTCACGGGAGGGAGCGGCTATTGCAGCGCGACGACTCTGCAGCGCGACGACTCAACAGGAACTATTAATCTGTGAAATCTGTTGGTATATATATAAGTTACTTTCTAACAATGACGTATCGATGTTTGCAGGAAATACGGCGAGGCGGGTCTCCCAGACGGCTCCCAGATCAACATCTCGCTGAAGGGGTCTGCGGGACAGAGCTTCTGCGCCTTCCTGTCCAAGGGCGTGTCGGTCACACTCGAGGGAGACGCCAACGACTATGTCGGTAAGATATATATTTATTTGCTTTATTTTCTACAAGGCGCATTCCTTATCGCTGAAGATTGTGACTTTTCTGGTCGAGACTAAGTCGTATAGACGCTCGTTTGACCGTCATGCTCAAAATGAAATTATTCTCCGGTTTTGCTACTTGTTAGTTTTAGGCCTTTGACTCTGATAACCTCCTCAGTTCAATGGTAGAGTAATTATACATGATGTGTGTTCCAGGCAAGGGTCTGTCCGGCGGGCAGGTGGTGATCTTTCCTCCCAAGTCGTCTCCGTTCGAGTCCCACCTCAACGTGATCGTGGGGAACGTGTGTCTCTACGGAGCCACCTCGGGCAGGGCTTACTTCCGGTACACACTCTTATACATGTCATACCATTCTTTTAGAGCAATATTTGTTGGTTTGTTTGTTTGTAGGTATGTTTGTTTTATTACACGTCTTATAACATGATTTGTTTATATGTGGGTAGTATAGGGTTGTTTAAAATGACGTAAGTTATTTTTTATCTTTAATGTGAAAGAAGCCACGGCCTTTCTTTAGTATACATTGTTATGTAAACAAAATTAAATTTGAAGTAACCAACTTTATTAAACTGTATAGATATTTCCCACGAACGAATCTTCCTGTCGCATTCGTGCGTCGTATTCCGAGCACAGAGCGTGATCTAGTCGTGACCTATGTAATATGCTTTTGACTTGACATTTAAATAAAGTGCGGTATAAAAAAAAAATGAGTTGGTAATCCATACAACAGACATATTTCTAAGAAAATCACCTGGGGGCTATAAACTAGTTACATCACTATTGAACTCGAATGTGTTATGTTGCAGCGGCATCGCGTCGGAGCGGTTCTGCGTGCGCAACTCGGGCTGCGTGGCGGTGGCGGAGGGCTGCGGCGACCACGGCTGCGAGTACATGACGGCCGGCGCCGCGCTCGTGCTGGGGCTCACCGGCAGGAACTTCGCCGCCGGCATGAGCGGTACTACACAACACGCCATTCAACTATTCATATCCTACATCCTTTCCATCCGTTAGCTCTTTGACTTTGACACAAAAAAAACTTGTGTGCCATGTTTTGTTTGTTTGATCTTTTTTACGTCGCAATAGAGTGATACATCATCTTGATTTTTGAATGACATAGTACAAAGTCTTGCCCAGTCTCGTCGCCACTCATCGCACATACATTCTAGTTGAACTTTCCAACTAGACATGGCGCTAGTTACACCATTGTATGCTGACACACGTGAATTGGCAAAGTCGATACACACATGCAAATATTCATTCCGTATAATTCAGTATACTGTGTTCTGAGCACACACGTCACATTCCAGGTGGTATCGCGTACGTGTACGACATCGACGGCTCGTTCCACGGCAAGTGCAACCACGAGACGGTGGAGCTGCTGCCGCTGCGGGAGGGGGAGGACCTGGGCTTCGTGCGGCGGCTGCTGGAGGAGTTCCACCAGCTCACCGGGTCAGTGACTTTCATTAAGCTTTTTATTGCTAGCCTGTAACGTGTACAAGTATAACGTCCTTTGTTACGAGTCATATCAAAGACTTTTTAAAATTCTACACTTTCAAACAATAAATAAATAAATATTCCGGGACATTGCACACAGCGCCATCTAGCCTCACACTAAGCAAACCATATAGTAATATAATATACCAGGAATAGAATAGCTATCTAGTGTAATTTTAATGCCAACCAAATTGAAGCGCCCTCTGTATTTCTTGACCAAAAATAATATTGTATATATACATACCTACGTAATATGTTATAGCCTAAAATATAAATACAACACCTACCTACACCTTGCTCCTTACATGTTACAATTAAAATAAAACGCAGAATATTATTTTACCATTTTGTAATATTTATGTCAATAGTATTAATTTTGCACCGACATTTTGATTGTATCGTCACCATTAGATTATAGTATTTTCCCGACTAACATTGGACACAAACTGTATATTATCACATTAAAAGATACTGTAGCACACTAGTTGTTGATATGAATACGAAAAAAATCACAAAATAAAACACAAACAAATTCGCACAAGATCTTGAATTTTTCAACTGAAGTTTTCAAAAAATATTTTTTTCAATCGTCAGTCAATGTCTCTTGTGAATTGACTTTTTTTTCTTCTGTGGCTTTAACTTTGTATGTTTCTTTTACTAAAGCGACATCTACTATTTCGTTTGCGGGCAAGAAATATAGATTAGCAGCACTGTATTTCTATATTTGCATTTTGTTCTAAGTTTCACCCCCCTGATACCAGAAGCAAACACTTGTGTCGTGGGTACTAGATAACGGATATAATACTTATATACTTTTTTTTGTAAATATAGTATAATATCATAGTTTTTTATGTAAGCAACAATATTGTTTTCATCGTAGATTACAACGTTGCTTAACATCAGGCAAGTTGTAGTCAAGCGTGAGCCTAACTAACATAAAAAAAAAACTATTTTCCTTTTAAATAGTAAAAGGTAATAGTAAATTTTTTTGTTTCCTTCGAGTTTAAAAGCCTCTTTAATTGAAAAAACTTGTGATTCCAGGTCCCTGATCGCGCAGGAGCTCCTGAAGACGTGGCCGGAGCCCGCCAGGCAGTTCATCAAGGTGTTCCCGCACGAGTACCAGCGCGCGCTCGCACAGATGGCAGCCAGTAAACCTGCCGTCAAAAAGGCAGACGCGGCGGAGAACGGGGTCACCGACATAGAGGACACTATCCGGGACGTGGAGCTGGACAAGAAGAACCTGGAGAAGGTGCTCGATAAGACGCGGTGAGTGGATCATATATTAGGTTTTGATTAGTGAGATTGTGGCCAAGATGGCGGCCCATCCTGCCTGAACATAGTCTCTACGGGATCACTCTTAAAAGACACCTAAACACAGTTACAGACCAGTGAAAATAGTGAAAAGGGTTATCGACTGACGATCAAAAGTTTTTCTACATGATGAGTGTCGGTGTGTCTTTCAGTACTGTTATTATAATTTAAACTACTCACATTTTGATTGCAAAGTTTGCAAACCAAACTTAAAAGGGAATCACAACAGGGAACAGGAAATCTATTTCTTCAAATCAAAACATTTATTCACCTTACAGCATCACACTGTACAGGGCAAGTCAAAAATTACATTTTATTTCTTAAAATTACATTACACTAACTTTTTCCTTACTTCCAACTTTCATATTGTAATTGTATGGTACATTTAATTGTAGTGGTTTCATGAAGTACCCGCGCGAGACGATGATGTACCGCGCGGCCGAGAAGCGGCTCCGGGACTGGGACGAGATCTACGCGCCCGACCATGTGCGGCGCGGACTTAAAGTGCAGGTGTGTGCGGTGTACGAACGCACGTCATTTATATCTATTAAACATTCAACTCTAAAATGGCTTCTCCGACATTAAATTATATTATACAACTCTGTTTGGTGGACTTTTGAACCGTTTTAACATGAAATGCTTTGAAAACTGAAACTCTGGAGAAATATGTAGTGTTTTTCCGCTGCGACTGCTCCTTAACCGACTTCAAACAACAAACTTGATGGTTTTTAGTTAGTTTTGTTTCAAGTCGGTGAAGGAGCAGTCGCAGCGGAAAAACACTACATATTTCTCCAGAGTTTCAGTTACAATGGATTTCCTCAAAGTAACGCCTGATTCAATATCTTATGAAATGGTTTATCTGTTTTACTAGCTTTCTCAATTATAATTACGATTATGTATGTATTAAAATGAGTGTGTGGTCTGGACATACAAAAATATCAAACAAACTTAAACTATAGAATGTTATACTATAGCTGAAATGAGATGTATTGCTAGTGACGGCAATACTTGCATGAAATGAGGTTATATGACTTGTTGTGCGTAGGCGGCGCGCTGCATGGAGTGCGGCGTGCCGTTCTGCCAGTCGGGGCACGGCTGCCCGCTCGGGAACATCATCCCCAAGTGGAACGACCTGGTGTTCCGCGGGGACTGGCGCCAGGCGCTGCACCACCTGCTGCAGACCAACAACTTCCCGGGTGAGGGCTTCATACCACTCCGTTTCACTGCAGCTCGTCTGCTGTTAGAAAACTTTGAAATTTATAATTTAGCGCTGTAGCCAGGTTGAAACCTTTTTACATTCGATTTGAAAACCAAAATTTTTGTTGAAGTAAAATTGAGTTTTAAGCCATAGGTAAGTAACAAAGATTGGCAGCTTGCACTATAAATGATGTAGTAGCATTAGTTGCTCCATCTTCGATCACTGTCGCTTCCTTTACTTCGATGTGTGTCGCTTCCGACAATCTGCTCTTATTTTATGATCATATCCCCTGCGTATGACATCATCTCTTGTTCAAAATAAACGTTTTGTGTAATTCAGATAAAAATCCTCGTATATGTAGTATGTTTGTTGGAACCTTAGCTCTTCGTGAAATCTGATAACTTTTTGACGGCGTAAGTCATGATCTCGTCTTGACATTTATTTACATGAAGTATAAATTAATATCACGACGAGAAAGAGAGTTGTTTTGGTGGGATTCAGTTTTCTATGAGCACGCTATTTTGCTTATTTAGTTGTTGACAAGAGAATATGTGTACTACAACATTATTGATGCCTTATTTGAGTGTGTGTGGCGGCGCCTCCCTAACAGTGTGTGTGTGTCAGAGTTCACGGGGCGCGTGTGTCCGGCGCCGTGCGAGGGCGCGTGCGTGCTCGGCATCTCGGAGCCGCCCGTCACCATCAAGAACATCGAGTGCGCCATCATCGACCACGCCTTCGAGAGCGGCTGGGTGCAGCCGGAGGTAACCAACTTACTTGTAGACTAAAAATATTTTTTGAGTAATCGCGTAACATACCCCCAAAAAAAACTTTCAGAAAACTTGATAGCCTCCTTTTTTGGATTCGGTTATAAAAAAGCAACTTGAATCCGAGACTAATATTTCCCAGCATCGCATATTATCTCGCCACCCCCTTATAATAATTGTATGATTTCAGATCCCTGAGCATCGAAACGACAAAACAGTGGCTGTGGTAGGATCCGGGCCGGCCGGACTAGCCTGCGCACACCAACTGAATAAGGTAACATTTAAATTAGTTTGTTATTATTTATTAACATTTTGTTCGCAGTCAGCACATGCTGAGTTGAGGCCGGCTTGTGACAGGAAATTGTGTATTTGCAAAATTGTGTTTCACTTACTTTCCTGAATGTGTTCGTACGTAATTTCTTGTCACAAAATAAATAATTTTCAATTTCAATTTAAATGTTAAAGCAAAGCTTTATTTACTGTTGCTTTTTCTAGTTTTTATGTGTTCTGTTCGGTTTTGATCGCACCATGAAGTGACCTATTCCCCCCTCCCCCAGGCGGGCTACAGCGTGACGGTGTTCGAGCGCAACGACCGCGCGGGCGGGCTGCTGCAGTACGGCATCCCCACCATGAAGCTGAGCAAGGAGGTGGTGGCGCGCCGCGTGCGCCTGCTGGCCGCCGAGGGGGTCGCCTTCAAGTGCAACGTCGACGTGGGGAAGGACATCTCCGCCACCGACCTGGCCGCAGAGTGAGTGCCACACACCCTGAGGGCGCTTTCAAAACTTCTACACGCTGGAGTTGTCTACTCAAACAACTTGTTTTACCTTTTCCTTAACGTTTATTAGAGGCTTTTTTGGACTGAAGTTGAGGTCTTCGCTGAAATTTTCTCGTAGATGATACAGTAAACATAATATTCAGCCATTCACCTATTTCTCTACGAACACAGGAACCTAACACTAATGTGATATCGTCTCAGATACGACGCCCTGGTGCTGTGCTCGGGCGCCACGTGGCCGCGCGACCTGCCGCTGAAGGGGCGCCAGCTGAACGGCATCCACTACGCCATGGAGTTCCTGGAGTCGTGGCAGAAGAAGCAGCTGGGCGCCTCCTCGCACCACCACAGCGCCGCGCTCAGCGCCAAGGACAAACACGTGCTCGTCATCGGCGGCGGGGACACCGGGTCAGTGCCCTTCACACTATACTTTACATTCTTCTTCTTCTCTTCTCAAGAAAAGAACACAATACTTTACATTAATAATGTTATTTATTTGTATGTAAATTAAATAAGTAAACCTTAGTAAACAATAATCCAATATAATAAATAAATATATAACAATATACGTAAACATTTACACATCATTACATATACGAAATGCACAACGTGCTGAGCCTAAACTGGTGTGCAATAAAAGCCACAGAGGCCACTATAATTAAAGAAAGCTATGATAGTGGTGAAAGAATACACCTAAAAACTGCGTTGTCATCTGCAATGGCTTTCCTCTAACTAACGTCTGATATAATATTATATCTACCTACAGTCTTGGTGTCCCCTTGTGCGGTGATGTATTTATCACGTGTGTACATGCATGTCATGTCTCCAGATGCGACTGCATAGCGACGTCCCTGCGGCAGGGCGCGGCCTCCATCACCACGTTCGAGATCCTCCCCGAGCCGAAGAAGACGCGCGGGAACGACAACCCCTGGCCGCAATGGCCCAGGACCTTCAGGTATACATTGTACATATTATAGAAACATAGATGCAATATATATTCACAAAAAGAGACAAAACGTGATAATAAGACACATAGTACTCGAGCCAGCTTTAATAGGGCTTGCGCTGACTATAAGTCAAAACTAGTCTCCTGAAATCGACGTTTGTGACACGCAGCATGCACACGATACGATGAACGGTTGAAACTAGAAGCACATCTGGTTGTTTGTTTAATGTTTGTTGCTCCAACAGAACAACAAGTTACCACAACTATTTGTATGGAAATAACTCACATAGGCATCATCTTATCCAAATAGTAGACGGATGAACCCGCGTGCCTCAACTCGACTAGTTAAATAACCCTCGTGTGGTTCCAGAGTGGACTACGGGCACGAGGAGGTGAAGGTGAAGTTCGGTCAGGACCCGCGTAAGTTCTCCACGCTCACCAAGGAGTTCCTGGACGACGGTGAGCAAACACATTGTATAAACATGGCAGTTTCAATATACCTGGTCGAATGAGGCTACTAACACACACCCTTCTAAACACGAGTACGTATCCGTATGTCTCTGGCGTTAAAAAACTTTCATTTTAAAGTTGTGTGTTCTTACGCCTCGTCTCAGTACGAGGACAGCGATACTGGTTTTTTTAACCTCCCACTGGCCATGTAACGTGCCGTAACGTGCCAGGCATGATATCATAACATCTGTATAATATCTCGTCCCAGGCGCGGGCAACGTGTGCGGCGTGTCGGCGGTGGAGGTGGCGTGGGTGCGCGGCGCGGGCGGCCGCTGGGACATGGCGGAGGTGGCGGGCTCGCAGCGCGTCTACCGGGCCGACCTCGTGCTGCTCGCCATGGGCTTCCTGGGCCCGGAGAAATATGTGGCGCACCAACTCGGTGAGATCACAATACCTATACTACTATACATTGCTTAGTATAACACGAAATGACCCGAATGAATGAACGTTTTTGCATCAGTAAGAATATATTCTTGTTTATTATAAAAAAAATTGTAAACGGTGCAAACAAACTAACGACACAATGAACTGTAATGCAACTTTAATTGACGCGAGCGTCAGTGGCTCCCTCTGTGCTTTGTAGGGTGGTAGAATTTGGAACTACCGAAGCTATCGAACGATCAGAGTTTAGAGTTTGCGACACATTTGAATCAATTTCCCCGAGTTCCTTTATTATAATAATGTGACTTACATGATCGTCGTTATTTATCACAATGTTTGGTTGCAGACCTGCCGCTGGACGCGCGCAGCAACATCGAGACAGACAAGGAGAACATCTACAAGACACCAGTCGACAACGTGTTCGCCGCTGGAGGTGAGTCATTACATACAGTACTTTATTGATAGCGCGTATGTTACAGCTCATTCAGTAGGTATGACATATTGAAAAAAACAGTTGATTAGAGCAAATATACTCCTGGTTGTAAAAGTGATGTTTATTCTACTGGTGTTTGTCCCCAGACTGCCGGCGCGGTCAGTCGCTGGTGGTGTGGGCCATCTCGGAGGGGCGGCAGGCGGCGCGCGCCGTGGACACCTACCTCATGGGCAGGTCGGCGCTGCCCGGCCCCGGCGGCGTCATATACGACCACTGAGCCACCTCCCCGCCTGCGGGCACTCGTGACACACCAGGTACTGCCGAGCCGGTCATATGTGACCGCAGCAAACAGGACCTGGCCGGACATGTATGACCATCGAACGAACAATCGGATCCCGATAAGGTTCTATATGACCGTGGAGTCATATATGGCCTGCGCATGCTGATGTGGTACTCGTATTTGTAATTTATTGTTGAGCCCAGTACGACTGGATGGCTTCCAGCTCGTCGTGGTAGAAGCTTAGACGTTCGTAGAATAGATGTAGTAGTGAGCTGTTACTGATGATGTTGGTGGCGGCGGGACTGGGGAGGTACCTGTAGTGAAGTCAGCAGCGTACCACACATACATGTAATGTCGCGCATATCACCCCGACTGGCTGGTGGCTGCTCCACTCTGTGGAGGACACTATGTCTAGCGAGACTAGATTGCTAGCTGGATGAAATAAGGAAAAATATTGTGCTGAAAATACAAATGTAAAATATTTCTTTTGTGTTTTGTGAACCAAAGATTGATATAAAGTTGCTATGTAATGGAAGGACTGACTGTCATCAACATGTTCAAAATCAAGATATCATTGAAACTTATGCTTCAGATATGCGTTTGAGGTAATGCAAACATCAAATAAAAAGTAGAAACGCTGATTTAGACCTTATTACCGGCGCGCGTTAACAGTTAAACAGTATCGAAATAGGAATAACTGTAAACGTAAAATTATTGGAATACATATTTATTGGAATAGAATGATGGCTAGTCCAGTTGCCATATTATATATTGTATAATGAATCAAACAGTGCTACAACTATACGTTTCAGATCTTGTTTACTTTAGGACATGTTTATAGCTGTTTTATAGAATCATGTTTTTATTCAAAATTTTCACATTCCGATTTGATAGAATTTCTTAGTGTTGTTTGTTATCAATATATGTATTTATTAACTAGAAATCGTTGGTGTAATGAAGGTACCCAGTACACACTTCCAGTGATCTCTCACAGACATTGTTATTCGGTATTCGTTGAATTTGACTGTTTTTAATGTTATTATTTGGTTCTATGCAAGAAAGTAACTTATTTTTAAAACAGATAGGTAAGTTGAATAATCTTATGTCAGTTTTCACATGTATTTGTGTATTAACTGTAGAAACGTAATTTGTAGTCAGTATTTTATGTACATTACGTATTTTAGTTGCGTAATACGTAGATATGAATTACCATATTTATCTATTTTAGTTGCGTAATACGTATGAATTACCATATTTATCTATTTTAGTTGCGTAATACGTATGAATTACCATATTTATCTATTTTAGTTGCGTAATACGTATGAATTATCTATTTTAGTTGCGTAATACGTATGAATTACCATATTTATCTATTTTAGTTGCGTAATACGTATGAATTACCATATTTATCTATTTTAGTTGCGTAATACGTATGAATTACCATATTTATCTATTTTACCGCTGAAATACATATTTTTCTTAAATATGTAACTATTGGTACAAATATAATACAGAATATTCATATAATCAGATATCAATATTATATGTGTATACATATATTATGTCGTATAACATACATACGAAACTAATCAAAAATCCTTTTAGAACAAATAATATATTTGATCGCTGATGGTTTGATAATGATTAGTATGGATAGCTGCTGTTTTATGTATATTTATATTCATAGTTTACTGTAATGTTTTGGGAAACGTATTTCTTATGTACATTAACTATAAATCAAACCTTATAGCTTCATTACGCGTAGATCTTCGACTGTGATGTAAGGTTTATGTTACAGTAGTAAGTTTAATTTTAGTTAGTTTACTAAGTGATCAAATGAATGATGAATCATTTCATTTATATTGTGATCAAACATGGAGTCTGCATCGATGCCAGTTTATACATGTCATGCAATTCAGTCAATATTTAATTAGTAGCATGTGTAAAATGGCATTACACTTTTGCCCTGTGTACACACTTGGCAACCAGTCGTACAAAACACTACTTTATTATACACGGATATATAACGGAGAGGACGTTTGATGTCTATTATATCATGTCAATCTTGTTGTTGGTAAAGTAGGTTGTTAGACGTGTGTTTGCCAAGCATGTGTACGGGACATTATTGATAGAGTTGCTTTGTAAATGAGGCCAGTCTTCTGAACAAGCAATCATTTTGTTCCATGAAGGTTCCATGTCATCTGATGTCCATTGTATACAACGATGTCACTTGATTACCTACATTTTGTAGAAGTTCCTAAAACTTATTTTCATAGTTTTTGTATCTAATTGAAGGATGTAAGTAAGGTGCTCAAAACTTGAGGAAAATGAACGTACGTGAGTCTTGTCTCAAATAAATACGTAATTAAATGTATAAACATCAGCCTTTTACTCGTAGTTTTGTCACCTTGAAAACTGTAATCAAATTAAATTAATTTAAGTCGTAAGTTTTTATTTAGTTTTAAGAATTATTATTTTTAACAATATTTTAACATTATTTTTGTTGCAACTTTGAGAATATTTTCAGAACTATGTATATTTTGTTTGTATTTGATGATATTTTAAGGATGTCAATTATGATATAGACGTGAATCGTACAAATAAAAAGTAGCCAAGCTTTATAATATCAATCCTTGCCAACATTATGATCATTTACTAAAATACCGAGTAGGACCTTAGGGAATACTTGTTTTGATAAATTGTTGAAAGAATACTGACATATGTAGTGTTTTATACATTTGATGGCAATGCATGCTGTTGTACCCTGTTTAAAACATTCTCAAAAGCACGAACATGTTTATCCATAGAGCTGTATCCAGTACATATCTCTCCAGTATATATCTCCATACAACAATGCACAAAGTACCCGTGGATACATTCTGCATTACCATCAAACGAGTGTTACAAATGTTAACCAGTTACCTAAATGTTGAAATTATAACTTGCGATATTGATATATTTACGTGATTGACAATAATGCAATGTTTACGCGTATGTATGCAACAATGTACCGAATAAATGTAGTGTTTGAGAAAATAAATATATTATTACTGCACATTTCTTTGTACTTTGCTTGTTATACCAAGTCCACAATTATACTTTTTAAGTACCACGATATTTCCAGGCTAGGTTCTATCCACGGCTAGGAAGAGTAATCAAACTGCAATAATAATAAATGTACATGATATGTATATATACTTATATATATTTATCCCGCAAACAAATGTGCGTCTTCTGAAGGCAAAAGTGCATTTAAACTGGCGTCCACCTGCTTTTACTTTGTTTCTCGGTTGCACTTAGGTCTCACATCTTACTAGTGGACGCCCGCGGGTCATTATTTTGAGATGAAAAGTTTTAAAATGAACATAACTTTTTTTATTTACGAACCGATTGAAATCAAATAAACACTAAATGTTGAGTTAAAAATGTACCTATAATCCTACATGTTAGTGAAAACCGTAGACAAATCAGTTCAGCCGTTTCCGAGTCTATAACGAACAAGCATACCTACAGACAAACAGTTTTTTTTGATACATGATCTATTATATTTTGAGTGTTCTATTGCATCAATGAAGACCTCTCAACTTTTTTTTTTCATTTATCTTCAATGTACAAACACCGACCGGTTACAGCTTTATTATATATCAGTAAAACTTAAAAATATTCAAGTAAAGGTGACACAAGTTAAAAAAAATCGGATGTATGGAATAAAGATTTCTATTGCTGACATGGTCTTAAAAAATCAAAAACTAAGTAAACTAGCAAGTTCTTTGTTTTATTATAATGTTTCAATATAATGTCCTTTTACATCAATACATTGTTGCATCCGATAGAACCACTGGGAAAAGCACTTTGCCCACTCGGCATTAGGGGTCTCTACAATGGCTTCTCTCATCTTGGGGTCTATAAAATATTTTCCTCGTAGTTTTTCTTTTCGGGAATAAATAAAAATCACAAGGTGTGAGGTCAGAGCAATACGCCAGGTGACCCAGTAATTTCATGTCTAAGGTCACCAAATAGTCCATTGTTGTCCTGGCGGTGCGCGACGAGACTTTGTCGTGATGAAGAAAGATCTTGCTGCAAGGTCGCTTCTCTCGATTTTTTTCCAAGACAAGTGGTAAAAAATTATTAGCGTACGACTCTGCATTAACCGTTCTGTGATCCTCTAAAATAATTGTCACCAAATGTCTAGTCCTTCTGAAGAACGAGGCCACCATCCTTTTTCCAACACTTCGACAACTCTTCAATAAAAAAAAATATTGAATAGCGAGTCTATTGTAATATCCGCTAAAATTTAAATTTGGTATGAAGATGTTAAATTTGGTAAATTAGTTAAATCGGTACGGTCGGTATCGGTCGTACCCATGAAGTCGTACCGTATGTCGTACGATCATCGCATAAAGTCATCGAATCATTCCAGCGGGGCCCTGATTCAGTTAACCATTGACAGACTTAAGTTAGTATCTAATTATATTTAAAATTAATAAGACTACTAATTGAAGAAACAAAATATTTTAATTTTGAACGACAAATGGTTGTAACCAAAGATGTACAAATTTTAATTTTCTACATTTTTGTATCCCATCATCTTTTTCTAGGAGCTATATTTTTTTTAAAGAGAAAAACAAATGATTGTAAGTGTTTAATAAGCCGTATCATTTCAATTTTTATTTGTTACTCCGTGGGTTCGCTCGCATTATTTCAAGATAAAAAGTAGCCTATGACTCTTCTAAGACCTCATATTACCAGCGAGTACCTACATACCTAAAATCAAGATGTTCCGCATAGCCGTTTTCGCGTTATGAGCGTTTATATAAATAGAGACACAGACAAACAGCCAAAAATACTATAAATTGTTGGAACGTTTTCTGTTATCAATTCTAAGTACCTCCATTTTTTTTTAAATATAGTCAATGTTCAAACTTTCGGCCCTCTTCATCTTTATTATATGTATAGATTTGGTTTCAACAAACCTATGTAAACCTTTGTACCTTGTACGAATGCCCAATAGCTACATATATAAGGACGCGCTAAGACGTATACGGACGCCCAATAGCTGTATACGGACGCCCAATGACCGTAAAGTAGGCGGACGTCCAATTGTCATATACGGACGCCCATTAGCTATATACGGACGCCCAATAGCTGTATACGGACGTTAATTAGCCTGGCGATATTCATTGCAATTATTACGGTACTATTCTTTAAGTTTTTTTTAACCGACTACAGCCAACATGAAGTAACAACTTAGATATAATTAAATTTTATTTGATACCGTTACTCTTACACGGCTATTGTAATACATTATGTAATGGTGAGAATTGACATGGATAATATAATAAATTGATGTTTGTTAAATGACGGGATATAATGCAATTACTAATATCTGTAACTTGTAGTTCTTGAGTTGGATAATATGTAATTTATCAATAAATAATTATACTCGTATCTATTCGAAGCGGCACTTTGTGGCTGTAAGTTACTAATCGTAAGAAGAAAAACTGTTCGCAGTAATTTAACTAAAGACTATCATTTAATTATCAATCTAATATTATATAATATAAATAAATTATCTACAGAATTTCATTAAAGTTCGTTAGGCAATTGTTGCGTAAAAACCGTACATACTTACAACCGTACATCCATTAATATAATATGCTCAGTCCGAAAAAACAGACTCATTATCAAAATATGATGCACCCGCGCAACCGTTATTCAAAAAATTAGGGATCCTCACCCTGCCTGCAATAGTAATATTGCAAGTAGCCATGTACATGAGGATCAACCTGGCATCATACACTACACGTAATGACACTCATACATATAGCACACGAAATGGCCAAAAACTCAAGTTGTTACACCACTCGCTGGCTAAGTCTGCTAAACTCACTCATGTCATGGGTCCAGCCGTATACAATAAGTTACCAGTATCAATAACCAGCGCACCCAGTGTTAATAACTTTAAAACCCGCCTCCAGCGGTGGCTGTTGGAGCACTCCTTCTGTTCCATCGAGGAGTTCATGAAGTTCACATAACAATTTTGAATGTAAGAAATTATTATTTATTAATTTGATTATTGTAATTATTATTTGAATTGTATAATTATACTTACACTTACTTATTATTATTTGAATTGTATAATTATACTTACACTTAAGTAATACAATTTAGTTTTTGACTTGTAAATTTACATATATTAAATAGTACTGTAATTATTTTCTAGTATTTACAACTATACAATGTGACGTGTAAAATGGCTTTATGAATAAATGATGATTATGATTATGATTATGAAAACTGGATAATTATAGTGTAGATACACGCAGATACATATCGAGAGAGAGAGAGAGAGAGAGCGCTAATGGAGCGTCCGTATATGTACAGACATTACAAACATTGGCACAAACAAAATGCTAAAACTGTGTGCTACAAACAAGCGATAGAAAAAGAAAGAGACAATAAACCCAAAGCTGGCAACGTCGCACTCCCAAATACGGTCCATCCTGAGAAGACGTCAAATAATCGATGCCATAGGTAAATACAATAAAATATATCTGGGATGCCTATAATGTATCACCATGGTTCGGAGTTCAAAAATGTTGGTGCACGACTGCAAGACGAATATCGTGAAAAGTAAAATTATAGGAAAATGGTGTATCCCACAGAGCTGGATATCAAAAAATTAAGCAATATTCACTAAAACATGTTAAAACAAGTAAGAGGAACTGAGGGACGTCGTAATGATGCACAACGTGCATGACGCAAAAAAGCTTGTAGGATGTAAATATACATATCTATACTCGTACTAAGTAATATTATAAAGCTGAAGAGTTTGTTTGTTTGTTTGAACGCGCTAATCTCAGGAACTACTGGTGCAAATTGAAAAATTCTTTTTGTGTTGCATAGATTTATCGAGGAAGGCTTTAGGCTATATAACATCACGCTGCAACTAATATGAGCGAAGAAACAATGGAAAATCTGGAAAAAACGGGGGAAAATATTCATCTTTGAGGGCTTCCGTTGCGTGCGCTGCGAAAACGGTTCAACTCGTGAGACAGCTATAATTTATAAAGTTGAAGAGGTTGTTTGCAAAAATAAATTTGATGCCCAAAATAACTATTCCACGCGGACGAAGTCGCAGGCACAGCTAGTATATAAGATATTCAGGTTTAGGTTAGTACTTATCCATACACTGCTATCTTTACCAACTGAATCAGAAAATGTTACCTGACAGCATTTTACACTCGATTTGTTATGCGTGTGTATTATCATAATTGTGGCTTCATTTACATATGTGAGCAAATTTAATGCGACGTGAATATGTTACCTTTAACCTAAATCTTGCATTCATTAATTGATAATTACTCCAGTTTTATCCAGGACTTGGGAAGAGAAAGTTGGTTTCATTATAAAAAATTGTAATCACCACCGCTCAGAAGAGATTCATCAGGCTAGTAAGTAATCTAAGTTTAAGCTTTGCTAAATTTGATTTCGTATTGTTTGAATTGGTCATCAATAACTCATAATGAACCTGCTTATTATTCACAGTTATTTTCTATACGCCAGCTGCGCGATTGGTGTCCTAAAAAGGTACTAGAATTCAATAGCATACCTCCTTGATGTTAATGAGTAAAGTGAAAAAAAAATGGCGGGAGTTAAAGTTTTGGTAAACTGATTCGATTAAAAGGATGGGAAGGGATCCCTACATAGCTGTAATTAAAATCTCCTTCACTCAAAACTTACAGGAATTACTAATTTATTAGTCAGTATTAGTTTGTTTTAGTAAAACAATGAAAGTTAGAGAGAGAATAACCGCACAAACTTTGAAGCTATGGAAGGCGATAAATGAGAAGTTTTTCTCTCAATTTGGATTTTACATTCAAGATACAAGACTGCAGAACATCGAAGATTACATGTACGAACCAAAGGATTCATCTAGTTTGGCTGTAACAAGGATTTTATTTGGTAAGTTTTCATATAAGTAGTCAATTATTACGATAAATTTAATGCGGTAAGTGTAAGCGATTATTATTGTATGAAAATTAATTTTCTTTTGGCCTCTTCCGTGCATGGGATACAAATTAATTAAATAGTCCTAATTTGTGATTTGTAAATCTATATGAGTATGTAAAACAAAGTGGTGTTAGTTACACCACTTATAACTCAAGAACGGCTAAACGGATTTAGGTGAAAATTAGTGGGAAGGTAACTTAGAGCCAGGAGATGGACTAGGATACTTTTTATCCCGTTTTTTAAATTGTATTGAATAAAATCCAAAATCTGCTTATTTATTGGCTCTAAGGCGGAACAGAGTTCGCCGGGTCAGTTAGTGATACATAAAAGCAGCTTTTCCCAGTATGTGGCCTTTGTAATATGATGTGTATGTTAATATGATTGAGTCAGGTGACTATCTCCAGGTGCGCTGATGTTGGTGGACGCGGCGAGCGAGCGCGGCGGCGCGGCCATGGAGGCGCGCTGGGGGCCGCGCCTGTGCCACTTCCCGCTGCTGCCCGCCTTGCAACCAGCGCACATGCCTTACATGGCGCTCGTCTATGCTGCGTTATTCGTCGGTAAGTTACACTAGGACCTTAGTTTTAGGTTAAAATACTAGGTTTTTTTTTTTTTTTTTTAAATAAATAAATAGGTAAGTAGGTACCTAAAATAAGTATATAATAGTACCGTAAATAAATAGGTACCTTTATCTAATCATTTGCATAAATAAAACACCCTCATCAGTTTCATCATTGCTTGTATTTAATCGTAGAACCTGCTTAACGAAACTTTTGCGCATTTTTTATCGCTTTATCGGTTTTCTGACTATCCTACATTAACTATTACTACGTGACACGTGAATTTTGACTGGAAGGTGCATTATACTTACACTGGAATGTTTTTTTTTAACACGAAATAGGCTTACCTACGTTTGACTATAGCCTGCCTGATGTTAAGCATCACTATAGTCTAAGATGTAGCACGCTTGCCTAGAAGAAACCTATTTACTCTAGATTTGAAGACCCCTGGGTTATAATTTTCTGGGAACAGGGCTCCAGGTAGAGAGTTCCATAGTCTCGCTGTCCTTACTATGAAGGTAGAAGCAAAGCGCTTCGTGCGAGTCCTTGGAACTTCCACCATAAACCGGTGACGCCGGCTCGCCTCCGGCGGGTCTGCCAGAGAGCGCCGTTGATAGCTGTATTTGCTCGCAGGGGCGCTGGGCATGTCGCTGGGCTACAAGTACCGCGGGTGCAGCATCATGTACGCGGCCAGCTACTGGTACCTGCTGCTCGCCGACAAGGGCTACTGGAACAACCACAGCTACTTGTTCGGCCTACTCGCTGTGCTGCTCACTTGTACGCAGGCTAATTGCTATTGGTAACTATTATTTTTGTGTTTTTTACTTGGTATGTGATTAAAAATGTAAGTAACAATCCCCGTTATCAAGAAATGAATGATTTAGCAATCTTTAATAGTGTAATTTGCTATAGGTAGACATTTCGTATAAACGAGTTTATTCACAATCCCTCTGCTCTAATACATTGGCTGCAGGTCCCTCGACGCGTACCTGGAGCCGGGCCAGCTCCGGCGCACGGTCCCCTACTGGCAGTACTTCATGGTGAAGTTCCAGCTGTTCATCCTGTACTTTATGGCGGGCGTGAAGAAGGGGAGCCGGGAGTGGCTCGCGGGGTACGCCATGCGTGGCCTGGGGGAGCACTGGCTGTTCTGGCCTTTTAGGTAACTGTTTGCTACATAGGGTCATACTGATAAATGTAATAAATAAATGTTTTACTTTTTACACTCAGCATAAAACTTCATTAGCCACGCTGTACTCATCTCATGAACTTACACCGAGGTATGTGTTTACAAGCTCAACTAAGCATGCGTAGGTATCCGAAAACTCGACGAATGCTCAATTTTCAACGTCGACTTCTAAAAGCTCATTGATTTATTAGCGCCTGTTTCCTCCAGTGTTTTTTTAAACTTAGTAAATTTTATAAAAAAGTACCCGTCACATCCGATTACTTTAAAATAATGTACTTAGGTACAAGTAATTTTACTGTAGCTGCTGCTGAAAACTATTATAATATATTTTCTCGCAGGTTGTTCCTGGCAGCGCCGCAGGTAGACCTGCTGGTGGTGCACTGGTTCATCTTCGTGTTCGACCTGACCGTGTCCTGCTGGATGATGTACTCCCGCTCGCGGCACGGAGCCATGCTGCTCTGCGCGCTCTTCCACCTCATGAACACCAGGCTCTTTAACATCGGTATGTTTTAATTACTTCATTATGTTTGTACTGACACAGGAGAGTGTGCAGAGGAGCTACGTGAACTGATTCCCTCAGCTCCTTTCTATAACCGAACAAGCAGAAAGTCCGCAGGTAGACACCGTTTCATGGTGGAAGCGCCAAAGTGTCGAACACAGCGCTTTGCCTCTACGTTTATTGTACGGACGGCAAAGTTTTGGAACACTTTACCAGAAGCTGTGTTTCCTGCGAACTATAATCCAGGGGTTTTCAAATCTAGAGTTAATAGGTATCTTCTAGGTAAACGTGTTACACCCTAGGCTGCAGCAATGCTTAACATCAGGCAGGCTGTAGTCAAACGTAAACCTATCCCACGTAATAAAAAAAACTTCTATAACCTGACACTCGGTCTTACCAACCGAATGTTGATTATCACTTCGAGATCGCGGAGGTCGTCACTCGGATGATTAGGGATCGACGAGATTGGACAAGACTAAAAGGATTCACAACAATTTCTACCAAATGCTTTATCAAGTCCCTGTGACAAGCGTTCGGGGAATGTTACAGGTCTCCAGTATAATGGCTTTAACTTTGCTCTAAAGGTGATCATGGCCATACAATGCATTGTATTGGGGCATTCTAAACGCAATCTTGAACCTCCCACATAGTTATGTAAATATTTAATGAAAATAACCAATTTGTATTGTAGATATTATGTTTCGTTGCGGCGACAGAATAAAAAACAACATGTACGTCTACGAAGAAGTGCCTAATAATTCAAACCCTAATTATAACGAGATTTATGAGTTATAAGTAGAATTATCTTTTAATTTAATATCTACCTAATGCAAGCTTCTATAATAGAATTTAACTAAATAAAATTAAATAGACACGATAATACCTTCTAGTTATAAAAATGATTCATAGATAGTATATGTTATTAACACTTTAAAAGGATACGTAATTCAAGCAAAAATAATGACATCAAATAATGTCATTGAATAAATAACGATGAATAAATTTACGATGTACCTACCTAGTACTGATTAAAGAAGTATACATCCTTTAACTGTGAATTATTTTCAGGCATGTTTCCATGGGTGTGTCTCGCCACCATGCCGCTGTTCTATCCATTCGACTGGCCTAAAGTAATCATACGAACAATAAAACTGCATCTTATGAAGATAAACAAGTACATATGTTTCATCATCAGTTACATTTTCACTGAAGAAGCGTGTGATTGTACATCGACAACAGACGAAATATGCAGTGTAGACGATACAGATACAGTTGAAGTAAATGATCAAGTTATGAATAGTGCTGAAGTCAATGAAGATATTGACGGCGAAGACGATGTATTCAGTGATAATGACAATACTGACACAGCTAATCAAGAAGCAACATGTGATGATGAAGAGATATTTGATGCAGGGTTGGCAGGGAAAAGTAAGAAAAAGAGGACAACGATCTATTTGATATTCTTTTACGTTATAGTGCAAGCGTTCCTGCCATATTCACACTTCATCACAAAAGTAAGTTAAAGTTTTAGTTTTATGTATATAATTGATTTTATTTTTTGTACTCCTACTAGCAGATGCCCGTGGAAGCCGCCGGCTAACGTTGTTTCGTAATAAAAGTGCTCTATGTCAATATGAGGTCTCCATACTGGCACCAAGTAAACTAAGATCTTCTGTCGCTCCGCTGCGATGCTTAAGCGGAACAAATAAAGCAACAAGCACACTTTAGCTTTCATATAATGTTATGATTCTAGTACTCTCAGCGCCTGTCCACTATCTGTTTGTAAAGTATCGTACAGTATTTTGGCCACATTACTCGCAGAGAAACCAATAATTTGGAGCGCCTTATAGTGACCGGGAAAGTTGAAGGAAAGAGAACGAGAGGCCGGAGTCCCATATGGTGGTCTGACCAAATAACTAAAGAGCTGGAGATTCTAATAAATGTTGCAATGCACCAAGCAACAGAACGAAACCGATGGCGACAACTACAGTATCAGAAGGAGTCACGATCCTCAGCAGTGAGGGACACGACTAAGAAGAGAGATGATTCTAGTAAATAAATAAACTTAATATTATTGAAATTTCATCCTAGGGTTACAACAACTGGACTCTGGGTCTGTACGGGTACTCGTGGGACATGATGGTGCACTCGTGGGACACGCACGCCGCCGTCATCAAGGTGGTGGACAACCAGAGACAACGGCACTTCTACGTCGACCCATACGCACATAGCTCCTCTGACAGGTATACTGTCTATAATCTATAGACTGAAATTAGTTTACAGTGGCCGAAATTTTCTGAGCACGTTCCATCCTAGACCGTAATGATCGCTTACCATCAGGCCATGATTAATCGATTGATGGTAAGCGATTATCAAGTGCAAACTTATTTCATGTAAAAAAATGGGTTTTTGTGTTTGAAATACCTACTTATTATTTGTAAGGTGGACCAGGCACGGAGACATGGTGTATCAGTACGTCAGATGTTTGAAGGAGAAGATCTTAGAGAAGGCTAACAACGTCGGTCAGTCTGACCACCTGTCCCAGAACCTGTCCGTGTACGTGGACGTGTGGCAGGCCATGAACGGGAGAGTGATACAGCGCCAGTTTGATCCGAGAGTGGACCTGCTGCAAGCGGAGTGGGCTCCCTTCCGCGAGACCTCCTTCCTGATGCCGCTGCTGGACGCGGGCCTGCGCTGGAGGGGCGAGCTGGACTCCATCCGGGAACATGTGCTCTCGTGGAACAATCTGAGCGATGTCGTGTTCATGGCTGACTTCCCAGGTACCTACTTATAGTTGTCATTATTTCTTTTCAAATAATTCTAAAATTAATTATTATGTGTGTAACGCATTTAATTTAATGTGTCAGACTCAGGTCCGGAAGTTTGCTGCTTCCTACTAACTCACTTTAAAATTGATGGAATTGATTGTGAGCTTTACAATAAAATATCACATTTTGAAATAGGTCTCGTTTGACATGTCTTTACAATTACTTCAACAGAATAATTAAGTTTTTTAATTTTAACCCTATTTTCTAAATAACATACTGTTTCCTTCCAGGTTACGAGCTAGAGAAGTACATCTCTCCCGAGCTCCGCAACGTGACCCTCACCATACTGGAGGGCGAGGTGGTGTTCGAGCCTCAAGTGACGTCACAGCTCGATGGCTTCTCATACAAGCTGACCACCGGAGACCACGTGCCGCTGGACCTCGGAACGTTTCACAAAGTATATAACACTGGCCAGAAACCAGCATATTACATGTACACATTCTACAACAGTACTACAGTTCCTTCAGATAACACTGCTGAGACAAAACTTCCCATCGCAAAAGAACTAATGTTCAGATTCAAACAGTTCCAGATGTTTATAGCAACAATGTTCAAAAACATCGGTTATATTATGTTAGGCTTATGCAAATGTAAGTAACATACATAAAGTTATTTATTTAATTAATATTTAAATATAGTAGGTAAAACTCGAGTACCTAGTTTATGTTATAATGTTAACATAAGGTACAAAATCAGTATTAAACATGTTATTTCCAATTAAATCCGTGTCATTATAATACTTAAGAGTTTTATTTCACATCCTTTCCTTACCATATTATATTATAGACCTACTTACTACCTACATGGTTAACTGAAACCTATACTATCTATTTCTATGACAGAAATAAATAAATCGGTAGGTATTCTGAATCTGTAAGAAAGAAAAGTAACAGGCTAGACAAGTAAACATTTTTTTTTTTATTGTATGTTCGTCGATCAATCCACCAACATATAGAAGTCGGAGATGTTGTCCAACAAACACTGATCACATCAAAAAAATTTGAATCGAAGTTTAGTCTATAAGTTAAGTAAAGTAGCGACAGGTAAACATTCTACGAACTCACCTTTATGTTAGGTGTTTGAGATAACGAGAGTAGAGTTATGCAATAGTAGTAAGTTTCTTATGATTGCGGCCAACTCTGGTGCCGAGTCCAAGTTTATATTTCAAAATGATCCTTAAAAAGCCAGTATTCAGTATCTATGTAGGTAGGTACTTATAATTTATAAAAACGCGCTAAACAAGCACCTAACTCACGAAAGTGCTGAAATACGCAAGGCGGAATTATAGAATTCAGAAACCGGAATAATCTAATCTTGTATTTTAATTTAGGTATATTTTTTTTGGTTTATAAAATTTCGCATATACTTTTTTTCTTTATAAATTGCATAACAATTTGAATTTCCCGCTAACGTTTGTAGCCCGACCGCTTTTTCATACAAACCTCTGTCACAAAATGTGTATTTTTAAATACCTAGTACCTAATACAAACAATTGTAATATGGAGTGATGAATTGCACCTTGAAATTCAAAATGAAAGTTAATCGTAAGCAGCCTATTGCTATTTAAACTAGAATATTAGCTTTTGTTGTTGGTCTTTTTATGGCAAAAATAAAAACTATTATCAAAGCAAAAAAAAAAAATGTAACTGTTGTACTTTTCGTTTATGTCACTGTCAATGTCACTGAAACTGGTGGAGGCGAGGCAGGCGGCGGTGTGGTGGGTGGGGTGGGTGATGTTCGCTTGGCGTGGTGTGGCCGTGTGATGTGATGCGATAAGTTCATTTCATTCATCTCATCTTGTTATCTTTCGCTAGCTGTGACGAGACGAGCGCTTCCACCGGAGCCGCCGCCCGCCGCCGCTTCGCCACCGCGAATAAATAGTCAACGTGACCACATCGCGCGGTCATTACTCAAATTAATATCTTGAAGATTGCACGCCTTGCCGCGCCGCGCCGCTCCTCGATATTGACATTTCAGTCACCTGTGATACGGCGATACGGCGGGTATCTTTTGATTTCTATGTAAAAACCGCTCTGTGATGGTCAGTGTTACATTCTAATCGTATACTCGGACTGTGTACGTTTGCCAGTGGCCAGTTTTCTGACAAAAATGGAGTCTTCTATGACTTACAACCTGGACATTACACCCAACTATTCGTACATCTTCGAATTCGAAAATGATTTCATACACCACAACTATCGGAAATGGATGACGGAGAACTGGACTGTGGCTTTCTATTACGTGGGGGCCTACATGGCGTTCATTTTTGGCGGCACCTACTACATGCAGAGCCGACCCAGGTGAGTGCGCTGGGAATCCCACTCTTTACTCTCATTATGTGATCCACGTGCAGTTTTGACCGGATTTCGTTATTGTTCCTGAGTCTATTATATAGGTATATCTTACCGCTTTATGAAATAGACCTTAATTCTGGTCAGGTAAACCAACCTACTTATTACACATTTAAGTAGGTAATTGTAACCAAAGTTTCTAATTAATTCTTTTTAATTTCGGAATACAATATCAAACTAGGGTACCTAAACAGTTCAGTGATCACGATCTAGGTATACATGTCCTGTCCAGTAAGCTGTTAACAGATATAGGTTGATAAGTGTTAGAGGTTTCAATAAATTACTTAACTTTTTCAAATCATAAAAACTCAAAACTAAGCTGTAAATTTTGCCTTCAGACACTTTGACTTGATAGGTTTTCTATAGGAGTTACTGACTAAACTGGTGGTTTGCCATACAAAATCTGCCTAGGAAGATACTTTCTGTTGGGGGTACACATTCTTAATTTCTATACAAATTCTTGCCTACTTTATCTCTAACTAAAAAAAACAGTCGTTCCTGAGATTAGCGCGTTCAAACAAACAAACAAACTCTTCAGCTTTATAATATTAGTATAGATGTGTTATAAACTATGGATATGCATGTGTATAAACTACTTAATGTATATACTTTTTATATTTTTTTACATTTTAATGTATTAATTCTCATCTCTGCAAGTGTAATTTCAAATACTTACCTAAAGTAAAATATTCCATGAAAAGACAACACACTCCCAATTCTCAACTACTTACCTGGGAAGAGCATTTAAATCTGGTCAGTTTCTGGTAAGGCTCTATCTGCCTGTTGCAAAATAAACTTAACTTGACAAGTTTAGCTATTCTAGTACAGGTAAGGTGCAAAGATGGAGATCAAGTAAAATAATTTTGTAATAAAACCCCAGCAAACAGCTTGGTAAATAATAAAGATAACTGAGCTATTTGCTCATTTATATCTAACTAGCATTTAACAAAGCAACAAGATTTAATGTAAACATACTGTTTATCCAGGTAGAGTGGTAAGGTTATCAATAACCATGCAGCCTTATTGCCCCAAGTTCAGGCAAGGTTGTGACACTGTCAAGATAACCTCACAAAATTAAGTTGAATCTAGAAAGTAAACATATTTGTCGCCTGACTTTGTTTTCTAATTGATAAGAGTTATTACTTTGTTATTACTGTTTCTGATAATTTATATTTGGTACATCATACCTCACATTATATTAATTACCTACTAGCTGTCCCGGCAGACTTCGTACTGCGTCCTAAACTTTTTTTGTTTTTTTTTCCCCTTTTAAACCTTCTCTAGACCTCCATGAACATTTCAAGACTAAGATAAGATAAATCCTATCAGCCGTTCTCGAGTTTTAAGCAGACTAACGAACAACAATTCATTTTTATTTATAAAGATTACAGTAATGCAAAAATCTATTCATTGTATTATTGATGTTGGTTCCTCCTTTACAATGTAGCAACAGATCATTGTCAGAGGTCCTATAAGTGATCTAGGTTCCTCCTTTACACCACAATATAGCAACAGATCATTGTCAGAGGTCCTATAAGTGATCAAGGTTCCTCCTTTACACCACAATATAGCAACAGATCATTGTCAGAGGTCCTATAAGTGATCTAGGTTCCTCCTTTACACCACAATATAGCAACAGATCATTGTCAGAGGTCCTACAAGTGATCTAGGTTCCTCCTTTACACCACAATATAGCAACAGATCATTGTCAGAGGTCCTATAAGTGATCTAGGTTCCTCCTTTACACCACAATATAGCAACATATCATTGTCAGAGGTCCTATAAGTGATCTAGGTTCCTCCTTTACACCACAATATAGCAACAGATCATTGTCAGAGGTCCAATAAGTGATCTAGGTTCCTCCTTTACACCACAATATAGCAACAGATCATTGTCAGAGGTCCTATAAGTGATCTAGGTTCCTCCTTTACACCACAATATAGCAACAGATCATTGTCAGAGGTCCTATAAGTGATCTAGGTTCCTCCTTTACACCACAATATAGCAACAGATCATTGTCAGAGGTCCTATAAGTGATCTAGGTTCCTCCTTTACACCACAATATAGCAACAGATCATTGTCAGAGGTCCTATAAGTGATCTAGGTTCCTCCTTTACACCACAATATAGCAACAGATCATTGTCAGAGGTCCTATAAGTGATCTAGGTTCCTCCTTTACACCACAATATAGCAACAGATCATTGTCAGAGGTCCTATAAGTGATCTAGGTTCCTCCTTTACACCACAATATAGCAACATATCATTGTCAGAGGTCCTATAAGTGATCTAGGTTCCTCCTTTACACCACAATATAGCAACAGATCATTGTCAGAGGTCCTATAAGTGATCTAGGTTCCTCCTTTACACCACAATATAGCAACAGATCATTGTCAGAGGTCCTATAAGTGATCTAGGTTCCTCCTTTACACCACAATATAGCAACAGATCATTGTCAGAGGTCCTATAAGTGATCTAGGTTCCTCCTTTACACCACAATATAGCAACAGATCATTGTCAGAGGTCCTATAAGTGATCTAGGCTACTTTTATCCTCACACTCACAGTATGGACATTGGATGCCCACCAGTTGAAATTATAGTATTAGTTTGATTGAAAAATAGCAATGAAAGCCCTCGGCCGTTACCATAAAAACTTGCTTGCTTTCACATTTTGTAAATGTAGGTTTAGGATTTGCTAAGAACTTTTTATTGCTTTGCTCTCTAGCAGTTGTTTGTAACTATATAAGCATCTTTTTATTTTCTAAGGAATTAATTACATCATCTAGTGTGATGAAGTCAGTTTATTCATAGTACGTGTATTTGTAAGAAATAGTAGTGGGATGCAGGATAATCTATAAATACATAAATGTGTATAGCATGATTGTGGTACTTATGTAGCTATATTATTGTGCTCAATTTCAATGAAACATATACACTAGGTGCTTATAATTATAACATTTACCTAAATATTATATGGAAAGTTAATTACTTCTCAAGTAAGTACTAGTTAGCATAATATAATTACAATGCAAATTCCTAGTCACTTTAAAAATGCATGAAATTTAAAAATGTATAATCTAATCTAAAAAAAACTTGTAATGTTGTATTATTGAATCAATACAACACTCATATATACTATCTAGAAAGTAATTGGACGTTCATACTATTCTGATGATTCCAATTAAGATGATTATCCCAGCTCCCAAATCTATTTACTAACTTGCGCAAAATCGGCGCGACCGTGGGAGTTGTAAGGGCGCGTTACTACTGTACACCTGATCTTTTTCAATGTGGGTATTTATGATGGAAACAATGGGACCACATCTTTTCATAATAAGAGATGGCCTAGCTTTAGCTAAGCTTAATATAACATACCATGCCCTAATTATTCACAGATTTATTTATATTCTCAATTAAAATTTCATTGCTTATAATTTTGTACTGACCATTTTCAAAACAATGAAATCAAAATGTTGTATTGGTATTCCTAGCGAAGATAAGCGCCATCTAGCAAGCGTCCTTTAGCTAGTCTAAAGAGATTTGAAAGTTCATTCATAACCTTGTATTAGTGGGGACGCGTCCTAACTCGCGGCGGCTTCTCCCCATGTTGTGGGCGTATTATGGATAGAGAGGGGTGAAGGGGGAGGGAGTCTTATGAATGGACCCTGCATCTGATCTGCAGCGTTACGTAATAGTTGCTGGCACGCTGCCTGGGAGACAGCGCGGGATATATTGCCAACTTTGCATCATATAACGTAATATTGGGATGTTTTCGCTTTACAGAATTTACCTTTTTGCCCTTTGTACCGATTCTCTTTGCTTTATGCTCTGGAATGGAAACATGTGTAATGGATGGCCTGTATGCAATTATTAAATGGAAGCCAGTAAAGCCTTTTCGTAAGGCCTCAATTGTCCAATTCGGTCAGTCGGTGTATTCAAAGTTGGAATGCTAATTGATTTAAAATTTGTATGACCTGTGGCCTTCTGAATCCACTAAAGTTTTGTGTCACAATAGAATAACTAGGCCATACTTTGTTTGGCAATATTTAACTGAGATCGGATGGTTTCCGATATTATGTCACAGAGCTATCTAGGTCACATCTATTTCCGACGCAAACCTAGACTTTCGGATGTTTACGTAATTAGTATCGATTCAGTTAGGCAATGCAAGTTCAAGTGACTTGTTAATGAAGTAACTAGTGGAAGGGGAAAGCTGTTTGAATAAAATAAAAGTATAATTATCAGTTGTGTACCTGTTCTTTAAGTACTAAGACTATTAAATACTTGAGTAAGGACATAAATAAATCATAAGATTTATTGAATACGGTTTTACCTAAGTACTTCGATATTGAATAATTAGGTACATATAGGTAAATTATACTTGTATTTAAATTAAAAAAGTGAAACATACCTTCTGAAATTTAAATTTAAGGTCGTCGTAAAGTTATTTCCAGCCTAATTAAATTCTCTTTCTCTTTTATGTATAAAAGTTTTATTTCGTACCTATTTGACATTTTGTATTATTATTTTAAGTTGTGATTGACATTATGGTAAGTATTGGACATCTGTCTGAAATAAATGATTTGATTTGATTGATAAAATTATATCTGCAGAGATAATTATCTCTGATGTAAACTTGGGAGGTACTGACCCGACCATCCACTGAAACTTTAGCGAGTTTTTGTTTTTCATTATTTATTTATTTTGGTAGGGATCGACTGACTCATTGATTACTAAGTATTAAACAACTCAGCAAAAAGATATCGAGTAGATTCACGAGGTGACGAATGCTCACGTGTTTTTAATGAGGCGTTATGTTACACATTATGTTTATTCTACCGACGATAGTATCTTTTATGTAAATAATTTTAAAGATTCTGAGTACTCGCATTACTTAGTATGACTTTTATTTTTCAATTTTACATTCTATCCGAAAAAGCAACATACCTGATTGCGATTAGTTGTTAGTGAATCATTTTGTGTGGAATTAGCAAAACAATTCAATGAGTGGGTGGCAAGGACGAAGCTCCACTCTACGCCAGATACAAATTATGTTTGTGTGACATGATGTTTGTATAAAGACAATAAATATCGGATCCGTTATTGTAACGAAATAGCACGACACAGGCGAAAATATTCGAGACAGCTAAGTTGTGTGTATTGACGGCACGTACTTATCTGCTGTGGACCGTGATGAAGGTGTTGATACGAGTACAGCTAAAATATCACCCGACTTACTCAGAAAGTATGATAAACTTTTCACGCCACACAATCCAAATAATACTCTTCCAACTCAGATGTAAGGTTCAATTTTCAGCAGCATTGTTTGTTTACAGTGAAATAGTTTTCAGTAAGATATTTTATGTAATGCTCTTTTGCTCTGAAAGGGCCTTGGCGAGATAACGCGAGAACAATTCATGTCTGATTTACATGTTAAAGATAACATACATATACATATATTGTAACACACACATATTTTATTTTATTTAAAAGAGCTTCAAAAGTGCGTATTTTGACATTCCAAAATCTTTTGAAAGTTGTTTTTGATTGGTCTCATTTCAGTTTTTTAAACATTTAAAACAGCTAGACACATTTTGACCACATTTCCTATCCGTCCTATGTCAAACAAGTTATTTATTGACTGCATTCTAGCGCATTTGCTTGATGAAAATTTCAAAGTTGTCTCCAAAAGTTAATATTACTGGCCCAAGATGCAGTTTTCTGTTGCACTGACAGCTTGCTATATAAATATCTCAACACTCCGTCCGTATATGTAGTGTAGTGACGTAATACCTGGTTAGGTAACACAGCGAGAGCTGGGGGCTGGGGGCCGGCCGCGGCAGCCCACTTGGAGCAGGTTGGCGGCGGTCTATCGAGCCTGGACCGGTTTGTCTACTATTGACATTGAGATAGACTCATCCGCGGGTTATTACGTAATTGTAGGATCTAGGGCTTGCCGCGACCCGGGACTTATTAATGTAAAGTGGCGTGTAATCATTATATTGATGGAATGTGGCTCTCATTTCCTTTGGAACTTAATCCTGTTTGCACACCTGTTAAAACAGCTTTTGATGAAAAGTACTAGTAGGTGTTTATCTACCCATAAATTCAACGTAACAAGTATGTAACTCGTCGATTACCCTGATTAGATAAAATAATATAGAGACTGAAAGAGGCACATTTATTACAATTTCAGTTGAAAGATATTTGCTATCATATCTGCACAGTTGGCTGGATCTAAAATGAAAGTAACATCTGGTCATAGACTAGAGATGTTAGGTAGAGATTTGAAGGCCCTTAGGTTATAAGAACTTTCAATCTGAACTACAAAATTATCCAATTTTGCGAGCCTCGTTTATTTTATAACTTTGTTATTCTGCCTTATATTATCTACTGTTTTCAATGATAAATGAACTTGTAAAATTGTGTTCTAATAATGTCTTGTATATCGTTGATGATCCTAGAGGTATAGGAAATCCAAGGACTAAAACACACACAGTACAAAGAGTGCCTACTCCGCGCTATCCCGTTCATTTGATATTCCGAGGGAGCGCAGTAAGGCCTCCAAAGTACCCGCAGCCTCCGCGAGCCACACACACGTGTTGCGACGCGACGGTGCTGGCTTCAAGGCCGCTGGATAGGCGCGTCTACTTCGCCTTGGATTGGAACTTCTCTTCTACACTGTTATTCGGGAACAACACAGCTTGTCAGGCGGCTGTAGGTTGAATGACAGGACCATTTTGTGTGAACATTGGTGCTAAAAAAATGCCACAGATCCAAGAAAATTTCAAATATTTCTTCCCTGTACTCTACATTCTGTTCCTTTGTCATTTTTGCAATCATCTTTTTTTGGTATAACCCTGTATATTTTCGTTTCACGACAAGTGTGTAGGTAATTTCAGCGTTTCGTTATTGAAGTGACCGTCCTGTGTGGTTAACGTTAATTGGACGTGTATAAATTCACCGAAAAGACCTTTCATAAATAAATATTTTTTTGCGTTTTTAATAAAGGTTAAAGTCATTTTTTTTTACAAATTTTGTCGAATATATTTTTCTCAAATAAAAGTGTTGAATTATATTTCCTCCTTAAATTCCTTGGTTTATCATCCTGTTAATTATGTAAATTTTGCTTTACGATTCTACCTACTTCATAAATTAAGTATTTTCATCATATCTCATTTTTATTCATTTCTTATTGATTCAGTGTATCTTTAACTCCACTAATATTCCCAGTAGTGATGTGCTTTGGTCGCGTGCCGTCCATTGATTATTGTGCAGTATTCCGCCGCCCCGAGTATATCGTGCAAGTGGCTCAGTCGGTCAGTTATGTAAGTTATCGCGGAGTTGTAAACACCTGCACTTGGCGAGGCTTTATGAATCGAGTCGAGCTTTGCTGCTTCAAGTTTAGCTTGCAACTATTAGTTATTCAGTGTTATAACACATTTATAGACTGAGTTACTCAATTGCGCTTAGTAAATTTTAAAACAGTACTTTATCGACTTACCAACAAATCTAACCCAAGTCTAACTAAATGGACACTTGTTACAATTCTTATATTGCTTATGATCTATCAAAATGAAATACTAGAAAGCTCCACTATAAGAAATTGTTCATAGGTTGTGAACGTGTGTACAATACAGCCACTATACATAAAGAAAGTCAGCTTTATGATATTCTTTTCCAAGAGAGTTCGCTCGTGTATTGTGTGAGTCCACCCTTTCACGCCGCCTCCAGCAGTGGGCTCACTTTCACCGTCTCAGGCGTATGTTTTATCGCAGCTCGGGGAATGGGGTCAAGTGCGAGCGACTGGTTAGAACGTGACTAACCCCTGAACGGGCTTCGAGCATATTTCTCTTGAGCTAAGCTAAGGGAGGCTTTAGTGGCTAAAGCCTTTACATTACTTAATATGAATGCGGGAATATGTAACAACTTAGTTGTGACTCTCTCATAATCTATTACTAACATCGGATAGAACAATTTGACAATAAATAAAATAAATAAATAAATATTTCAGGACATATCACACAGCGCCATGTAGTCCCATACTAAGCTTAGGTACGCTTGTATCATGGGTACTAGGTAACGGATATAATACATAATATACTTTTCTTTTTGTAAATACATACTTATTATACATAGAAACGACCAGACTCAACACAACACAGTAATTACAAATTATAATATTCATAATTACTTGTGTTATGCGGGAATCGAACCCGCACCCCTAGATTAGAAGGCAGAGCCACTACCAACTAAGCTAACGGAGCAGTCAATTAAGTACAATGTTGTTAATTATCAAGTTTTTCACCTCGAATATGTCCAGTCCAGGATCTAATTGTTCTGCAAAAGGCACCATCTATTTTAAAAAGACAGTGATTCACTTAACACCACCGATTCACTCGGCCTGTCTCACCGACTTCCAAGAACAATTGAACATTACCCCGACCAGTAGACCGTAGCTGGCAGGCGACTGTCGCGCTCCTTGCACGGACTTCACTATCGAGCAAGTGTTGTGAATTGTTGAATGATTCATTCACGCGCCCCTTCAGCTCTCTTACAGCTGCTTCCGCACCCAGGGCTGGTCGAAACAAAGTATATCTAGGAAATGAGGGAATGTTACAGTTACTTCATGGATGCCTGTCTAAGTCGGGATGCTTATTAAGTTAAATGACGATTAATTTTAAATGCACTGCAACTATGTTACCGTAAATAAAGTACCTATATATGATTTTTGTATATGTTCGACAAACCACCTTATATTGCCCATGAGATAAAAATTGATTAATAAAAGATTCTCGTAAATTGCAAGAGATTCTCCTACACTTTTATTTTGCTTTAATGTTTTTATCGCACAAATGTACATCGCTCTGAGAAACTTTCCCTCTAACGATTGTTGTTGAAAAGAAACAATGAATGAATTCTCTCTGTAGTAGTTTTTCTTCATTCTGACGCTTATTTAAATAAATAGCAGGTTTATTGTTATTATCACCATTATACATTCCAAGATAACAAAGCATAAGAAATACTACCTAAACCGCTATGTAGCTAAAAACTATTTTAATATCTTCCGTGATCATTTTAATATAATTTAAAACCGGTAGGTACTGATAGCTACGCTATATTACGTAAAAGAAATTATGTATTTTATTCCTTATATGTCTGAGTACGTCACATCAAAATATCTACTTGATAATTAAGCTTAGTTTCCATTTTTATAATTAAGTACACTTTTTATGTTGTGTTTTAAAACTTCAATGCATGTACTAGGTATGTACATGTAGAACTAAAGCGATCGTTGAAGTGTCGGTAGCGGGCGCACGGCGCACCCCATGCCCCATGCTTAGTTCAATTCACTAATTGGCTTATTAGTGCGACATACAGCATGATAGTGAGCGGTCTCCGGCCGGCGCGGGCGCAGACACATGACATAACAAGTACAGGGTCGCGCTAATGCTGTTCCATGACTCACCTCTGTTTGGTAATTGATGAATCTAATGAAAATATGTATTACAGTTTGATAGTTATGGGGATGGGGTATCTAGAGGCTATGGCTGATTGACCACCGTTGATATACTTGAAAGTTCTAAGATAAAACACGTCTGTGTGACTTGCCGAACAGCTAGCTTGAGTTTTTATATTACATAAATAAAAAAAAACTTCTGTTATTTCCCTACTCGTAGTTGTAAATAACAGTTATTGTATTTAATTGCTATCGCTTTTTATATAGTTTTTTTAGTAAAGCTGCATAAATTGTGGGCTATACATAATTGATGTGATCTACCGGCATCAGATTTTAACCGTCAAGTGCCATTTAAAATTCAAGGATTTGAAATTCATATCGTTAGACAAGTTGTATTAGAATACTTGCTAAGCGATTTATACACCTAGGTATAGGGAACAAACGTGTTTCATTAAGAACTAGTTGAACAAATAACAGGCATGATTTCCGCTTCTCGTCTGAGATTGATGGACTAGAATTCTGTACACGGAATTAACAGAGAATGCCTCGATGATGAAAGCAAGTCTATCTATGCATAGTAAGTCGACCATGACTGACTGATCGACTGACTGACTCATCGTTTATAAGTGACTGAGGAACGAATAACTCAATGTTAATGCTCATCAAATATAACGTCGTGCCAGCACTCGTTATTTATGATTTATTTATTTTCGCGTCGTGTTACTCGTAAACTTTTAACACACTTACACAGATTAAGGAATGTCTTAGTTGATGCATTATAGGCATCGTTGATGCATTATAGGCATCGTTGATGCATTATAGGCATCGTTGATGCATTATGATCGCATTTTAATCGTATGTATAGTTAAGTAAATGATTACCAAAGTAACTTTTTTAATTTACATGGGATTGGTTTTCGTTAAAAAACTAACTTATCGGCTTAAGCTTTAATATTTTCTCGTTAATTTTTCAGAGTGAGCAAAAGAGTTTCTCTCGAATAGCGTGAAAGTTAGTGAATTGGAGGCTAAATGTCAGGGTCGCTGGAGAAGAAGCGGTGAGAATACTTGATTACATAACTGCTGCGATCTACCTCATTGGATTTTACGAATAATTAACTTGGTTTTATTTTTCAAATAGAAGTACTTAGTCAATTATTATTCATCCAATTTAACGTTGTCGGTCGCTCTCAAATGGAACGAGCGATACCTCGGGTCCCACTAGACCGATTTAGTTCGTATATGAACCTAACTAACCTAAAAGTTAGCCTAAGCTCCAAAGTAACGTCCTATTATTAAGAAATTTATGAAAATATGTAATACTCTATTTACTTAGTGTTCAGCTATAAAATAGAAACACATAACTATCAACTCACATGTTCGTTATAAAAACTCTATGGAATTATTGATTGTTTAACTATGCAATAAAACCAATCATCAACCTACCGCTCCGCACCAAGCCACTATGCTGGTTCCTCCCACATTTCTTACCGCTCCGCACCAAGCCACTATGCTGGTTCCTCCCACATTTCTTACCGCTCCGCACCAAGCCACTATGCTGGTTCCTCCCACATTTCTTACCGCTCCGCACCAAGCCACTATGCTGGTTCCTCCCACATTTCTTACCGCTCCGCACCAAGCCACTATGCTGGTTCCTCCCACATTTCTTACCGCTCCGCACCAAGCCACTATGCTGGTTCCTCCCACATTTCTTACCGCTCCGCACCAAGCCACTATGCTGGTTCCTCCCACATTTGTTGTGCATTATGTAGATATTTGGTGACATTTTTGTTTCAGGATGACCTTGGTTGGGACAGTGTTTTACTGCCATTTTGATAATAATTGCTATCTGCGATAAAGGCAATGGACAATAAAAAGCTCCATTAATCAGATATCATGATGTACTTACCAGACAAACGAAAACACCGCCTCTGCGATAATAATTTATTCAATAAATAACTCAATTATACAGTTCAGAATATGTCTATTGTATTATAGTATCGCATGAATTAACACAATTTACACATTTACAATGAAATTCTATTTTTTTTGTTTGAGTTCAAGTTCAAGATCAGCATTATTTATTAAAAACACTTGCATTAATTTACGTGTAAGTACATAATAAGTAATAGTAATACACCAATCAAATTCACATACTTTGTATTATATGTACTTACCTAAGAGATATTTGATGAATAATATACGTATGTAGTAAGTACATTATGTAGGTGTTTTCAAATTATCTTTAATTGTATCAAAATGGCTTGTAGCGTATAATTTTTACTCGACCTATCGTACGGATCATGACGTTCATAAAGTACTCTAATTACTTATGTTTGTTTATCTTGACTGGTTTAAAAAGTTTCCACAAGCACATAAAACATCCGGAATATTGATTAAATTTAAATGATATAGTTACAATTATATAATATTTTTATATGCAACATCATAGATAAGTAGGTGGTGTATCTGTGTGTTGCAATGTTGACACTGTGACAAGTTGGAGATAGTCTCGTGATAACAATCTGATAAAAATACCCTGCACGTGCTTGTTTCTTAAACATGCAATACTGTAGGTACTGTTCATCAATCTTATTCCAATATATTTATTCATATGCATTATACATTTTACGATGATGCAGAGTCGTAAGTGGTAAGTAATATTTTAATAGCATATAATGTTATGGTATTTGTCAGTAAATGATTTGCGAGGCCTGGATAAGTGGTCCGTACAAGGAGATCAGGAAGGAAGCTATTTCCACCAACCTTCATGGGACATAATAGCCATAACTGATACCTTTAGCACTGACACGAGTATCAATGAATATTGCCACTCTGAGTGAATTCTCCGCGGTTCGATAACTACAACAACACAACAAATGCTATACTGTATTTATAACGGCTGTGATGTCTTTTATTCCAGAGATGTAAAATTGGCTTTTGAAAGCAAAGATTTGTTCCCAACGAATATTTTAAAGGTTTTATATGTATACAAGAAAGCCGATTCCTCGTGAAAAGTGTATCAGAATCCTTATCCCATCATTGCGTAGTAACACAACTGGAGCCTAACCTATACTTGTTGTGAGTCCATCATTGCGTAGTAACACAACTGGAGCCTAACCTATACTTGTTGTGAGTCGAATATTCACCTCCAGCGCTCATTACATTGCATAGTAACACAACTGGAGCCTAACCTATACTTGTTGTGAGTCGAATATTCACCTCCAGCGCTCATTACATTGCGTAGTAACACAACTGGAGCCTAACCTATACTTGTTGTGAGTCCATCATTGCGTAGTAACACAACTGGAGCCTAACCTATACTTGTTGTGAGTCCATCATTGCGTAGTAACACAACTGGAGCCTAACCTATACTTGTTGTGAGTCCATCATTGCGTAGTAACACAACTGGAGCCTAACCTATACTTGTTGTGAGTCGAATATTCACCTCCAGCGCTCATTACATTGCATAGTAACACAACTGGAGCCTAACCTATACTTGTTGTGAGTCGAATATTCACCTCCAGCGCTCATTACATTGCGTAGTAACACAACTGGAGCCTAACCTATACTTGTTGTGAGTCGAATATTCACCTCCAGCGCTCATTACATTGCGTAGTAACACAACTGGAGCCTAACCTATACTTGTTGTGAGTCGAATATTCACCTCCAGCGCTCATTCATTTCGCAAATTGAGCGAGTTAAGGTGCTGGGAGATAGATGATGCTCATATACCGAAACAACTTTCTCGACAATCGGGCTATTTGCTTGGATAAACATGTTTTAGAAAAAAAAACTAAAGATATTGTTTGTCCGATCAGAGAATTACTTATATGTATAGATCGGTGTTCGTGTTATTTACATAAAAGACCTACGAGTAAAGTTAATTAACATCATCCATCCTTGTAAAATTACAAATTTGTTCGGTAGCTTTCGACTTTTGACATTGTTGTGATATCAGTAAGGGTATTGACTATAATATAGAAACAACGCCAACGTTGTCATGCCATTAATCTAGCTCCACGTATAATCTCCAAAAAGCCATATAATAAGGGGCATTAACTGGCTCTCTATCGAGCGATATTATTAAAGCGAGTTTAAATTCGCTAGTGACGTCAGCGATACACGTTTTATTGGTCGATAATATTATGCACCAATCGCGATGGTCGCGCCATCGGACCATGATGATAAAATACATGACGGGGCGAGCTAATGTGCTTGCTAGTTCACTACTTCCGTCTGCAATCTCTATTACTTATACATATGTAAAATGTGTTTTCTTTTTTTATGTACTTGCAATCTTAAATCTAACTAAATCTAAATTATTCATACTAGTAACTAATGAAAACATGAATGTAATCTCTAATTTGTGATTAGTTGCCTGTTTTTGAATAGATTAATTGAAATCAAAACATTTCATTGTATCTTGATAACCAATTAATGATAAATTTATCTCTTCTGTACTTTACTTGCGAGCGATAATGACATGTTTCTTATTATATATAAGACAATATTTACTACAGACTATTATTATATTGAATGGATATGACGAAACGCTATCTCATTATAATATTGTCACACAAATGTTTTCAATTATTAATCAATCACTTTCATATTTATGATAAAACAAGTGATAATATGCTTACGAAGTATATCTACTGGAATAAGATGTTATATTGTAAAGCCGATTTGTGAAAAGTAGGAGAGGAAATGAGAGCCCGAAAATCAGGCAAATAGTAAGAGAAGAAAGTCAGCGGATGGCACCTGACCGCCTGGTAAATGGACGTGTTCTCTCGTCTCTTCGTTCCCTTGATATGATGTAAACCGGGCCTAAACTTTTGCTATCCCATTCTCACCACTCATAAATTATAAATATAAGACTTACATGTAAGCGATATCTCCAAGCATGTTCATTACGTTTGTAAATACATTAGTTGTGTGACGTTGTTCCAGGTTCGAGCTGCGGCGCACGCTGCAGCTGTGGAACTGCGGGCTGGCGGCGTTCAGCATCATGGGCGCGTGCCGCACGCTGCCCGAGTTCATACACGTGCTGCGCAACCACGGCATCTACCACTCCATCTGTGTGCCCAGGTACGCAGTATTCACTATACCTTTTTATTACCCAGGTAAATCTTTTAAAGGTACCACTCGACCCCGGGGAGGGCGAGGGGAGGACAACAAACAAAAAACAAATTATAATTAATAATTCGTGATTCGTCAGCATAATTCGTGATCATGAGGAAATACCACTCAAGAGGGACGTGATTATAGTCTCGCGTATAATCTGGCAGAAATCAACCAGTACTTCTCTTGATAGATACGTGAGGGTAACTTTATAAAAGAACAATATGTTCAAAGACAGTAGCGTAGCGTCTTTAGCACACCACCACGAAAATGTGGCGGAAATAGATCAAATTTCAATAGTACTTACTTATAATCATTTTATGTGATTATTTATACTTAATTATTCTAACAATGTACCAAAATAATGAAATGGCAGATCACATAATGGTTCACAAGATCTCTTTGAAATTGCGAATGTATCTTCAATTTCTCTCTCAAGTGTGGGTCACAGTAACAGTGCTACAATCCGTTTTTTTTTAAGATTTAAAAGATTTTTATTTGTAAACAGATAAATGGGATACAATATAGTGTTGCTCTGCCTTCTACTGTAGTGTTAACTGTGTTGTAGAAGGCAGAATCTTCCAGGGGATCAATTTGTTTACAAATTAAATAGTATAAAAATATGAATGTTAGGTTAAGTTACAAATATATTATTATGTTGCTATCCTGAAACTAACTTAGCCTAAATATACATATTACTACTAAGTTTATAAAACAAATCACGCCGTTGTGTGTGTGTGTGTGTGTGGGTGTCTGTGTGTGTGAGTGTGATTTCGAGGAGCTTTCTGCTGTACTTGTCTGTCTGTTACATCTAAATTGGCCTTGTCTTCAATCTCGCTATTTCCATTTGGCTCTTGAGGCGAATTACCTGTCTATTTCGTTGCGATATTTAAATTGAAATTTTTTGGCTCGCAGTTTAACACAATTTGACATTTGTAAAAAGAAAGCTAATAAAACAACAGCGAATATAATATTGCTCAGGCTCGTACATAGAATTAATTATGCATAGTAAAGCAATATAGTAAACCAAAAAATATATTTACCGTAACAATAACTGTACGGCGCGGCCTTAGCTGTTAGGTCATTGCTCTAATTTTGCGGCTATTCTCAGAGCTGATTTGAACCTATAGTAATAACTCCTGCGCAGATGTGCTTTCGTAAAATAATGGCCATGGTCAATATGGGACGCCTAACTAGCCCCAGTCATTTCAAATGTTACTTCGTTATTTTCTGTGCCTCGTTTCCTTTGAACAAGCTCTGTGTACTGAAAGTGTACATTCAGCCACATCGGCGTAGTTACATAATCGTAAAGTTTTATCAGATAAGGCCCTTCCTATATATCGATCAGAGTCGGCCACGTGCTTTTAAACTGTGTAGGATGTAGGTATAATGTATTATTGTGTTTGTGTGCGTCAAGGTGTGTCTTCGACGTTGCGGCCATTACCGCTATTTCGTACTGTGTTTTTGTAAATACATACCTAGTCATGAATAAGATTGATTGAAGTAGTACGATGATAAAGTCTGATGTTAAGAAATATTCTAGCCTCTATCTACAAGTATGTAGGTATTTATTAGGGTTTTGACGACATTGATTGCATGCTTCGTTGCATTCCAGTCAGGTTTAGGTGTTATAACTAGCTCTCGCATAGCAATTACGTCATTCACTTAGGAACACTTATAGGTACCTACTATTTATACAGTGCAGCGCCCACTTAGATGTTGTCTTAATAAACACTAGTCTCTAGACAAGATAGCCGGCTCACTTTGTAGCGTTTATGGAGAGGTGTTTTTATAACTAGTTTATTTCGATATTTAACTATATATGTACCACGTATTTAATAGATCAAGAGCGAAAAAAATAAATGATTGAGTGTTGTTACTATCGCTTTAGTTAGAAAGAAAGCCTTTTTGATGACATTTCTTATCGATTTAATATAAACCTTGAATTCATTATGGTTAAATAAATTAGAAGGTTATTTAAAGTTGAATTAGTAGAGTGTCCAGCAGACGGCATGCAAATGTAACTTTCGCTGCTCCACGCACCACGTGCCGCCGCATTGTAATTCCGCGCGCTCGCAGTACGCACTACGCGCCTAGAATGCCTGGCCTAGGTTGCGTGATGTAGACCTACTCTCACACGGTGTTGTACATGGCTTGCCTTAGCTAAATGTACTGTATTATTATGAACGTTGCAAAGTATTCAATTAGAACGAGTGTGTTTCTTCTCAATCTTCGAAAAAATAATTTTACTGTAAAGGTCGATTTCATTTCGTTAACTGTAGTTCAATAAAAAATGTACCACTAAAACGAGAACTCTTCATATGCAACGTTACTACTCTCTTGTATATCGCTGTTCCGTGTTCGTACCTAATAAAATGTTCATACATAACAACAAACGTTCCTCCAACCTTTTGAGAAAATGATTTCCCGAAATACAAGCACTATCAAACTGATGTCATGACTTGTCTCTTCATGTAGCGACGCATTGTACCTAATATTTCAGTCAGATTTGCAATCACAATTTACTCTAACAAGCTTATTTGGAAACAATAGTAAATTGTCCACTTTACTGCATGGATAACGCAAAAACTAAGCTGACGCGTTTTCTGCGATAACGTGCTACTTATTTTAAAAAAAATTCAATTGAGAAAATGTGATTATAAGTGTTGCGATTTTTTGTTTCGTGAGAATTTTCTAGAGGTATCGTTATTATTTTTCTGTTGGTATTTAATGTAGGCTTCTGAATAACCTTCTGAAACAAATATAAATAAAAAAGAGGTAATTTTGCGACTTGAATCCTTCATTCGTAATAACAATGTAAAATCTGTAATGCCTGCCTGTATCCTGTCTAATAATCCAAGGCACTTTAAGATTGTTGATGAAAATTATGGTAATATTCAAGTATCTACCAATCGCAAGATTAGCCTGAACTAGGCGAGATTTCTGTGGGGATTGCCTTAATTCCAATCCGAATTTTAGTTTTTTTTTTCTTATTTGCATTTTTATAGGTGTAAGAAGTTATAGTGTATTATTATCAAAATGCTAGCTTTGATTTGAAAATAATCGCAGTTTATAATAGTAATATTGAAGTAGATCGATAAAAAATAAATGTGTCAGTCGATTGAAACGTTTTTTTTCGTTCAGTTTCGGTTACTTGATCAATCATACTTATCCAGGTTTCAAGAAGCAGTAAATAATTCAAAGTGTTTATAGAATCATGTAATGCAGCTGGAGGCAGGCAGGTGTGTAATGGCTCTCGTTAGCCGATCCGCGGAGCGTGCTCCACTACATTATACGAGGGCGGGTCAATAAGTCCGTGACTTTTGGAATAAAACACAGATTTTTTTATGAATAAATCATTTTATTTTTCAACGTAGTCTCCCTTGAGCTCTATACACTTTGTCCAACGCTTCTCCAATTTTTTTATCCCTTCCAAAAAATATGATTTGTCGAGGTCCTCAAAATAGGCCTTTGTTTGCGAGATGACTTCATCATTGGAGTCAAATCTTTTTCCACCAAGCCATTTCTTCAGGTTTGGAAACAAGAAGTAGTCACTCGGAGCCAAATCTGGAGAATAGGGCGGATGAGGGAGCAATTCATAGCCCAATTCAAGGATTTTTGCCATGGCAACTGCACATGTGTGCACCCTTGCATTGTCTTGGTGGAAAAGAACTGTTTTCTTGGCCAAATGAGGTCGGTTTTTTTTCAAATCGTCATTGAATCGGTCCAATAAGTTGGCATAATATTCCCCATTGATTGTTCTTCCCTTTTGAAGGTAGTCAATGTGGATTATCCCGCGTGCATCCCAAAAAACAGTCGCCATAACTTTATTGGCTGACAAACCCACCTTGGCCTTCTTTGGCGCCGATTCACCCTTAGAAACCCACTGTTTTGACTGTTGTTTGGTCTCTGGTGTGTTGTGATGGATCCATGTTTCGTCCACGGTTACAAAACGGCGCAAAAACTCCTCCATATTGCGATTAAACAACGCCAAACCTTCCTGTGAAGTTGTTACACGATTGCGTTTGTGGTCGACTGTGAGCAAACGCGGCACCCATCTTGCGGAAAGCTTTCTCATGCCCAAGTGATCATTCAAAATTGAAACCACTGAGCCATGCGAGATCCCTACGGCTTCCACAATCTCTTGCACTTTCAATCTTCGGTCGGCCAACACCATATCGTGAATTTTTTCGATTGTTTCGGGTGAAGAGACCTCAACTGGGCGTCCAGGACGTTCGGCATCTTCAGTGCTTGTACGGCCACAACGAAATTCAGTAAACCACTTTTTTACCATTGAAATCGATGGTGCAGAGTCCCCATAGTATTTATCAAGCTTAGCCTTGGTCTCGGTAATGGTTTTTTTTCGCAAAAAATAATGCTTAATAAGCACACGAAATTCACTTTTTTCCATTTTTTCCTCAAATTACTGGGTAGTCTGATAAAGATAGCTGATTAACACAAACTAACTGACGCAGCAAGTTCAAATTTTGACAGGAGTCAACTGACAGATGCCTGTTGACAGGAGTAGTATTGCTTTTTCAGTAAAGAGGTCAGAAATTCAAAAAGTCACGGACTTATTGACCCGCCCTCGTACTATCAATCACTAATTGGATTGGATCATTAACCATTCTGAGGGTAATTCATGTGGAGAATGTATACTATAAAAAGTACCGTGCTGTTGGATAAATGCTCTTAATAAATGTATGAATCCTATAATTGTTTTTAGATATCTCATGTAGAGGAATTATAATTATGTTCAATGATTCCTTTTGTCGGTTAATAAATCAGTTTCTTATTGCTAATTATATAATTTGTTTTTTTTTTTGTAGAATACTAATCAGTATTATTTATATAGATATTTTATGATAGCGATAAACAAGACGTGTGATTTAATAGAAGGTTTATATCGAGTGTCACGAGTACCTACTTGGCCATCCTACCGAACTTGTCCTTGCAGGCTATATACTCAGCTATCTCCACAACATATTTCACTTCAAACTTGTTACAATAGGGACTTACCTAACTTGTTTAAAACGGACCGTTTTCTCGGACGGACTTAATTGCTTTGATTATTGTAGTTTAGTCATCAATGTAAATGAAAATTGATAAATGACTAATTGATATGTGTATTATCGTGTATTATGCAATTAACAATCAAAAGAGACTTAGGTTTTAAAAGTGTTGAATTTGTATCACCAGTTGGGCACTAACTTCACCTGGCTAATTTTTTATTGAACTTGGTTTATTCAATTGATACAATAGGTTGCAAGTTTAGTTGTCTGTGCGTGGTGTAATACATTTCTTGATGTTAATTTGATACACAACAAAAATAATTATTTTAGAAACTCGTTTTGGTTGATGTGGATGACACAAGAATCTAGATTTGTTCGGCAGTTTTACGCGTCTTTATGCCTAACTACTAGGGAGAAAATTCATATGTAAATTAGATATATCATTACTATTGCACATTTTTATGATACGAGTAAAGCCGTATGGAATGGTTTTGTTTCTTTACCTCTCAATATAGCTAGTTTAACATGCTAGTGTAACATGTTTCCGAATGGTGTTAATTTGCGTACCGGTTCAAACTCCCTAAAATAACCAGATTTGACGCACATCGTACAATAATCGTCGCTAATTCTTTGTTTTCGACAAATGCGCAATGTTTTGTACAAATGTTGTCACTAATAGGAACTAACAGTCGTTCGGTAATTTTGCAGTACAATAAGGATATTTGATTTTAATTTGTTTGGCGTGAATAGTGTGTAGGTACATATTTTTTTTAACCGCAAGCAAAAAGTTTAACTCGTGGAAATAATAGATATCTGTCTAATGTCAGCTAGTATAAATAACGTTGATAACTATTATGAACAGAAGCACTCGTGGCAAATCAAACAGTACCTAAATCAACTATTTAAAGTATTTGATTCAGGTGAGCTTACAAACTAATAGACATACATACATTTAACAAACATTATAACGTTTGCTTTGTTATTAAAACTACGCGATTTCCGAACGAAATGTACAAAGCTGATACAGGCGGCGTTATTTCACATTATCCACAAACACCGGCCGAATACAAAGCCAGCGAAGCAAATTGTGAGTTTTCAAACAAAACCGCAGATAATAACGGAGCGATCCTCGTTCAATTTGCAACAAATTCCGGCGAACATTTTTCCGGCGGCTGCGGCTCCTCTACTTTGTAGCCCATCTCATGATGATATTCGCGTGTTTACGTAATAGCCTGAAATATTCACGCACTTTTCTGTTTATTTGTACCTACTTCGTGCTGTCTATGTCCTTATGCGAGCTTCTCTATTTAAATATGTTTCTATGTTTCTTTCTACCTTGATTCTGTTAAAGCCAAGATTTCGAATAATGCCCTTAGCATAGCATGTCAACAAATTTATTTTTCTTAGGCATTATTTCTCATTTATGAGGCCAGATTCCGTATTACCCGACCTACCATAATATGAGTTTTTGCACAACCCATTAATATTATTAAACCTATACGAGTACGTGATCAATATCATATGAATGAAATGCAATTATTATCAGTGTGAAAGTGAACAACCGTTACAGAGTAGCATTAATGAAGCCTGTCTACAATGTGTAAGCTGTCACCTAACACCCTCGATCCCCTGTGTGTATGTATCCTGCATACATGTACATGCACTCGCCTGCACTTGAAAGGCCGTTGCTTGCGTCATAGGACATTGGCCACTCGCCTTCACTTCATAAAGCCCCGCACTATACATAATACTAGTCCTGTATATACGCTGGCCATGTGCTTGATATATATTTATCTTGCTGTAATTTCACTCATTTGTCGCTCTGTGAAGAAACCGGTATTTTGCCAAATTAGGTAGATCCGCACACGTCTTACGGGAAGGAACGTTCTCAAATTGGGAACATGGCTAAGAGGAACAATAGAATGTTGTGTTCCTTTTAGTCTCAATTTGTAGGTTGCATCAAGCATGAGTTAGTATAATATATATGTTCAAACTAAAGTTTTATCTGTATTGTATTCTAGAAAGTTCTCGAGCTTTGAGATTTAATGAACATTCTCTGGCCATCGAACACGATATTTCACATAGCACCATTACGAAATGCCATAAATTGTAAACTCTCCACGGTCACGGCATCGATTCTGAAGTAGAGAAGCTTGTAAACTCCGTACTAGTCTGAAGGCCGGCCTAGGGCGATGACCAGGATGGTTACATCAAGGTTTACAATAATAACTTCTTTCCTTTCTCGACATATTTATGACTCTTACCTCTAGACTTGAGGTCAGTTGGAGATTCTTAAATTAACTTGACATCAAAGTAAAAAGCAGTTTTTTCAAACTCGCGTCTTTGCTATTCTCGTCTCTTTTCTTAGGATGTCCGCCATCACACCAAGAATATATGTAATTACATACTTGCAAATGCAATCTGTCTTGGTCTATACAGCACTTATGTTCGATGTATTGAGCTTGTACATACGTAGACTACTGAGTGCAGAATACTCTTTGTACGAATGTACACTTGGTCGATAACTTTCTAAAGTAAATCCTACCGTTTTACTCATATCTGCTCCAACTTTCAACTACGCTAAATATTGAAAGTGACATAATGTGCGTACCATTTTCGAAAGGTATTTTTGAAAGGCGTAATGTAATCTAGATCTCAAAACTGGGTTAGTTCATGCAGCATGTCTAGAATGTCTAATTACAATAATGCTCTTAATCCATGTCTGAAGGAGTCTTATTTTATCTAGACTAGTAAAGTTTTAATAATGCGGTTATGATAATAATTACAGTAAATAATATATATTAAAGAAAAACCTCAGCAACAAAACGAGAAAAATATATGCATGTGAGCTTTCATGTTTATCGCATTGTTTTGATAGTTCCAACTTCTACAGTTGCTTCAATAGCTATGACTCCTGTTTCCTGAACAACATGTTGTTTCCACGACCCCATCGATTACGTGGGTAGCTCTGTATGACATGTTTTTGAAGCTTATGTTAGGTTTTGTTTCATAACAATCTTCGCTCTAGTAATCTTTGTTTGAATCAATATCTAAATGTCTTATGTGTGAATGTAATGGTAATGTAACATGTGTATTTACATACATATATCTTTACATTGAAATCACTCAACTTGAAATTTTCCAATATTTGTTCAATCTAAGTAACTGCTTGACGTACGTAAGTTCATGATATAAGTGTAATATTTGCAGACCCATTTAAGTTTATGTTTTCTGCTGATCATACGTCATTGATCTTTAAACACTTTGTTATTGCACCGTCATTAAAATTTACCTTTCGAAAATCTGTCTCAGAGCAGTAACTAAACTCTGTCTTCTGACTTGTTAGTCAGGAGAATTTAGCATCAGACCGTAGAAGCGCGAGCAGGCAGAGGTTATACCATCATCCGGTTGACAATCCGCTAACTAGATGTATTGATGAATGTACGTCGCATATTCAAGATGTCCGGACAAGCGCAAATATACCAGGGGGTTACGACAGTTTTAACATTATGGTAGGTAACGATTAACGATATTGTTTTTGTCCCTTGTTTTGTTTGTCAGCTACTAAAGCCAATACATTATCTATTCCATTATGTTTCACGTGTAATTGTCCACCGTCAGAGCTGCAAAGATGTTGTGCAAATGTTTACTGAAACATGATTTCCTCCGGTTCTAGGTACTCGCCCGGCCGGCTGGTCACGTGGCCTCGCTTGCTCTGATGACTTACATGGATTCATCTCTGTGTATACTCATTGATTGACGCAACCTTTGTTGTGTGCTTACTCTATTTACTACTTAGCTTTGCTGGTTTTTTGCCATTTCTGCTGTTTATCGACTCTTGATAATTAGTTGACTCTTTCTCTACATCCGTGATTAAATGACGGAGGTTTGGCCTGAAAATATTTTATATCAATAAACAGTCGTAAAGTTAATTTTTAGAAGCTCTTATGTAAAAGATCTCTTCGAATATGAAGACATTTTAACAACTTTATTACCTTTTTTTTTTTTTTTTTTTTTTCGTGGATGAAATGTATTTACGCATCCCCGCACTCTCCCCGGGGGGGGGGCAGCGGGGTATGTCGGGCTCGGAGCTAATGGGACTCCACTACCGACTAAAACCTACCACGATGTCCCTTCACCTCGGCAAGGACGGGTTTCGCGGGCAAGCGAGCAATACTCCTCCGCAATTCCCGTCCCGAGAACTTTATTACCTACGTTTTAAACATTACATAATCTCATGAGTGTTTTCTGGTTACTTGTGTATTATAATGATGTTCTTCTCATGTATAAGTTACAGTTGTCTGTCAGAACGAAGTGTATAATCCAATTTACTTTTTGTGGTCATTATTGTAGATCCGGTAGAGTACCAGCAAAAAGTATCATTAGTTCTGTTTTACTAGATTGTTCTAAATTGCTTGTTGAGTTTATTGTATGGATGTTAATTGTTTTGCTCACTGTTACATGATAACAAAGCAATTTAAACAATTTTGCAATTCAAAGTTCTTTCTTTTATCCAAGAAGATAATACATGTTCAATTGTATAAAACCCTTCACTCCTACATAGCTCTGTCCAACCTTCCCGAGATAACTAGTCCATACCCCTGTGGGAGCCACTGTCCTGTCTCCTCACGTACATGTAAGTCGGTGTCAGTTATTAGGTTAGTGGCACCACCCCGGGTCTCTCCAACTACGCAACTACCGGGGCAATCCTCCGCCCGTCACGGGCTGCGATCGATTTCACTTGCGAGCGCTTTCGGCTCTTGTCTTACACCGGTCAGGGCGAAGGTCACGAGACACCTAGTTATCGTAGCAGAGAGGGTAGTTACAGGTGTACGTGACTTTTGTTTTCAAGACTCTCACTATTTAAAGTCCGTTCAGAATTTGAGAGAAGAGCTCGTGTTTAGTGAATCAAGGATGTTCCTTGTAAGTTTTGAATATGAGAAACTGTATGAAAGTTGTTGGTAATAGACTTATTTCGAATAGAGGTAACAAGGCAAATATGTATGTAAATTTCACATACTATAATTGTATACCATATTTTCAAAATCGTACCTCTAAATAAACTCAATCATGACGACTTTATATTAGTCTAGAAAAGAATGTTATATTTTATTTATCATAACATGAGATTTACGTGACTCGGAATGTATTTAGGTGGAGCTTTAAATCTATTGACACAAGTGTACAGTTAATCATAGTAATAGTTGTTATCCAATTAGCAAATACCTATGTTAATTATACAACACTAACAAGTTACATTTGTAGAAACACCAATACATTACCTTATAATTTAAATTTGTATTTTGACTTCTCACTTTGTAGAATAACTTTTTTGTGTGCTCTTTATAAGGTGTGACAAAAAGTAAAGTATGGTTCCGATCCCTTATCCACGTACGTTAATCAACTTATGTAGCACGATACAGAACTACGAAAGACTCAATCTATGAGCCATCCATCCACAGCCAGTAGGCGCACGGGCATAGTTCCCGGAGACAGTTCCTGGTTGTATAAGTGGTCCAGTTCGAGCGGTCCGGGGCAGTATCGACCGCAGCTGCCAGCCACGGCCAATGTCACCGCACACAAACATCTGCCCTAATTTTATACTCATCTGAAAATATATGTCTGTAGAGGTCTGCAGAAGAATGCCTTGTTGTAATGAATAGGATTTTACATATCTACATAGGAGATCTGTTTCATGATTTTCCTCCGTCGTTTTGTCTCTCAAAACGATATACATATATTTATGAAAGCCTCCTGGTGGACGATGGTAGAATGGAGCTATAATATTTAATTTAAATTATCCTGTTTATTTCACCTCCTTTTGACTACTCTAATGCGTTCGAATTAAGAAGTTTCTTAAAAATTTATCTCCGAAGTTTGGCTTTGATGTCATCAAGTATGTTGGTTGATATGGTGTACCTCTGTTACTAATGAAGTGGCATAGTGGTGTGTCACCGTTTATGCTATTTTTATTTTGGGTGAATCCGTGTTTAAATTAAACATTTGCGGAAACACCGCAAATTGTCCTTTATTAACCACGTGGGTGATAACAGATACAAAATATGGTGAACGACCACCATTTACTTGTAAGAACCGGTTCAACTTGATCTCACTGTAGTACATAATATATTAGCAATTAGCATTCATCAACTCTTCTATACAATGTGCGATTGATTTAATTTAATAAAATAATGGATCGCGGGCCACGTTCAATAAAAAAAGATAAAAAGATTTTTATTTGTAAACAGATAAATGGGATATACATAGGTACATTATTTATTTTCAGTTTATTACTGTAGAATGAGTATTCGTAAAACAAACAATATGTAATATACTATTTATTTGCCATTCAACATCATTAAGATCGCTAGATATATTAAAAATAAGAAGGTTCATGTCCAAATAAATTGTATTCAAGTGAACCCCTTTTGAATTAAAATAATTAAAAATTAATAACCAAGCAAAGCCAATGTAATTACAGAAAAGAGAATATTCGAGTGGTTGTTACAGTTTCTACCGCATCCAGTTATCAGGTTAATTAAAGTAGGCCTTTTTCTCCAACCACCCTTTTATGGCCCACGCCCACGCCCACGCCTGGGAAATGACATACTTCATGTCCTAGATAGAGAAGATTCATGCTCATATTATAAGCGTAACGTCAAGTAATGGCTGTACTAAACACATATAATACATATATACAGTAGATGTATTATATGTGTTTAGTATAGCTAATATCGTAAGTGATTAATACTGGCTTGTAAACACACCTGTTAATATAGTCTTCGTGTAACATATTTGCGTGTATACCTATATTCCTATATACTATGTATCTATATACCTATATACTATGTATATGTATATTCAAGTACTAAATCACACCATTTAAACAATGGGCTTCATCTGCATCGGGTTGTCACTACTGCCTCGCTTGTCACCGGAATACATTCTTACGAAAAGTTCTTTGAGCAGAAAAAGCACTGACACTTTTACCTAAATTTACTAAAAGCGTATGTATATATACTCGGAATAAAACCTTAGTCTATTTATATCACTAAAAATATTCAATTTATAAATACTACAAAGTTATATTTAAATATCGTCATAAGATGTTGTTTTTCCATTAATCGCACCGTAAGATCGCACGCAATGAAGGGGCTATAATATCCGATACATTATGTATGCTTGTATGGAATTGGTGTAATATGTATTTGATTGTTTGGATGACGTCAATGGAAATATCCCCGACCTCGGACCTCTACATGTTTTAATACATGAGAATGCTTGCCATCACTGTAGACAGGCTTGCGACAGTTGTGACCTATGTACGTACGAGTATATCGCTCATCCGGTGCAAGAACGACGTAATTGTCATTTTTTTCAAAATTGAGTTATGTATGCCACAAATTTTGAAATAGCGAATTTTATCTGGTGCAAAAACGACACCATTATAATTTGTTTGCAAGCCACCAGGGGGCACTTATGCCAACGGTAAATTTGAACAATTTCGAGCGTGCTAGTGACAGCAACGACCGATTGGTCAGTTGCGCGCGGGGACCTGCCGAAAACGCTTGTGTCTGGACCTACGTTGACACAAAGGTAATTGTGACAATTATTGTGTACTTTTCTAGTGCAACAACGACGCAACTGTAACTTTCGTCGTTGTTGCACCAAACTTTTGTTCACTACACTAACATAACTGACCTTTATGTCAATATTGTTCAGGTACGATATTTATTTTGTACCTTTCTAGTGCAACAACGACGTAACTGTAACTTTCGTCGTTGTTGCACCAAACTTTTGTTCACTACACTAACATAACTGACCTTTATGTCAATATTGTTCAGGTACGATATTTATTTTGTACCTTTCTAGTGCAACAACGACGTAACTGTAACTTTCGTCGTTGTTGCACCAAACTTTTGTTTACTACACTTACATAACTGACCTCTAAGTCAATATTGTTCAAGTACGCTTTGGCGTTACTAACCTTACTAACCATTGTTTTACCAAAAGTACCTATGTTTCACCATAGTAAGCTCAAATCTTGATCCATTATTTTGTATCCCATCCCATATCCCTATTTTTTTGTAGAAAATGCAATATTATGGTGACAGAAAACTGATCTGATGATGGGGTCAGTAGGTAACAAGTAACAATAAAATACTCGTGTGTGTTACCTAACTTTCTTGTTTTACAGTTTACTATGGCGAACCGTGCACACAGATTAGCCCAATTAGGGAAGCAAGGATATGTAGCTCCACCTTTTTCCACAATCAGTGTAGCACCACCAACTTTAGCAATCAATGATCAACCCCACGGAAATGGTATGTAATCTCACTCATACCTATATACCTGTACCTACCTACATTAAATATCACCTTCTCTAAATAGTTAATTTTATCAGAATGTTCATAGACTAGGTAATTAGGTAGGTATAAATTTTATTAACTTAATACTAATACCTACCTAACTTTTTTGTTTTCCTAGATTTAAGTATTGAGGACCCGGAACAACAGATCTCAGTACTTTCAGATTTGTCTAACGTGGAAATAACATCAACAAAATTAAATGAAAATGAGATTAATATAAAAAAAGTACTGAAAATAACGCAAGATGGCGAAACGTCTCATGAGCTTTATAATAAAGAGCTGCCACAACCACTTACAAGTCAGAAAAGTTCTTCAGATAACTTCCTTGGAAATGATAATGGTAGGTACATAGAACTTCTCTTTGCATCTACATAATTTATATCTACTACTAGCATCCGCCCGCTGCTTTTCTTGCATGGTACCTACGCAAATAAAAAGCCTGTCATATTCCAGGTCATTATGCTAAGTGTATTCAAAGTTTCAGCCAAGGTGAATGTAATATTTACGCCTTCACTAAGTAACTATTTTATATTCTAGGTTTGGAAAGAAATGTTGAATCTCCATCTCCATCCTTATTACAAAATACTGATGAGACAATCTCTCTCAAGTCTAATGCCGAAGATTTTTCGTCAACTGAAAGTGGCGATGAGTTTAAGCCCCCAGAAAAGAAAAAAAAACGCCTTATATCAAGCTCATCATCCTCATCATCAAGCTCATCATCCTCGTCATCAAGCTCTAGCTCATCATCTAGTAACTCGATTACTGATGCATCAACCCCACGCAATGAGCTAAATAGTATAGAGCCAAACATTGAAGAAAATATTGAGAATAATGAAACAATAACATCACCAGTGAAGAAAGGAAAGAAAAGAGTCAGGAATCCTCAGAATTGGAAAAGAAATATAGCTAAGTCTCAGAAAAATTCGGGTAAGGCGTACAAATCTAGTTCTGGCAAGAATATTATTGCTAAAAGTATGAAGCCATCGTGTACAGAATGTCGACTTTCTTGCTCTGAAAATTTTTCAGAAGAGAAAAGACTCGAAATATTTAAGTCCTACTGGGACTTAGGATCCTTGCAACGACAGAGAGATTTCTTAAGCTCTTGCATCACACCTTTGGTACCTGAATGCCGGCGAATAAGAACAAATGCAGTGAGACCAAGGAAACCTAATTGTGGGTTCTATTTCATCAATAATGGGAAGAATATACGTGTTTGCAAAAAATTCTTTTTAAATACGATAAGCATTGCAGAGAGAACTGTACGCACAGTTATTAACGACAAAGTGACAGGCGATGGCTTCATTTCAGAAGACAGAAGAGGTAAACATAATCAACAAAACAGGATGAGCCCCGAGATCAAGGAATCTATTCGATCGCATATCAATTCCATTGCAAGAGTAGAAAGTCACTACCTAAGAGCCAACACTTCTCGGGAGTTTATCGATGGCGGTCTATCTATTGCTGGACTGTTTATTTGGAGCAGCGCGCATCTTTAAATAAAGAAGCGGCCACTTATGATACGTATGCACGTATATTTAACACGGAATTTAATATTTCATTTTTCTGCCCAAAAAAAGACCAGTGTGATCTTTGCGAGTCATACAAAAATGCCAATGAAGAAGGTAAACAGAAAATAGAACAGAACTATCAAGATCATTTAAAACAAAAAGTACTGAGTCGGGAAGAGAAGTCTAATGATATCAAGTTGTGTATGGAGCCAGAAAGCAACCTAGTAGTTGCCATTTATGATTTGCAAGCGGTGATGCCCGTGCCGATGGGGGAATCATCTGCATTCTTTTATAGATCCAAGCTTAACTGCTACAATTTGACGGTAATTTCCCTGGGAAGAATAATTTCATGCTAAATAGGTAGGCAGTGTAGGTACCTATCTAATGCTTCAATTGATTACTATTCTTTTTGCAGGTAACCGACATGAAAAGTAAGACAACATCGTGTTTTTTCTGGCATGAAGGACTTGGTAACCGAGGTGCCATTGAAATTGGGACTTGCGTATATAAGTTCCTGCAAAAAGTAGCCCGAGGAAATCCTAATTGTGACGTTATTTTTTATTCTGACAATTGCTGTGGGCAACAGAAGAACCGGTGAGTATTTTAAAAACGTATAATAAGTAGTTGCTCTTCTTCAGTTTATAAAAAAAATAATTAATTGTTACAATTATTTCTTTTAAGGTTTTTGATGGCTATGTATTACTTCGTGGTAAATACATTGCCCATCAATTCCATAACGCACAAGTTCCTTATACGTGGACACACCCAAAATGAAGGCGACAGTGCTCATTCGATAATTGAAAGGTCAATCAAAAGGGCTAAAAAATCTGGCCCCATATACACGCCGGATCACTACGTGCAGCTTATACGAAACGCAAAGAAGTCTGGAAAGCCATTTGCCGTCAACGAACTAAACTACAGCGATTTTTATGATCTGAAAATATTGTCTGATGAACTCGCACTAAACAATTTATCAAGGTTATCCGAAGTAAAGCTGATTCGTTTTGCCAAAACAAACCCTGAAGTTTATGAGTATAAGACTAGTTACGATGAAGACTGGACTGAAGCCGATTGCAGAAAAGGACGAAACAGGAGATCAATAATGATGAATGAGATAATTCTGAGACCGGCGTACAGTTCTAAGATCTGTATTGCTGATCGAAAAAAACAGGACTTAATGCATTTGGTTCAAACGAACATAGTTCCGTCCTACTACGAAGCATTTTATAATAGTATTTTTTAGGGTTCCGTGCCTAAGGGGCGTATACACTGCCCAATGCCCGTCCATACGTCCGTCTGTCAGCTGGTTCCTACCAAATATAAACTAAGTTCCTAATAAGTTAATATAAGTATAATTGAGTTGATTTTAATAAAGATTGCTAAAACGTTATTGTTTTGTTTTTGTTTTTCTCTTCTAAATACTTGCCATAATTGTATAAAAATAGATATCCTAGGGCAAAAACGACGCAAATGTAAGTAGTAATATTTTTATTGATGTAGTTAGGGTATATATAAAGTCATATTTAAATATTTTTGCAATCAGTTAACAAGCTAACAGTCTAAACCAAAATAATAGTAACAAAAATAATAAAAATACATAAACAAAACCATGATACTACTATTACAATCTTTAATTGCCTCTCCTGTAAAATTGAGTTAACTGTAAAGCGTCTTTATTGCACCGGATGAGCGATATGTACGTTGATATTAAACTTCATGCATTGAATTGGTTTCTCTTTTGCTTGTCTGTTTTTAAACATATATATTGCCACAGGTCTATCAATTGGGATGAGATTTAGCACAGAATTTACGAATTTATTATTATTTTATGCGCGAATGTATGTTTTTTATTATCCCTGTGAGCTTTTCATCGACGAGAAGCCGCGTGGAAGACTAGAATATAAGTAGTACAGTGTCATACGAGTATATAATAATATCCTAGTATTTATTGCAAATTTTACGAGAAACAAATAACAGATTTATAGTTTATTCCCACGTTTTTTGTATAATTTCTTGTTATTCATTAATACATATTTTAATCATGAGAAAGTACCATAAATATGTAGCGATTCTATTTAATAGTATTTTTTTTATTTTATTGCTATAATTACACTTTATTATTAGTTTTATAGGCACCTAGGATGTTTTTGTTGTATCCGGGGTAGACGCATTAGCCATGAGCGCCGCGCCGGTGCCGGGCACGGCCCTGCTTATTTCTGCTTCAGGGTTACAAATATTCTCTTATTAGAAAAGAAATAATGTCCATATGAGACTAGCCAGCTCTGGTGTCGAGAGCCGCAAACCTTAAGCTTAAGAGCCACTGAGACACTTCCACGACATCTGTACAGTTTACCTTTTTTTTTTAAATGTCAGCGTCTGAATACTATTTTCCCGCCAGTGATTGAGCATGTCGCCTTGCTCTCTCGCGGAGGATGTGAGTGGTGTGCTCACACGTGGCCGCTAATGGCCGGCGCGGCGGTTGTTACGTATCGGTTACGTCATGACCCAATGGCACGGCTTATCCAACCTCACCCGCAATCTGCGACCAATGCCGGGGTTTACATTCAGACCTACATACTTCTCATTTCTAGTTTCATAATCTTCCAGCCCTTTACAATATCTGTTTCTGAATGACTCTAATTGCAGCTGAGCATGAATAGTAGTTTATGCAACTGTCATATAATGAAGGGTATTAAAACACGAGTGTGAGTTTCATAATAGTAACGAGTGTTTTAATACCCGTGTTATATGAAGTTGCATACACTACTTTATCTTCACTAAAGCAATTAATCAAACAACAAGAGTAAAAGCTGACAATAGTTTATTTTAATTTATAAAATTAAATTCACGCTTACGTGTATTGTCACAGTGATTTTGCCGCCATTAAAATCTAACCAATGAGAGCGCAGCTGCGCGCATCAATAAAACGCGACCAACCTGATTGGCCCTGCAATCAGGTTGGTCGCGTTTTATTGATGTAATAATGAGATATTACGATATCGATGTGGATATTATACCATCATGTGAAATTGCTTAAATTGAGTGTTTTGTTGTCTGCGCTATAACAGTAGTAATTATAAGTCAAGTTAGTGAACAACATTAGTGTAGATAAAACGGTTAACCTAATTTCTATCCTATTATTTTCATTAGAACCTGTAGTATTTTCTCGATAAAACAGCCGTCTGAATAAGTGAAAAAAACCCAGGAATATTGTTTGTCCATCATACATTTGGCTGCACTGCTACCATGCCTGTATGTATCGTCGAACAAAAGTAGGTATGTATATACATAAGTGTTAATGTACTTTCGATTTACAAAAATTGATTTCTTTTTTGAGATTTGCGGTGTTCTACGCCATTGCCTCTTCGGATTATAGAAGTGGAAAGTTGCAATTTCGTTCTGCATTAGTAGGCAATGTGAGAAGGTATCGTATTTAGGTATACTCTGGGGTGTAGCAAAAAAGGAAATCCATTTTGTATAAGTTATTCTGTAATATTTCCTGCGTCATCGTAACCCCCTTGGACCGAATTTCCCCGAACATTCATTCTTTGAATCACATCACGCATTATTTTCTCATTTGATAATCTGGGGAGAATTTTCTAGATCTCTCTGACGTCACGAGATCCGTACTAAAGTGAGGTCAATCAATATGTCACCCTTAATTGTTTTGGTCGTCGATTTATATTCATTTGTTGACGACAAGCTGTAGGTCATTATTAACTATTTTGGTTTGATGTATATTGACAACTGTTACATATTAAGTAATATGTGAATTAAATGCATGTGTATGTATGTAGTTAACAATAAGATAAATGAGCTATTTCGTGTCGTGTAGCATGCTTGCCAGATTCAGAACTGCAATATAAATAACTTGACAGTCGTGTAGCATGCTCGCCAGATTCAGAACTGCAATATAAATAACTTGACAGTCGTGTAGCATGCTCGCCAGATTCAGAACTGCAAAACTTGACAGTCGTGTAGCATGCTCGCCAGATTCAGAACTGCAATATAAATAACTTGACAGTCGTGTAGCATGCTCGCCAGATTCAGAACTGCAATATAAATAACTTGACAGTCGTGTAGCATGCTCGCCAGATTCAGAACTGCAATATAAATAACTTGACAGTCGTGTAGCATGCTCGCCAGATTCAGAAGTTCACTCTAAATACAATCTAGAATTCGTGCTAGATAAAGTCAAAGTCAAATCATTTATTGTACTATTGTGTTTTCAGTAAAATAAAATGTTGCAGATCTTTTATGCATAATTTGGTACATGAAGAACACAATATACCCTCAAAGGGTGTTTACAAATAATTTTAATTGTGTGCGGGCCGGTCTATTTGTTTTATTATTATATTGTGTTTGTGTAGGAAATCATCATATAAATGATCATCTTTAATATATTCGTCCACTGTATAGTAGCGTTTATGTATCAATAATTCTTTTAGTTTGTTCTCGAATATGTTGGTTTTGTATTTTTTATTTATTTGGTTGGGTAATTTATTATATAATGCTGCCTATCTATATTTCACAATAGCTTGTTGAAGATCGTTAATTTGAAGGTATCGTCGTGGGTCCATTATTCGTATTCAAAGTATATATTTCGCGTCAAAATTGCATCATCGAGGCTACAGCTTGTGTAGCAGTCAGTACCAGGACCCAGAAACGGTCAGCTGTTTGAAAATAGAAAGTGGTCAGTTACGTAATTTGGAAAATATGCGCATGCGATGGCCATACGTCGGCCATACGACTCCATTTGATTAACCTACTCGTGTGTGGGTCAGTCGACGGTAGCGACGGTAGCCTGGTGAGCAGTCTTGTAAGACAACCGCCGTACTAACCATTACTGATACTTACTTCATCAATCATGCACCGCTTACTCAAATCTATATTAAAGCTTATTATTTTGACAAACATTGCGGAAATTGACAATGTTAGGTTGCTGCTTATGAATAGCTCTAGATTTATTCATATCGAAACTTTGTTCGTGATGTTCTATATGCCTTTTTGCCCGCACGTGAAACTACTTTAAATATTTTAGATGAGCATTATAAAGATCAAGTAGGTAACGAATAATCGAAATCTTACTAAGGTTCGTTAATTACGGCAGGTCACTCTGTTATACAATCAGTGCTTCGTTCTATTAACAATTCGTAAGCAATATTTCAAATTAAAAGTGTCTATTTATTGAATATAGGCAGGTTTAGGTACAAATACCAGCATTTAATAATTACGAAGTACAATTGCCTCGCGGCATTCGATGCAAGTCTTCTCTGTGTAGGTAGGTATGTAGTTGTGATTGTTGACGAATCATTTATTAAATTAGCAACTTATAGAGCTGGTGCGTATTGCAGATGGCAACGGACAGGAATTCAATATTTGAGGCAAACATTTTGTTACAAGAGGTTTTACATTCATTATTCTTCAATAATATTCAGTACTTATCATGTTTTTATGATCTTTTCACCTTGGAGCATTTAAATGAATCTGCTTACGTAAATGGTTTGTTTTTTCCTATGCACTTTAGACTCGTAGGTCATAATACATTGCTTTTTAACCAAATGTATTGTTATTTATTTTTGTATAATTCTGTAATCATTTCTTGACGCAATTTAAAATATGATGTTCATTGTTAAGTTTTTAACTTTTTCTGTCACATAAATATTCATGTACTTACCTATGTTTTATTATTCAATCATAATTCTCGACGTGAGACCCATATGGTCTGATGTCCGATTTATCAACTTTTCAGGGGAGGCAAATAAATTCTGTTTAGAATTTTGAAATAAAGTCATGTTTTATTGTATTTTTGGTAAATCAATATAAACTAATATTACAGTAAACTTTTGTGCCTTTTATGTTTTAAGATTATAATTAACAAATTATAAGTAATAATCATATTTTTTATTAAAAAATGTGTTATTCGACCTTATGTTTGTACAATTTGAGGTGTAGTCTTAAACTTGTATTTCTAATTGAAGATAGCTTATGCCTAAATTTTTTGAAGTTATTCAAAATCAAAAAAATCAAAATCAAAATCATTTATTGCACTTATGGGTACAGACAGATGGTATAAAATATAAATATATTAGTTAATAGTTCTCCACAAGTCTACCTTTCGGTGTGCAACTAATAAAGATTTACATCATTTTAAAAATATCATTATGTACATATTCATTCCTGTATGTCTTTTATTCTATAATTTTTACATTCCTTATCCATTAGGTAGTCAGATATCTTATAGTATGCCATCTCGATCAAAAATAATTTTAGTCTATATTTAAATGTTACAATACTATTTGATTTCTTAATGAAGTCTGGTAAGTTATTGTAGACTTTCAGTTGCATTACAAATGTACTGTTTTCGTATTTTGCTGTTCTACAACGAGGATGACACAGTTTAGTTTTATATCGACGGCTTTTAAGTGTATCTATTGTGTCTATATTCCTCCTCACTTCAAGGGCTGATTCATAGATATACATCGATGGTAGAGTTAACAATCTTAATTTGATAAAATGTGGTTTGCATGTATCCAATTTTTTAAGTCCGCATATTGCTCGAATACACTTTTTTTGTGCAACTAGAGCCCTTTCTTTACCTGGGGCGTTTCCCCAAAACAATATACCATACTTCAAGGTAGAGCCTGTGAAAGCATGATAGGCACTCAATACTGTTTTCTCATTTGCCACTTTTCGTAACATATATAATGCATATGAAAATTGATTCAATTTTGAACAAACATGATCTATGTGAGTTTTCCATGACAAATTCGAGTCAATATAAATGCCTAAAAATTTAGTTGTCGTAATTTGTTTTATCTCCTGTCCCTTATAATTGATATTAAAGTTGTCAAAATTTGAATTGATATTTGTAAATGTCATAATATGGGTTTTGTCAATGTTAATTTTCAAATTATTATTATTGAGCCACGTGATTATTTGGATTAGAGCATTATTAATGTCAGTTTCGTGCTTACCGTCTCTATTATCAGAGAAAATGGCGGTACTATCATCGGCGAACATCACCATTGGATGATTTATTGCGCACGGCAGGTCATTGATGTACACTAAGAACAACAGAGGGCCTAATATACTACCCTGTGGCACTCCGTATTTTACTTGTCTGCGCTGAGATGAATATTTTTTTACTTCTTTGATTGTTCTATCAAATTTAGTGATTTCAGTCTGCTGTTGTCTATTCTCTAAATACGATTTAATTAAATTTAGTGCGTTGCCACGTATGCCGTACCATTCCATTTTATTAATTAATATCCCATGCTCTACGAAATCGAAGGCTTTGGACATATCCATGTAGAGCGCGGTCACTCTTTTTTTGTTGTCTACCCCCTTATATATATTCTGAAGAAATTTGAGAATTGCCACATTAATCGATTTTCCTTTGCGAAATCCAGACTGCTCAGCCACTATTACCTCTTTAGACTCAAAAAAATTGTTTAATCGTTTGTATATGGCTCTCTCAAATACTTTGGCAATGACAGGAATCAATGCTACTGGTCTGTAGTATTTCATATCTTCAGGATTATCTTTTTTGAAAACTGGTATTACAACTGATGTTTTCAGTTTATCTGGAAACACACCACCTTCCAATGACAAGTTTATTATGTATGCCAGTACTGGAGATATGATTTTAGCTATGACCTTTAATATTTTTGTAGAGACTCCATCATAGCCTGTGCTTCCTGTATTTTTCAAAGCTGCGATAATGTTTTCTACTTCTTTATGGTTAGTAGGTTCCAGAAAACAAGAACTAGCTTGTGGCCGTTGGAGTGTGTCTTTATATAGGGTGCAATTGACTGATTTCATTTCAATTTCATTAATAAAAAAGTCGTTAAAAGATTGAGCTATTTCTGTTGGATTCGTAATAATAGATCCGTTAACTTTAATCTGAGTAATGTCTTCTTTTATATTATTTTGCTTATTAGCATTTATTATTTCCCACACCGCTTTAGGTTTATTGCCCGCCTGAGTAATATAATAACTATTTTGTGATTTTTGAGTCTTTTTTATGATTAATTTTAGCCTAGTTGTATATTTTTTAAAAGCATCTCTATTAATTTTATTCGGAGAGCGCCTAAATTTCCACAATAGATCGCGTTTACGCTTTGTGCAAGTTTTTATGCCTTTACTCAGCCATTTAGGTTTTTTAGTTATCGGTATCTTGATTCGAACAATCGGAAAACACAGATAATATAATAATAAGAACGTCTCAGTAAATTCATTATATGCAGTGTTGGCGTCCTGACTCTCATAGACCTCTTGAAAAGACAGACAACTAATATAGTCAACAAACTTCCTAATATTGTCATCACTATAGTCTCTTTTTAGTTTGAAGAAATGAGTTATGAAGTAGCTTTTCTTAACGGGACATTCCAGAATTTGTGCTGTGTGGTCTGAAAGGGCATGTTCGACGACTATCGCTTTTGCTTTTCTACAGTTGTGTGCAATATTATCTATGCAGGTCATACTGCGTAGCCTAGTAGGCTCATTTACACTTAGCTTCAGATTGAAATGCGCTAATATTTCTTCAAATTTTATAACCGCAGGTTCCCTATGCAATCTGTTCAAATTAAAGTCGCCGCAGACAATAACTTTCTTATTCCTATAACATATCTTATCTAGAAGCTCTTTTAATTTATCAAAGAAATGGCTCCGTAGGCGTTTATCCTTTTTTGGTGATCTGTATATGCATATCACTATAATTTTGTGCTCTATCAATTCAACCGCGCAACACTCTAGTATATTAATAATGCTGAGTGAATTGATTTCTGGTAAGAACTTGAATTTGTGCAGATTATAAACTAGGATACACGAACCTCCTGACCTATTATGTCTACAATACTTAGTGGCTAACGTGTAGTTTGGCATGACAAGCACAGCTGAGTCACTCTCTATCATGTTATGTTCGGTCACACAAATTATATCTATACGGTTATTATTATTATTTAGTCTTTCAAGATGCACCGTGAGATCTTCATTTTGTTAACTAAACCATCTATATTCTGGTGCATTATTCGTACGGAGTTATATACGAAAACACTCCTTATTGACATTAGGTTTATCCTGTTTGTTAGTTAGAATGTCTTTGTACGTCGGCTGTTCACATTCTGTCTGAGTGCACCTATCAATATAACCCTTATTATGCATTCGAGGCTTGTTATTTGAAGCATGGCTCACGGATTGTAAGTTTACCTCTAGCCTGTTATTAATTTTATATTTATAATCAAGACGAATAACATCTCTCAGTATATTCGTAGCAATATGTCGCAGGAAACTCTTTTTCGGTATGTATCTACTATAGCCCATGTCTACAAAATGTGCATTGTCGAATGATTTACAAACAGTTTTTATATTATCATTGATTTTTTTTGTGTTCAGGGAAGAATTATAAGGAATTTCCGATACAATCACATTCGGTACTCTAATGTTAGTCAAAAACTTACTTAATTGATCTTGAAAGTCGTACGGACTAGTGTCGTTAGTGCCGCTTACAATAATTATGTAATCATTAGCATTAAGTGTTTGCAGCTCCTTCCTTAGGTTTGATAACACTTGTCGGGATTTGGCTCCTGGCATGAGAAAGCTCTCAACAGAGTATTCATTTCCCACCAAAGATTGTAGAGATGTCCGCAACTGTCGTCCTTGCTGATCGGCTAAAATAACAATGCGCCTTTTATTTTTCTTGAAAGTCGAGCTTTTTTGTTGATCCATTTTTTTCAGTTTTTTAGGTTGGCTGTCCACTATTGTATTTGTAGTAGTTGATTCAATATTATTCATGTTAGAGTTATTCGTTGAAATGTTGCCGTTTTGACGTTCCTCGCAGTGTTCTATGTTTGAGTTTTTAACTTCCTTAGCCCGCAAATTAATAGGGACACTATTTCTTCTTTCTTTTGATTTCAGTTTCCGTATTAAAGGTGTAGTCGGCTGAGTTGACATGTCAATTTTTTTGTAAATTTCTATGATTGAATTAGCTTTCTGTAGTTTTCTCCTCAAATCAGTATTATCCAAACTGAGATTATCGATTTCATTGTTTGCCGAAGCTAATTGTTGTTGTAAGTAATGTATCTTTTCTTGAAGCTCTTTATTACATTGGCTCTCGTCAACCGACGTGTTCGGCAGGCTTATAGCCGTGGTTTCAAACAGAGTTGAATTGCTAGTTAGTAGTGTCGATACATCATTCAGGGAGCTCGTTCTTGGTGGTTTTCTAAATGTTATGTATGACGTACTACTATTAGATTTGTCCATGATGATATTACAAATCAGATAGGTGAACAAAAATATGCTTCCAGTTGGGGCGCGAACTCGCAACCTCAACCACGTGATCCTGTGGCAGCGACCGCTACGCTATTCAGACGTTAGAGCATCAGTCGTAATTTCGAACCAGTAGTCATTGTGATAAGTGTTTATTTTAATTAGTGTTTTGCGCCATCTACCAGCGATTTTGATGATTGCTTACTGGTACTCTGTGCCTGCAGTAGTTTAAATCAGCAACTTCCGGTAGCCATCTTTGATTGTGTCGGTAATGGCGGTGGTTTGTTTAGTTATACGTTATGGGTTTGAGGTTCTACGTTAACATTTAGTGTTATGGGTTGATTTGAAAGCGAAATTTATCTCAGTCTTATTTAAAGTTATGTACCAATTACAAGATGAAATCGAAATGAGATTAAATAAAAATTAAATGTCCTAAGAACGTCTTAAAATAAAAACATAAAAGTAAGTTATCAGTCTTGATAAATTATTTAACTTAATTATTAATCATCCATTTCCGGGAAGTCTGACTCATTGTTTGTATGAGTTATTTTTTTATAAAACGCGTGCAATTCCTCCGGTATCCATTGCAGCAATGTCATCAAATCATTGTATTTTGCCGTCGATATGGGTTTTTCATTTAAACTTAGTCTCGGTAAATCTTCTGGAAGCCCAGTCTTTTTAGATGCATTTCGAATGAACGATATTTCGGAAAAATCCTCAGCAAAAGTATTTTTGTAATACAAGATTCCGGACTGCTCTTGTCTAACTTGCAACCAGACACATTCTGATATTTTGAAATCTTTTCCTTTCTTATTTTTTTTCTTTGCAACAAAAGGCCCATTTTTCTTGTACTAAGCAGTCACATCTTTGAAATGGGGTGATTGCATTTCAAAGACATCAAATTTTCTCTTACCTCCGCAAGTTCGAATGAATTGCGACCAGTCTCGTGGTACAGCAATCTGCATTGTTTTCAGTCGCTTTTTCTTTTGCTCATTACTCTTAGATGGGGATACTTATGAAGCAACCACATGTATGCCAACACCACCATTAAATTTCGGTTTTGTCCCGCGCAGTTATCAGACCAGAAAGTAAGCTCTCTTACGTGTGCATTTTTGTCCTTATTCTCATCCGCCCAGCGGATCAGACAGGATGCTACTTCGTTTCCCCCTCGTCCGCCTATATTTTCAGACCATATGACGTTTGTTGCAATATCAGATGTTGAATCAAAAATTGTCAAGTTCAATGTCCATAGTTTTCTTAAGTAAAAAGCAAGTATTTTTTATTTCATCCCTCTCTTTCCGTCAGGATTGTTCTCTCTTTTGTTTTGTGAACTAGATTTTATACGAATAGAAACCTTATGGCTAACACTATACACTTAAAGTTTATTTTCTATAAATGGTAAATCGGGGGTGAAATCGGTTAAAAATGAGAGGCATATAGAGCAGGCTGTTGTCTTGCTTCAACAGCTTGCCAGTTTAAAAAATAATCTGTAATAAATGTCACTGTCAACTTAAGTTTTGAAATATTTAGCAATAAATAATATTATTTAATTTTATTTATTATAAAACTTACTCGACACAAAGAAATCTGAATTAATTTGTAAAATGAACACTAAATAGAATAAGTAACAAATTAATATTATATTATTTTTCACATAAGCAACATTAAATTATGATGACATTATATGACAAAAGGTGGCGGGAAAAAAATAATTTCATTTGTAGCTAATAATGTATTTTATTGTAAAAATAACAAAATGGTAAGAACTTGTAGTGTTCCGGGATGCAGAAGTGAATCTTATAGTGGTTGCAATATATCTTTCTACAGGTATGCTAAAGTTTAAGTAAGATTACATTACTGGGACTAAGGTGACCATATTTTCTCGTGCTTGAAATAATTTGTGCAATACGATATTTTTTCAGTTTTCCTAAAAATGAATAAAAAAAAATCAAAATAAAATGACAAAAGAACTTAAATATAACACGTCACTCGTTTAGGTTAGTACATGAAACACAAGGAAAAGGATTATATTGGTGTACATAGTTTAAACTATCACTTGTTTCAGTTAGAATATGAAACACAAGGAAAATGATAGTGTAAAAAAATATAAGATATAGGCAACTACCTATATGCAATTCAAATGTGAACTTGTAAATAAATATTGTAATTACTGCAAAATGTTTATGATTTTGATTACATTGCCTCCCTGTCAACCGAATCGATACTATTATAAGTTACAAACTAAAGTGCATTTTGAAGTAAGTTTGTTGGTGTTTGTTGCTTAACGCGTCAATAGAGCTAGGGATAATCATGACTGCCAAGATGCAGGTAAAATAGGATCCCAAAAGAGACTGCTCCAGATTTGGTAAGAAGATGAATTGATATATCCTAATTATATAATTTATTGTCACCCTAGTTAGACAAAGACAACAGCCTGTCATACATGCGCCTCACTGTGCTCGTAATTGGATCAGCAGTCATAATTCCAGTACTATATATTATTTCCATGGTAAAAAGACTTACAATTAGTCAGGTTTGGTGTTGCCATACACTTTTGTAAGTCAAACATCAATACTTTTTTTTCACCTGAACTTGCGTTTGCTTCATTTTTGTCTTTCTTCTTCAATTGATATCTCTCTTCAGCGGCAATATCATGAACTTCCTTATCTTTTTCTATTACTTCTTTGGTTTCTTTATGTTTGGCGTCCAGTAGTTTCCGTTGACATGCATCACAGGCATCACAAGTATCTATTGATGGAAGTTTGAAGCTTAAATTAAACTTCGTATTGAATACGTTGCGTTGCGGTATAACCACTCTTTTGCTACTAAATTTGCAGGGGTCTCTTTTTCTGCCATACACTCTTTGTATTGTTTGTACATGATAGGAATGTTTAAATCTGGTCCTAAAAACTTTCGTTTACTTTTTTCTCTCGAATAATGGCTTTCATAATTCGGGTACATATTGATGTGGTCAATCACCGACTGTGTTACTACGGGGGGTGATTTATTCGCCGAGGTATGCTTTCCTCTTCGGTCAGGGGCGACTAACCCACCGTCAAGCTGTTTTTCCACACTTAACTTCAGAAATTTCTCTCCTATACAAAGTGTATTAAGAAACATCACCCTGCACACTTTTATGCATTCCGAATTGACGATGAGTCTGTATATTATTTATGAGTAAATTTTCTTCTGTCAGTATCTAAATTTCCATGGGTTTTCATCAAACGTTTTTGTTCTTTTGTGACATAATTAGCTATAAACTGCCGTCATAGTCAAGAACCTTTCCTTCAGAATCTGGAAAATTAATTGAAACATAAATTTACATTTTATATCGATTAAGTAAACAAGCACACACATAATAATATTTTAACAGGTACCTAAATGACATACCTTACTTGTATTCATATTAACATCGTTGTGGGTTATGGAACTGCTGAACTCAGTGTCGTTGTTTAGTTCTAAAAACAAATAATAATTGAACTAAGTATCATAAGTTAAAAACATTACAGACATTATTGCTCTGATCCCAAGTTAAGTGGGTAATAAAGTGATACGTTTTCGACATTGACCCGACCGGGGATCGAACCCAGGACCTCAGACAGAAATGACGACGCTTGAAACCAGCGCGCTAGTTACTCGACCACGGTGGTAAAGTTAATACCATAATAATTTAAATTTGACAATAGAATGTTCTCATTTTATTACTATTTTACGATAAAGTAAGTTTATATAGTATATGCATGAAGTAATCGTAAAAAAGTTTTTTTGTAAAAGACCCTATTACAAAGTCTTGCTTTAAAATTTTGATTTAAAGTAACTTTTTGAGCAGTAGATAGCTCAAAAATGTACCAAAATTTTAAAGCACGGCCTTAGTAGGCGGACAGACATGCATGTCGTAGACTTAGTAAGTACCCAACCTAGTACTTTTTGAGAAAAATCCAATAAACCAACAAATTGATAAAGTTTATGCAAACCAATTTTACCCATATTTCCAAAACTACTAGTCGGATTTTGATACAGTTTTCTGTAATGTGTTGAGGTTTAATGGGTGCATCTTTTTAGCTATGTATTACGATGACAAATCACCAGGGGACGCTGCTGTATACACTAAGTATACCTTCATTATACTATTGTGCAATGTCCCGGAATATTTATTATTATTATTATTATATTATTAAATTATCAGCCCGATTTTGATGCGGTTTTCTCTGATAGGCTTAGATTTGTTTAGCAAATGAATTTATGTTGTAGTTTTTTTTTATATGCTTAGATTAGTTGAGTAACGTGACAGTTGAGTTGAAGTCGGTTTTTGCTTTTGTTTAAAATAATTATTTAATATCATAGTCAGAGGACACGGCAATATACCTATATCTTTTTATTCCAGTCTGTTTGAATAAGCGGCACTAGACACCTACATAAGGCGTAAAGGAAACTCTAGGTTACATATAAGAGATCAGCCATACAACTCTTGGAATGCCAGAGAAGAAAATACTAATTATGTAAAATGTACGATGACTATTGTCCTTGTTTTCTTCACCCAAGTACCTATACAAGTGTCCTACAACTTCGTTTGTTTTACTAATTCTTGTTTTATTCACCCAAGTACCTATACAAGTGTCCTACAACTTCGTTTGTTTTACTAATTCTTGTTTTATTCACCCAAGTACCTATACAAGTGTCCTACAACTTCGTTTGTTTTACTAATTCTTGTTTTCTTCACCCAAGTACCTATACAAGTGTCCTACAACTTCGTTTGTTTTACTAATTCTTGTTTTCTTCACCCAAGTACCTATACAAGTGTCCTACAACTTCGTTTGTTTTACTAATTCTTGTTTTCTTCACCCAAGTACCTATACAAGTGTCCTACAACTTCGTTTGTTTTACTAATTCTTGTTTTCTTCACCCAAGTACCTATACAAGTGTCCTACAACTTCGTTTGTTTTACTAATTCTTGTTTTATTCACCCAAGTACCTATACAAGTGTCCTACAACTTCGTTTGTTTTACTAATTCTTGTTTTCTTCACCCAAGTACCTATACAAGTGTCCTACAACTTCGTTTGTTTTACTAATTCTTGTTTTCTTCACCCAAGTACCTATACAAGTGTCCTACAACTTCGTTTGTTTTACTAATTCTTGTTTTCTTCACCCAAGTACCTATACAAGTGTCCTACAACTTCGTTTGTTTTACTAATTCTTGTTTTCTTCACCCAAGTACCTATACAAGTGTCCTACAACTTCGTTTGTTTTACTAATTCTTGTTTTATTCACCCAAGTACCTATACAAGTGTCCTACAACTTCGTTTGTTTTACTAATTCTTGTTTTCTTCACCCAAGTACCTATACAAGTGTCCTACAACTTCGTTTGTTTTACTAATTCTTGTTTTCTTCACCCAAGTACCTATACAAGTGTCCTACAACTTCGTTTGTTTTACTAATTCTTGTTTTCTTCACCCAAGTACCTATACAAGTGTCCTACAACTTCGTTTGTTTTACTAATTCTTGTTTTCTTCACACAAGTACCTATACAAGTGTCCTACAACTTCGTTTGTTTTACTAATTCTTGTTTTCTTCACCCAAGTACCTATACAAGTGTCCTACAACTTCGTTTGTTTTACTAATTCTTGTTTTCTTCACACAAGTACCTATACAAGTGTCCTACAACTTCGTTTGTTTTACTAATTCTTGTTTTCTTCACCCAAGTACCTATACAAGTGTCCTACAACTTCGTTTGTTTTACTAATTCGGTGAATTAAGCTCATTATTTCTTAATTAGAAATTGAAATTCAAATCGGCACCTTACCACTCATACCAATTAGATTTAATTAAAATTTAATTACAACGCAAATTGATTAAGTATTAATAAATTCGAGGCATTTTTCCATAATTTTCTAATGTTGTTTGTTGACGTGAACTGTTATAGTACCGGGTTATAGTACTGAGCTTTAAATAAAATTGTGCCATAATCATTAAATAAACCAAAAAAAAAAAACATATCTAACAAATCAAATTATTAATTAATTCATTATCTAAGCGTTTGGTTTAAAAAATAACAAAAAATCTCACATTAAGAGTGATCGGCTCGACGTAAAGGGACTCGACATAAAGGGATATATCCGATGAAACGTACCTATGACACAAGTCGTGTTTTAGCAATTTCAATGTGACTTTAATCCAATAAAACTGTGCTGTGAAAATAACCTCTGTATCGATATGCGATTTACCAGGAAATCTATTTATTTATGTTCCGATAAAGTGAGAAGCTAATCCGAAACAATTTATAGAATCTACACTACGTTGAATACATAACATAAAGAAACAATTTATTGTAAGTTGATAGCAGTCAAAAGAGCCAAATCAACTAAGCGATTGTCAAGATATCCAGCACTACCTACTCGTAGCATTGTGGTATGTTCCTTGACCCATAACCTAGAAACAAAGTAAGACCAGATTTCTCCATAGACACTATGGTACTCACCTCTGTAAGATAAAGGCACAGTAAACTTCACCGTAGCCACTCGTAACGTCTACCCCGTGGTACATGTAACGCCATATCTCGCGCAGTTCCCAGCTCGCGTGCTTCGAGCCATCATCTAGTAATGCGAACTAATGTCCTTATTATATCCTACAAGTACTACTACTATACTACAGCTTGTACTTCCCTGCTCACTGCACAACAGGTGGTTTTGATTTCAAAGTGGGATTTACATTTTCATGATGTGCGACTGTCGATTGTTGGAAAGAAACATTTGGCAGTCTGCGGTACATGTTTCTAAGTCACAATAGTAGGCAGTCTTCCGTATGTTTCTAAACACACAATCTGTCTAATTCTCAATATTATAAACATTCTCAATCTCATCTCATATGTAGTATCACTATTCGTAGCATGTGTGTAGCAATGAAAGAATGACTTGAGTATAATTACAGGATGTAGGTAGTAGTGCAACAAATAGTAAAGTAGTAAAGCTATAGGTGAAGTGATTGTGTGCAATTAGTTGAATTATCTCGTGTCGGAGATGGCGCATGCGCGAGGTTAGTTCTTACGACCCGGCTCACATAAATAAGGTTATTTTTATGACAAACTGCTACAATAACTGCTATTAGTTCCTTATTAGTGCCCCGACAACCTGTCATTTGGTTAAATTATGTAATTAAATATAAATTGACAACAATTGCATTTATCACTAAAATATATTGTATTATGTTATTACTGCAGATAAACTAATAGTAAAACTAATAGTAAAACTGAAGTAGTGAAACGTGAGTTTAGCATAATAATTATACAAACCAATCAAAAGTCCGAATTTATCTTACCTATCGTACAATAAATCTTCAGAATTAAATCCGCAATCCATAAAATTGGTCAACTCTTAAAATACCAGGTGTAGTAGTTAGATCCTGCCTAATCCTAAACCCAGATCTATATAATAGACCGCAGTGTACCCGCTAGTAACAGCTCCTATTTCCCTCGTTTCAGCTTCATCGAGCAGGACAAGGTGTCGGGCTTCTGGACGTGGATGTTCGTGCTGTCGAAGCTGCCCGAGCTGGGCGACACGGTGTTCATCGTGCTGCGCAAGAAGCCGCTCATCTTCCTGCACTGGTACCACCACATCACGGTGCTGCTCTACACCTGGTACTCCTTCACCGAGTACACCTCCTCCGCCAGGTGGTTCGTCGTCATGAACTACTGCGTGCACAGGTGATTATATCAATGTTTGACGAGACATGATTGATGCCAACTCATATTGTAATAAGTTTGTTGTAATTATCTATGTTTATAAATGATATCTATCTATCAGGTACGTGCTACTCCGCCACTCCACCACTCCGCCCCACTAACTATAACTGCTACGGTGCATACATCACATTAGTGTCATACAACTACTATTGTAAAGTAAGAACGACGAAAAATATACATCTCTCTTAATCAAATCAAATCAAATATACTTTATTGTACACCAAATAAAAAGAACATACTTAACATAAAGGTGGAAGGTAACCAGGGACATTGGGCGACCTTATCACTAAAGTGATCTCTTCCAGGTAACCTAGTTTGGACAACACTAGAGGAAATCCGTAAAGCTTAAATCTTAAATATAAATTAAGCATTTATTTTATTAGATAAATGAGGGATAAATCAGTAGATATATTATATGCCTCAAATTTTACCTTAACAAAGACCTCGCTTCTTGAAAATGAAACTAAGGTATACGATTTATAGTTATAAATATGATATTTTTGTATGCTTATGTTCGTGTGCAGCACCGCACGGTATATTTCAGCAGCTTCGTTTGAACGCAACTTACAGAGTTTGCTCCATTTCAACATACCTACTCACATGAACAACGAATGATATCCAATTTCTGAAAGATATTTGAATTTGGACTTCCTTACGGGAAATAATTTAGAAACTAAATTACTATTAGCACACAACACATGTTGATAGTTTTCTCTTCATAAGTACATACATATTTTATTATCCTTATGTGCTGTGTAAAGATATTTCAGGTGATTAAACAAAAGTATTTTCCTCATTAACAGAACAGTGATCACAACGTCATGACTAGACCGGCATTTATAGGCATAATAGTGGTCTAATCTACAACATAAATGATGACGGAAGATTTTAACGAAAAAAAATATTATAAAAGTTAGAGCGTCGTTTTGTATATTGTTAGTAAAAAGTATGTAGTAAATATTTGATACCTGGCGTACAATCGTGTACGCCAGGTAGGTTGTAACCAGCTTGTACAATCAGGTCACCATCTATAACCACGCATTACAGGCTCGACCCAATAACGACAAAATAAGCCACAATTACATGACTGCGTGCCTACAAAGTGACCGCTGACTTGTGAAATGTTCCTCCGATTAATGAACTGTTATTAAACAGGAACTTGCTATATATGACTTGCTAATGTAGCGTGATGTTTTACTTGCCGTAACTCTAAGCAACGTTATTGTAAAATATTAAATGCCCAAAATAACAAACTTGTGAAAACTACACGATAATCGTAGCCTCAGTCTGCCTGATGTTAAGCAACACTATAGTTTTAGGCGCACGCTTATCTAGGAATTACATGTTCACTCAAACTGATTTAATTGTATGGAATAATTAGTACACATGTACCTATATGTTGTCTGCTACAAAGAGGAGGGGTGTGACATTAACAGATGCGTTATTTATCGGTTCCAGTGTGATGTACTCATACTTCGCGCTGGTGAGCATGGGCCGCTACCCGCCGCGGTTCCTGGCCATGGCCATCACGGGGCTGCAGCTGACGCAGATGATCGTGGGCTGCGCCATCAACATCTGGGCGCACAACTACCTGGCCACGGCGCCGCCGCACTCGTGCCACATCAGCACCATCAACATCAAGCTCTCCATGGCGATGTACTTCTCGTACTTCGTGCTGTTCGCGCAGTTCTTCTACAAGGCGTACCTGTCCCCCAAGCCGGGCAAGAAGGCCAAGCTGGACCCGCCGCAGGAGCCGCGGCCGGAGCCCCTCGCCAAGGCCAACGGCTTCCCGCGCCACAGGAACGGCATCCTGGCCGCGCACTAGTCACCTTGTGATAGTACTTAGTGTACAGATTATGGCTGTTATTTAGTTCGCTGTTGTTAGACGATTCGACTCCTCGACCGCCCGGGGTGGAGCTACACCGCCGCGTACCGTGTATACAACCACATGCATGCTACCGATGCGGTTGTGGCTCAGTTTACAGTAAGTCGATACCTGTGTACAAGCCGAGTCAGCTAAAACGTTGGGGAAAATCATCGACATTTCCTATTGACTCTAGTTTAAGCCGATTTTTTTTATTTATTTATTTGAATTTTAGTTTTTTTTTTGGCAATCTGCAGTTTTATGGACCCTATTTTTTGTCCTCCATGTTTGAGGTGGGGTGTCGTTTCTGTTGTAAATAGTTTAGTACTGTACGTGTCGGCTGGTTCGAATCGTCCGTCGCTCCGCGAGCAACATTCCACGGCTTCTCGCTTACATACTGGAAGTGGCCGCGACGAGCCTCCATCGCAACTGCATCTGTTCTTCGATTAAATCAATCGATATTTGAGGCGACTGTCATTCACGTCTCATGTGTCGCTCATATATAGTGCTATATAGGTATGTGATTACATGCAAACATTTCAGGACCCAAACAGTTGGAATCCTGCCCAATGCAAACTTTGTACAAAGATTACTTCATTTCAATGGGCAGTAAAAAAAACATCATCATTATCATCCTCCATCGCTGGTTTTTCCCACTACTGGGTATAGGACTCACTCTTGTCGTGCCAACTGTCTCGGTCCTGTGCCAGTCTTGTCCAGGTTGGACCCGCAACAGATACTATGTGGTCAGCACATCTCTGCTGGACGTCCAACGCTCCGTGCACCTGTTCTCGGCCACCTCTCAGTCAGTCTTGCCCCTCCTGGCCAGGTGTCCCGCCCGGCTCCATCTGAGCTGCATGACTGTCAGACCGATGTCTCGAACTTTTGTTCGGCGTCGGATTACAATAAATAGTGACAGTCGGTTTAGATATCGACGTATTAATCGTTGAATCAGATGTGGTTGCATAGTTACTTGCTGTTATAATGGCTTGACAAGAATTTGTTGTAGCGTTTGTCTGTAAGTTGTTGTTAAGGATTAGAGTACGGCTCGAAGGAGCCACGAGAAAGACTAAGTAAGGGATGCTGTTCAAATGTTGGCATTTTATTTATTGTCTTCTAATCACAAACTGGAGCCCAGAAAATTAAAGGAAAGTATGAACTTTTAAAAGTTTTTTTTTGTATTTCAATTTTTTGTATTTATATATTTTAATTTTGTTCTTTTTGAAATTTTATTCTGAACATCAAAGGGTAAGAATAATTATAGGTTTAAGAGCAATTCCGTATCTCGCTCACTCACATTACATGTGCGGTTTGAAAGAAAGTGACAAACAAGACATGGCTGTTGTATTGTATTACATGTGTAATTCTCCACACGCCGATATAAAAGCAGTGTTGTTTCTTTGTTAATGTATTTATTACTTAATAGCGAGAGTTTTTTTTATAACTTATTTGTAAAGTGGGTGATTGTAATTTAAGATTACCTGTAGAAAGTAAGGTATGTAACTAAACACGATAGTACATAATATTTGACATGTCGTTTCGTCTCTCTCTAATTTTCATGTGCAAGGGAGAAGAAACGATATTTGATAGTTTTGTTTATCGACTCGAGTGAACTTGAGTCTCGCGACAGACTTCTGCGGAGCCACGAATGGCGCCGAACGCGCTCGACTTCAGCCGAGCGCATTCGAGTTGGCTCCGCAATTGTTGATGCGAGCGAGACGGCGGAGCTGTCAAAATTGATGTTAATTGTTTAAAACAATGATTAAATGAATTGATTATGAATGTTAATAAAATAATAAATAACTTGTTAACAATTATTATTTGTTCTTGTGTAATATTTGCTGACAAATAGTTTATTATTTTATTGAAACGAAAGGATGTAAAGACGACATATTTATAACAAAACCAAAAATAATGCTATTGGTTGTATTATATTAGAGTGGGGACCAAATAGGTACCAAAATCCTCTCCGCCGTCTCGCTCGCATCAATCATTGCGGAGCCAACTCGATGCGCTCGGCTAAACCATTTGAATGACCCATTTACATGCAAATAAATAAAAGAATCTGAATCTGAATCTGAAGAATCTAAAGTCGAGCGCGTTCGGTGCCATTCGTGGCTCCGCAGTAGTCTGTCGCGAGACTCAAGTCTCGAGTGATGTGTCGGTGTGAGACAGTGTTCCCAGCTTGTGAGACAAGCGCACAAGGTGTACTCCGCGAGGAACAAGCAATAACACTAGTGTTTATGAACTCGACGCCCCGGGGGTGCGAGCATGTTGTGTACACTGCAAAAAGAAATACAGGATATGGGGATCGAATCCGCTACTGTTGAATTGAGCGGTTCGGTGTCTGCTGATCAGAAAATCATTTTGCAGTCTATCAAAACAAAACCATTGTATAACGAGAGTAAATCTTCAAGTTTTCAGAGAAAGCGACCGTTGATATTATATCGTTCAAAAGCTTCTGTCCATGCAGCCATATTAAAATAAAGTAACTTCTTACCTAAAGTAGTCGTAGTCGAACATCGCTCTCTGAAAACTGAGGCAAGTTACCGATGCAGACATTAGTTAGACATTTAGACTAAAATATACCTTATTACGTTTGTATAAGGTCGAGAGTAGTGTGTATGTGAAGTTGCGTGAAGTGGACACACTTTCTCCTTTCTTTGATGAAGATAGAGATGAAGGTGTCCACTTCAACGATGTGTGTCCACGTGCACTCGCACGTGGACATCATGGTGGTAGGACACTTCAACGATGTGTGGACACGATGAGTGCACGTGGACATCATGGTGGTAGGACACTTCAACGATGTGTGGACACGATGAGTGCACGTGGACATCATGGTGGTAGGACACACAGGAGCTGGACGTTTCACTAACTATACATACCTACTTGATTGTGATTGGTTGTATCCTTGTGTGATTGGCAATACAATACAGTGGTCGGTGCGGGTCCTCGGTACATACTATAGTACAGAGTGTGAGCTAGAATACAATAATACTAGACTTAACTAGCGTAGTGCTCCCACAGCTGGACGCTTACAAATTATACATAAGACACAGAGGACTACAGAACAACATTATTTCAATTGACAAATATAAAAACATAGCATTATGTAGTTGTCACAGATCTCGACATGTCCATCTCTGCTGCTCATTTAATAAAATGTTAGATGCGCAAACATTGTAGTGTATTGAAACATTTAGTCAAAATAATTTAGAATATGTATTGTACAAACAATTCACTTACCTTTCATTCAAAGTCACAGATTACGGACTATTATTTTTATTGATATATCTCCTAAAAGCTTTTCATTAATGCAATATTCAAAATATAAATTTTCGGTAAATAATTGCTAACTCACGTTTTGGTTTCATTAGAGGTCTGTATAAGTGCTCAGAAGGTACTATCAAATTACAACATACAGTTTTCCCTCTCGTAGTTTAAACGAAGTATACATTTCTACAGTAAGTGTAGCTGTTGAAGTCAATTTTAATATATTAAAGTTACACTCAAACATGTCCATTTTATGTATAGTCAAAGTACATTAAATGTATTCTTTCTTAGGTTTGTTTTCTATGATTTATAGACAAAAATTTTAATTGGCTCTTGAAATTCTATTTGGATGTTTAAAAGCTAAGAAGAGAAGAGATAAGGGACTATTGTAAATCAGTCGAGTATTTTGGAAATACGTAGGTATTTGTTGCTATAATTTTAATCATTATGTTTGGTGGGAATTTACTAAGTGAATATGGGTGTTGAAATATATTAATTTGCTCTATTGCATACAACACACGGGGGTTTATTTATAGTCATAGAACAAGTTGTATTTCATGTTGCACTGAATACGTCTGTTAAAGGCTTAGTTACCAGCAAGTAACTGAGGCTATATAACGATATACCAACATAATATGATGTGCTCGGTCACCGTGTTGCAGAGACAATCCGACCCACCTGCTCGGTACAATGCAAATAAATAAATGCAATTATATTAACAGAATTGGACAATTATCGAGCAGAATGTACCAGACGGAACAATACAATATGTTGTGATTATTATTTAATATTTTTTTTTACAATTATTTTTGAATAATACTTTTGTTGTTGCAATCATGTACATTTTTAAAGCTAAGCTTGTTTGCTTTGAAGCTTAGAGCTTTTATATTGCATTGACGATGACAGAACAGAATATTGTTGTCTCTCCTCTCTCCTATGTGCCTATGCGATGGAAGAGCGGGACACAGATATTCATATGGCTTTTTACCTCTATCTGGTATGATGAACGTTAATTTATTTGCTGGTCAATACTTGTTGTGGTTTTAGTTGAGCTTACTTCGCACGCGACAGGAAATACACATTTATTTATTACCCAATATTTGCCAAAATGTGGTCTTTGATGAATCACTAACCAACCTTTGTAATGATTTATCTAAGTACCTATCATTCAGTTTCACTTGTCTGCATTATGTAGTTTAAAATTGATTGAATACATAAAATTTTAAACTACATTATGTAGAACAAGTTACTGAAAAATTAGCTTAAAAGAAAATTGTTTCAAACTGTATCTATCTTCTATTCCAAAAATACAGTAAATAATGTAAGGAATGGGTTCTATAATAAACTAATGACATTCTGTTTTTAAATGTTTAATCCAAATAATGTTGTATCCAAGTATATTGTTATGGGTACATCCACATCTGGCATTTATTATTATGTATTTCTCAACTAAATATAGGGATATCCTACTAGCATTTAAAACAGTTGTTAAAGTTTTCAATTAGAACGATTAGACATAAGATTGAATTATAAATAGCGTACAGATACGATATCTATTTCTCATAGGTTATTGTACCTACGGTTATAAACTTGGTCAAGACTCACTGTATTCTGAGGGTCAAGAACTAACTAAGAATGTTTAAATGAATGTAAAACATCAGCTATAATACAAGCTCTGTTAAAGTGTCGTACCTGTGTACATTATTTATTTGTTAATCTTGTGTAGGTAGCGGTCGCAGTCCCATGTTCAATAGAATATTTTTTGAAAAGTCTATTTTGTGAGCGATGTTTTGTGAGACATGAAGAAATGTTATACTTAAGTATTATAAGTAATCTAGCGATCGTGTATCGTATGTACAACTTTGAAGTAGAATTATTCTTGCAATCATTCATTTGTATTTTCTGGGCAAATAAAGCGTTGTAATGCGATTTGTTGGTTTTATTAAGTAAGTAGGTACTTCTATTTTAGTTTCCTACCTCAAAATTTTTTATGTAGGCTTGGTATCATTTTGAACATAAAGTATTATTATTAGGTATAGCATTATTTCATTAGTAAGTTACAAAGAGTACTTAATAGGTTTAGTATGAAATTGGTACTGATGATGATGATACAGGAAAGGCTCAGGGATTCACCCGTCAGCAAAGTCTTCCTATCAGTTTGTTTATAGGTAGCTGAGGCAGCTAAAATAAAAATCGAAGTTGACAGGATACTAATGATTCTATAAGGCAAAAGGTACTTATCACAGTTTGTATGCAAAAAAAATAATTCAATGCTGTCAAGCTTTACCGAACTGTCATTGTCATTCAATCAGGTGTGATTTCGCCACAATCCTCGGAGGAAGGACAACTCCGAGCCACAATCCAATCCAATCACAACATTCATAATCATAACAACATATTCAATTCAAATTCATTCACATTTCGCACAAACAATGGAAATAAATGATAACGATATTAGACAATGGACCTCCGAAGAGGTGTTGGAACATTTTGGAGACAGCGTGACCCTCATGCCGTCCAACGATAACCTGATGGAACTGCAAACTATTTTACGTGACAAGTAAGTGGGGTTACAAAACAGCAACTTGTGCTATTTATATGTGGTATTTTGGTAGTAATAAGCCAGGGCTCGATATAAAATCATCACTATCAGGGACCTTCCATCACCTTGAGTATTAGCCCTTTACCAAGTGGGCGCTATGAGCAGTAACTATTTACATATACAAGTGTTTTCTGTGTGACGTTTTTCCGGCATCTTTAATTCTGGGGTTTATTAATTATCTTCTAGTAGTCAAAGACTGCATAAAAAAAAACAACATAGGTACCTATGCAGACCAATTGTCACAAATAAGAATAATGCACACTGCAATGATTACAAACTCGTTCAAGCACATACACATTTACACATAAACACTCCAACATTCTTACTCATTACTATTTATACATATACAAATAATATACATACATAGTACACACACACACACACACACACACACTACACTCACACAATACACAAAATTAGGCTAAGATTCACATTCTCTATGACATATTATTTAGTTTTGTTTTTGTAATTTTAGATGAATTTGTTGTTTTTTTATATCAAATAGTGAGTGGTCAGTGTTTTCCCCAAAGTTTTAATTGTAATTGTGTAGTCGTGACTATATTTGAAATGTAAGTTTTGCTTGCCGTGAGGCAGAATATGTATGTACCTACCATTTAGCATTCCATCTGCTGTTATCTTACAATTTGTAAAAAATAAATGATTTGATTTAATTTGAAGATTTTCTTTTTAAATATTTCTCTTTTTATTTCTTAATTTCAATTTGGATTAGCTTTGTTTCTGTAAGATGAGTTTTCCAACCTATTGAAAAAATGTTTCCCTGAAGGAATCAGCTGCTACAACACGAGAGACCACTTTCTCTCAGCGTAGCAGCTGTTGACATATCATTTGTTTACTAAAATGCCCTCTTTTAAATTACATTATCAATAAGTGTTAATAGTATAAGAATTTGTGTGTCCAATAAATATTTTTACTTATTATTATTTATTATTTTTAGTTTTTTATTTGTTTCAAGCCAAACAATTAATAATTTACTTGAAGTAGGCACTGTAACAATTTATAATCAAGTAAGTACTTTGATTCTTCATTACTATTTAAGAATGAAAATATTGTAATAATTCTTCATTAATTCTAGGCATATATTCCAGGAACACCTCCCGCAGTGACTTCAAGTTCTATGCAGACCGTCTGATCCGGCTGGTGATAGAGGAGAGCCTCAACAAGCTGCCCTTCACAGACTGTGAGGTGGTGACTCCCACCGGGGCTCTCTACAAGGGACTCAAGTATGGCGCCGGGAACTGTGGGGTCTCCATCGTCAGGTCGGGGGAGGCTATGGAACAGGTGGGGAAAAAACAACGAATAAATAAAATAAATAAATATTTCAGGACATATCACACAGCGCCATCTAGCCCCATACTAAGCTTACGCTTGTATCATGGGTACTAGATAACGGATATAATACATATATACTTTTCTTTTGTAAATACATACTTATTATACATAGAAACGACCAGACTCAACACAAGTAATAACAAATTTTAATATTCATAATTACTTGTGTTATGTGGGAATCGAACCCGCACCCCTAGATTAGAAGGCAGAGCCACTACCAACTAAGCTAACGGAGCAGTCGAATGATGGTTGCGATCTTGGATATTTGAGTCCATAAATGATGCAGTAGAAACCATATAAATTTCATTAACATTTAAGAACACCCAGTTTTAAGTGCTAGATTTTGGGCAACCATCATAACTAACTGCACTACCATAACTGACTGAACTGACCATGCCATAGGACATTTCGGTTTTTTGATATTGTCCTATGTCTGGTAGTATTATTATAAAACACATTATCAGAACAGATGCTTAAATCTTTCATCTAATATAAGTAACTTCATAGGAAAGTACTAAGTTCACTCTGATGTTCAGAGTTTTCAAACCCAAGGGTTTAATCTCATGATTTTTAAGGAATGGGAGATATCTTTAAAGCTAAATCGTGACATTGCAGGGTCTCCGCGACTGCTGCCGCTCCATCCGAATCGGCAAGATCCTGGTGGAGTCGGACACGGACACGCACGAGGCGCACGTGGTGTACGCCAAGTTCCCGGAGGACATCGCGCGCAGGCACGTGCTGCTCATGTACCCCATCATGAGCACCGGGAACACCGTCAAGCAGGTATATACATCTCTCTCTCTCTCTTATTGTTTATTGCTGAGGGCATTAACTCATGAGATATGTTCTCTTCAGCTAGTACATCAGGTGTGTACCTGATGTACTCAGTAATATACTGAGACAAGGCTCACCTGGTGATTTTTTATGTCAAATAAGAGGGCACCTTTGTGTTGAAATTCAATATATTATATATAGTTAAAGTTGTCAACTGTTGATCTTTAATTACAAAGTACAAGCATTTTCTTTGTTCTTAATAAAAAGGAGGTTCTCGATCCTTTTTTCTTGAGTTAGTAGAAGTAGTTAGAGTTACTATAACTATTTAAGTTAAAAAAAACACTACTACAACTTAATACTGTAAAGCACATACTTGTACAAATCTGGTTTTTGCTTTAAATGAAAATGAGGAAAATGGCCACACACACACACACATACATACATATGCTGAGAAATATACATTTAAATACATAATCTCATTTCTCATAATAATCCATTCCAGGCAGTGAACGTGCTAACCCAGCACGGCGTGAAGGAGGAGCGTATAATCCTGTCCAACCTGTTCTGCACTCCGGCCGCCGTGCAGGCCGTGGTGGAGTACGTCCCTCGCATGAAGATCCTCACCTCGGAGCTGCACCCCGTGGCTCCCAACCACTTCGGGATGAAGTACTTCGGGACTGACTGATTTGACCAGGAGTAATATATCTATTCAGTATTTCCTAAAAAACTGTTCAGCGGATATTTTATATGCGATTATGACCGGCTTTTGTATGAACAAGTTTTTTGTTAAAAGATTTTTGTAAAGTGCTAAACCCGCACTATGGCTGGTTGTTTAACTTCAAGTTAAAAGTGAAGTGTTTGGAAATGAGCGAGGATTCGCGCCTGCCAGTTAGTAGACCGTAACCGAGAGGTTTAGGCGTTCTGGCTGGTAATCAGAAATACGCAGGATCGAATCCTGGCGGTCGAGATTATTTTCGCACATTTTCAAATAAAAAGGGTAATTTAATATTTTGGGAAACTATTAATCTAATTACTACTATTACCTAAAAATATTGCTTGAACTGGATTTCGTGATATCCCTGTTAGTAATTTGTCGTGTAGGATAGTTTGTATTTTGAGATGATAACACCAGCTAGTATTCCTGTTATTATATGTACATACATATGTATATATTATGTTACTAATGACTGTTAATTCTATTTTTCACTAGGCACTATGTGGGGAATTTTACTCAATACGAGGTTTGAATGTGGACTCCACAAATTTTTTTTCTTTTTAATTTGGCTTACACAAATCATTTTAATTATCATAATATTTATTGTATGTTTTAACTTTTTTCAACGATATACAAAGATTGCTTTTGATTTACATGTTTGTATTATAAAATAAATGGGTACATAAATATTGTAATTACTTGTAAGGAAAATAAATCTCCTATTAGTATTAAGGAATGTATTTATGGCTTTTACTGTAATTGTACCTTGAGTGTGATGAGTACTTATAACATTGAATATAATCCACGGCCTTTATTTGGAGTTTATTAATAGGAACTTGTGGACTGCATTGTTAAGGTTCATAGAATATATATCTTCAGTACTTAGTTGCCTACTGGCACCTACTACTGGTTGTAACTACTGGCCTAATATAGGAAGGTAAATAAGGAAAAGACAAAAATTAAACAACAAGCTATGACTTTTAATAGTTTATTTCAGTTTGATAGTTTACAATCTATGGGTAGATAGATACAAATATTTAATCAGATCACACAGCTAAGCATTTTTTTAAAGTGTACATTATTATTAATTAATATTCAACATTCGAATAATTTAACTCTTAACAAGTAACCTTTAAAAGTGTTCCCCCTTCGCGTGGTCGGTCCGAGTGAGATGTCTCACACAGGTGAGCTGTCACATTCAGAGTACAGCTACCTACAAGTATACTCATATCTTGTAAAAATATCGATAACATTCATTATAATGTAACAAGTTTGCTTATTCGAGAACAAAAATATTTTTATTATTTTTTTATTAGTAAAACCTAGATTTCGCTTAAAGTACGAGTGTTAGGAGCGCCGGAGCCAGGCAGCGCGGCGCTGCCGCCAGCTCCGCGCCGGATAATAAGTGCTTACTCCCGTTTAATAAATACCTAATTAAACACGTCACATTACTCTGGCAATACTTCCTTAAACCTATGTTACATGACAAGCATATACATACATGGGATGTAGCCGCCTCGCTCATACTGAGTCCGGGCTCTGACCTGGCAGCCGGCAGCGGGCGGCGCGACGAGGCGGCCGATACATTACAACAAAATATATATTTATATACCCTCGAAATTGACTTAGATATGTTATCAAGGCACCGTGTGAATCGCACTAGATCAATTGACAATAATAACTCCTAGGACTACTACAACAGCCAAAGCGAAATTATATGGCGATTAGCAATATACATAAATAGATACGGATACTAAATTAGTAACGGTAGAAATGATCAATATATATAAATTATATTTAGAGTAGAGATAGAAAAGCGATAATAACTAAATTTTGTGCATTCACATTTTTTTGTGATTTTCGTTTTTTTTTCGGGATTTTGTATAAAACTGGTCTACGTGTGAGGGCGGACCTTGCGGAAGTGGATCGAGTCCGTGAGGTCGAAGAGGCGAGCGCTGGCCGCGGCCGGGTCACGTGACGAGGATGTGCACCAATCACGGGCGTGAGCGACTGTCGGGAGTACGACTTTATCGCTACAAGCACAACAAATGATTAGTCACGAGAGGGTCAGGGAACGTGTTACAGAACGCATCTAACGCTAAGCATTAGTACGTTACATCCAGCTAACAAGCTCGCCTACAACAAGCAACGGAACGGGATCTTGTTTACACTTTGGGCTGATACCGAAAAATAGGAATCAAGAATCGACTGTGTTTTGTTTCTTTGCACTATTGGAAAGGAACAAAACGCTACCCAATTATCTGATTGGAATCGTTCAGTAAAGCCCACTTTTCTGTTGATAGTCCGAAGGTCCGTTGTGATGGCTCGTATTTACATGAGCTTCTGCTTGGCGCACTCAGGGCAGATGATGTCCTGTCCGTCGGTGATGAAGCCCTTGCCGACCAGCGAGGTGGTGCACTGCGCGCAGATGAAGCAGTCGTTGTGCCAGTGGCGGTCCTCGAACGAGATGAACCGGGTGCCGCCGATGCCTGCAAGTGGCGGAATACATTGTTAATGGAGGTTTAACATTATTATTAGACTGTCTGGTGTTATAGATAAGGCAGAATGGCTTACAGAACGAAGGGATAGGTATCAGATATTTTTGTAATGGTATAGATTTAAATTAGCTTAACGCTCCATCGCAGTTCATTCGGCAATTCAGGTAGTGCGAGGAAAATAAATCACTATGTAAGAAGTCAGAGTCACCATTGCTCTTGTCTTATCATTTGTATTTTCTCCCTATCGGGGGATATCCTAATCTTCATTGCCGCGCAGAGTAAATTCGTTAGGGGGGGCAAGGCTGAGACATCGTGTTTAGTCCCCAGGTCTTTCCACGAAGACACCATGTTTTTAGATTTTTACCATTGGTCAAAGCATGTAATTTTGTGGCAAAATAGAGTCGTGTGGAAGTAGTGTGGTACTGACCAGTGATGGGCTTGGTGCAAGCGGTGCAGCGCTTGGCAAACAGCTCGCCGAAGCAGTCGGCGCAGTATGGCTTGTCGTCGCGCGAGGTGAAGCGCTGGCCGGCCAGCGACGTGCTGCAGTGAGAACACGTGAAGCACTCGCGGTGCCACGGCTCGTTCTTGTACGTCACGCCGCCTTGCGTGATGATCTGCAATACACACATATTTATACAGTTATTGAGCGAATTCTTGGCTTCAAATTTTGGAAACTAAGCCAGTATCAACAATTGCTACTAGTGGCTGTTACCATCAGAATAAACAAATGAAAACCCTACTTTTTAAAACAAGCCAAAGCAAATAATGCAAGTTACCACAGTGTCATAAGCCATACCTACCTAAGCCTGACATCCTCAGGTGCTAAAATGCCATTTTCCTATTGAAGTTTCCTTGTCATAAGGTGGTAGCTAGCAATTTCGTCTACGTTCCACTAGGTGGGTGTGAAGTTTGAAACCTTACCTTATTGCACTTGACGCAGCGCGTGGCGAACTTGTCCTCGTAGCAGCCGGCGCAGTATATCTCCTGCTCGCGCGGGATGAACGACTTGGTCCCGATGGGGTTCCTGCACACCACGCAGCAGAAACACTTCTCGTGCCACTGCCGGGTCTTGTACTCCATCTTCTTCGTGCCTGGGGAGGAAGAGAGGAAACGTTAGTTTTGTTGAATTATGTTTTTTTTTATGTCGACATTCGTTTGATTGCCGCGAAAACAAAACGTTTTTAATACAAAATTTGCATAAATAAAAAAAATGTGAACAGTTAAAGTTTCATGCCTCTGGTTTGTGAAATATATGTGCAATTGAGAAACTAAGTCTTGGCTATTAAATACGTACGCAGGCGCCATAAATCCCACCGATGGCTTTCGGCAACCCTATAAGCATCAGTGTCCTATAACTATTTTTCTAGATTTGGAGTTTATTTTTAAAATACCTACAATAACGGCGAGCAAACCTTCCCAGCATAGATTTATTGCAAATTGTTTCGCATGTAATAACTGATAGGAAAAGTTCAGCTCTGAATCCAACCGTCAATTTGTAGTCTTTCTCGAACCGTGGGTTCGATTTGCAGTTAAACTTGTCCTTGGATGTTGATTGCTGTTGTATAGCTATAGATATAAGCTGTGCCCGGTGTCATCCGACAAACCATCACGCGGCAGGTATTGTAGGTACTGGGTTTGTTGAAGGAACAACAATAACCATAGATATATAACATATCAATGTTCACCAAGTCATGAACCAGTGTAGAGGATAGAGACTTAGTGCAGCATGAGGATAATATAAAAAAAAATCAAATCAAAAGTTTAAGACCAAAAGGAAAAGGGAAGGTGGAAATTCTCCACATTGATAGTTAAGTAATTAGGATGTAAATGTAATAAGTTTTCTTCACACACGACTATCATCACAGTACCCTGTATGGCGAGGAAGTTGTCCCTCGGATGTTCAAAGGTCTTGATTACCATAAAATTTTCATTGTCAATGTCAAGCACCGCTTTGTTTACGAATTTTACGATTAGGTACAACCAAGTGTTTTGAGCAGAGATACGATTGAAGTACATTTATAGAGCCAATTATTATTGGGTATATGTTAAAAGAAAAGTCACGATTGAAAGATGATAATTTAGAAGTACCTACTTGGAAAAACCATATCGAAGCTTAATTTTCAGAACCAGTTAATTAGTTCAATTAGTCAATGATGATATAAACCATAATAAATCAGACATTTTAATTACTTTAAAGTACGAGTTACCTACACGAGTGAATAGATCTAATATTGAACAAGCACGGAGTTGTTGAGGTCGGTCGTCAATCAGCGGAGTTTGAAGATATCTTCAATTCAATTAATCGGATTACTTTATGAATGCTCGAGTTTAATAGTTTTATCTCAGTGCCAGTTCAAAAGCCTGATATAAATTACTTCCCACGTCGGCACCCATGCTCGTAACTTTAATTAATTTTACAAATATAGAATTTTAATTAGTGCCAGTCAATTTCGAATGGTTTTATTTCGAGTACCTACCTACATGTTAAAATAAATTACCTATCCTATCAGCAGAATGAGTAAAAGTAAGTAGTACAATAAAATTCAAATTACCATCTTTATATTAAATAGATAGATATTTGAATATAGGCACGTATACTGCATCGGGCATAAAGCTGCAGTCACTAACCCTAAACTGTCAATATGTGGCAACGCCCTGTGAATGCAGAAGGACCCTTATAATTCGCTCGTATTTTGTTGTAAATGCAGTCGCGTGTGTAGCAGCACAGTAGTAGGCACGTCCTTGAGGCTGCACGACAGGACTTTATCGGCGCCGAGCACGCCACTTGCAGCCGCGGTGAGGAGGGCAGATGGGAAACTACCTTCAAAAGAACACCTAGGACGAAGAGTAAAAAGAAGGAAAGATTTTACTAAACGTTGAAAGGCTCAGGCAGACAATATTCTATCTTAGATCGTACTCAAAAGTGTACCTAATTTAAAAGTCAGTGATATATTGACTGTTGGGTGAGGTGAGTATTACGGTTAACTGAATTGAAGGATTCTAAAATGATTATTTTGTTTTTAAAATTGTCTAGTGTAACTGCTTGCGAGCAGTATCTAACTTAAATCATTATCTCGGGTATGCTTTAGAGCCTATATATTTTTGCTTAAAAGACAAGTTTAAAAGTCTGTTGTGTCCTCCTCCGCGCTCGAATATCGGCAGGTGTCGCGCGCGATGATGGAACAATGTCGGCAATCGTATGAAGACCTTCAAGCTATACTGGCGAGGTGACCTTTCCACGTGCACCCTGACAACTACATAAATCACGATATTGGCTGATGTGGGGAACTTTGGAAACGAAACAGCGATGTTATTTCCCTAGCGATAGGTTCACTTTGTCGGGAACTTTGGAAACGAAACAGCGATGTTACTTCCCTAGCGATAGGTTCACTTTGTCTTTTACAGTAAGAACCAATTTGCAACCTCTAATATTGTTTTTTAGCGGTTAAAAGGCATCCAGCTACCGTATATTACTTAGTATAAGTAAATTACTTAATAGCTCTCACCCACATCAACACCTATTAAACCGCTATTCCATGAAACCGACATCCATCTCCATTAGGCAGCATGACGTGAAGATATAAATAATCATTATCTGCTGAATCAACTGCATTAAAACTCGACACAACTTCACAAACTTTACAAAACAACGAAAAGTATGTTCACAAACTTTAAATTGGTAAAGTTGTTCGCAGAGTTCCGTTTCTTTGTGAAAATATCGCGTAGCGTGTTGTTTCATAAAAGAATTTCTGCCATTGTGGCAGAAAGCGGACACAAAATTGAGCTGCTTTTATCGTAGTACAAAAAACTTTTTAAAAGTGCATTGCAACGTATCCGTAGTAGATATTTGCAGTGAATATTATCCATACTTAAATCCATACCAAACTTAAACTTAAATTGAAAATACATAAATCCACATGCGAGGACAGTAAACAGTGTCAGTGTGAGAACATAAAACCAACAAATGTAATAAAGTATTTGGGGGTCACTTTAGACAAAAACTTGATCTGGAAAGAACATATACAAAATATATCAGGACGAGTAAGGAAACTAATTATGACTTTTAAAGAACTAAGACATGTGTTGAGTTTTACCGCTATTCGCAGGATTTACTATGGACTAGCTGAATCTGTACTCACATACTGTATCCCTGCATGGGGTTCCGCTGCAAAGACTCATCTCGAGCAATTAGAAATATCACAGAGGGCATTACTGAAAGTAATGACGTTTAAATGCAGGCGTTTCTCCACAACAAACTTATACAAAGAATGTGAAGTACTCACGATAAGACAACTTTTTATTAAATTTGTCATATCAAAACAACACAAACTTCTCTCAAACAACGTCAAAGAAAAAGTTCTTACGAAACGACGTAAAGACCAAGTTTTCAAACTATCAAGAACCAGAACCAAATTTGGTAGAATGACTGTAAAAAATCTAGGCCCTCTACTATATAACCAACTTTGTGAAAAAGCTAATCTAACCAAATGTACGAAATCAGAGTTTTACTCTAACCTTAAAAAACATTTACTGACCCTTGATTATGACAAAACAGAAAAACTACTGGAAATAGAACAATAGACACAATCTTTCTAAGAACCTGCAACATGATATAGAACAATGTCACAAACACACACACACACCCACACACTCACACACACACCCATACACATACACATCTACACATACATTAAATTACGCTAAGTAAGTAATACATCACCAGTTACACATTAATTATACCTATCACAATCCATCTCAACATTCTTTCTCCACTGACCGATCCCATCTGAAATTGATTGTTTCCTAACTCCCACTAATCATTATATTTTACACATACAAACACATTTAAATGTTAACAAACATCATTTTAGATATATTATATACCTTTTACTTTTACTTCATGAACAGATATTATACCCTGTAAATATCTCTTACAAACTTTACATATTAAGCCTGGCAACACAAATGTATTTACAAATTTGAAGGTTATGTTAGTCTATTTACAAACTTGTAAAGTGAAAAATGTTTGTTTGTAATATGAGTTTTACTATCTATAAAAGGTCACAGAAGGAAACATTGTCCCGCAACACAAGCCCATCTATGGGACTTAGCGCGGAACAATGGAATACCAACTTGTACTGCTACATGTAAGATTTAAATTCCTGTACATTACCTAATCTAAGTACCTACTGTGTTTATTTTGGCATAATAAAATAAATTTGATTTGAAATTTAAATTTGACTTAGCAAACAAGTATTCATTTAAGTCATAGTTTCATTTCCGATGAAACTTATTAACAATGGCAACAGTTTTAAGACTTTATGACGGACAACGGACGGACGGGCCTAAATCAAGCTGCAACATCTGTAATTAGAATCCTGAGCGTTAGCGAGGGAATCAAAAGAGCACGAGGTGAAAAATCTTTGCACTCGAGTGCAACACGTAACTTTTCATTCCACCTCAGCGGTGAAATGACTAAATGCAAAACGCGTGATTGTTGAGGGAGAAATAATGTCGATGGGTATGGGAGTCACAATATTTCAGTTTTTGCTCCAAAAGCTCGCCGTGTCGGTGACATGTCTAGGTTTTTGCAACGGGTGAGGTCTATGAACTCCGTAATCCGATACTCAGGTAGCGTGTTCGCATAATTTTGCTATTTGCAGTACTATAGCGGATAAAATACAACAATGATATTTATGTCATGAATTTTATAAATACCTTTGATAAGATTTCTAGACGTGATTTCTTTATTTCATTATTTTTTTACATGAACGAATGGGGGAATATTGTGATTAAATGAATATTCTAGCACACATTTTATCGTTCAACATCTGACTTTACTATTAACAATATGGTTGATAAGTTCTTAAAAATACTCTTCTATACCCCATTGTATGTCACTATAGTAACCCACTTCATTTCCACCAATTGAAACCCCACAACCCCTCACGTATGCATGCAGATGTGTAACAAAGCCGTTGAATGGTCCATGTCTCGGCTCCTACGTGCTATTGTTCCGTGCAAGCCTCGCTGTAGGCTTCATAACTGGACAGACAGACAGACTGTTTCTTTGACATGTGAACACTTAGTGATGTTGCTTAGCTAAATAATATAGAATTTTTAATAGCAGTCGTAAGTAACAAGCAGGTGAGTATATTTTAACTGTTTGCTAAGTAAGTATGACTCGCAAAGTATGTCAGTATGACTCGCAAAGTATGTCAGTATGACTCGCAAAGTTCTAATTCCATTGAACCCACGCGGTATGAAACATGGCGACATTTTTTTGCTAATCTCCCATTTGGATCGTACTCTAATCACTTCAGACACGCGATGTTACTTCCCTCACCGTTAACAATGGCATACTTCAGTTTGCCGGTATTTGACAAAAGTATTTCATACCTTTCGCAAGGGAAAGTAGCCATGTATAATTATGATTTCGATAAATATAGGATACATAATAGACATATTTTTGATAGTAATTCATATGTACATTATGTTGTAGGTTCGCACTTCGTAAGCATCTCACCGAGACAGTTATCAATACCACATCTCATTTGACACACTAGTATTCATTTCGTAGGTAACACGCGAACGAAGTCAGTCGAACTATCACGTGTGAAATATGAAATGCAGGCTCTTACTTACAAGTACCTATAAATCGAGAGTAAGTACATATGTTGCTAAGTAAGTTGTTGATTTCACATCGACTTGTTACGGCGGCCGCTGTAAATGGGTCGAAACGCCAGGAAACTGATACTGAGCCAGTTTAACAACTGTTGACAACATTTCACTAAACCACACCTTGTACTTAGAATTTAGAAATTAATACACTAGAAGTGTTAACAATATACAATAATAAAGATTTTATCCGTAGAGATAAAAGCAAACCTATGTGTTATAGACAATTATTATTATCACAGCTTTAATGACGTGTTTACTAAATAAACAGTAAGTTGTCCAGTTCACATTGATCGACCATCATATAAGGTGTTGTCAGGGATGTCGGATGCAATATTATTAATGCATTTTATAAAACCTCGTAAGTATATGTTTTATTACGACTTAAATTAGTTTTTTAAATGTCACACAGTTATTAACACGCGTGTGACATACGAGTAAATACACATGTCATAGATTGGGAAACGCCTTGGCTTTGTCATAAAATATGACATATCAGTGGCGTTTGGTTAATTAAGTACCTATCGTAATCCTGGTTTGGTATCAAATATATTTTTTTAATACATAGTCATTATTATTGCTACATATATGTGACAGACACAATATTGCACTTCTAGATACATATCGTTGTAAACGCATACGGGGATGTTTAACATTCGGGGTGTTAGTGCATATGAAGAGGAAGCTCGGTGTTTACAATCAGCTTCGAGTTACCGCTGCATGCTCGAACCCACTGTAAACAGTAAATGAAACAGCAACCTAGATTGCCAAACCTTTTCTCAATTATAATGCATACTCGTGTTTGTCTGACTACTTCGCCACATACATACGTTGCATTGCGAGAATTTGTTTGTAATTTGTAAAGGCACTTTCTTGGGGTATTGCAGTTTTGGATAGTTTCATTGTTTTGGAAGTGATGCTATTCAATTTAACTAAATAGTGTTTGATTAAGAAAAATCTACTCGTGTATCTCAATATGTAGGTATAAGTGCTAAGTCCCCTACACAAGGCCGAGACCTGGTGATGTAATGGCGTGGGCCGCGGAGCACAAATATTGACCATATGGGGTACTTTACGTATACCTACCCCAGCTCACAGCAAATAGCTCTTCTAACTTGATCTGGCCATATACTCTTACAATTTTACATAACACCTTGTGGAACATTTTACAAACGTGTAGATTTTTTTAAAGCAATAACTTACGATAATAATAGTAGTTACATAATATACCTAACAGATGTTATGTGAGAAAAAAGATGTAGATACATCTTTTTCTCAGCACTTATTGATTAATAGTTATATAATCACTGTTGTCGTTGCTTTAATATCTACCTGGCACGATGAACACGCTAAAGGTGTAATCATAAATGATTATTAACCATGTATGTGTTTAAAATAATATGTATTTAAAATATTTGTAGTGTAACGTACCTATATGTATATTTGCCCGTGCATTAATTCCGAAGGTCAAGAAAATCTGACAAATAATATTAGCGGTGACGTAATATTTCGGTTGACATACCCCACTCAACTTTACATTTAAATAACTGCCATTTGCCTCTAAAGATACCACAGATGTACTGAGTTACTGAGAAATATTATACCTTACTAGCGAACTATAAGGTCCTTAGTACGATACAATTATGATGCCTATGTGAATAACTGAAAAATCCGTTTATCGCATTTCGATTTGTATGGTACTGTTGAATACAGTTATTTTAGAGTTTGCCTAGTTTTGTATGTATTTATTTATTTATTCGAGTGAAGAGAATGGATTAAGTCTATATCCACACCAACAGGTCATAAAATTTCAAACCGGAAAGACATCCTGCAAATGGCTACAAACTTCTATCAACAACTCTACTCTAGTGAAGAAAATCAGCAGCACACACTAACTACTACAGGCAACATAACTGAAGAGATACCAAAATTCCTCGAATCCAAATTAAGACACGCAATCACAAGATTGAAGAAAAATAAGTCTCCGGGAGAAGATGGAATCACCACTGATGTTCTCATAGCCATGGTAGAGCCAATTTCGTCTCACCTAGCAAAACTTTTTGACAGAATAATATCAGACGAAGTTATACCTCAAGACTGGGAAAGTTCAATAATTACACTGCTCTACAAAAAAGGAGATCCAAATATGATGGATAATTACCGCCCTATCAGCTTGCTACCTACGATTTATAAGTTGTTCTCTGCAGTGATTTTAGCAAGAATAACTAAAACTCTAGATGAGAATCAATCTCGTGAGCAAGCTGGATTCAGAAGAGGTTATTCAACTACAGACCACATATTTACACTTACGCAATGCATAGAAAGGTGCAACGAACATAACAAAGAACTCTACCTGGCCTTTGTTGATTATGTAAAAGCGTTTGACTCTATATCACACAAGCATTTGTGGAGAAGCTTGAAACAACAAGGCATAGCGAATAAATACATAAATATTCTGAGAATCATATATGGTAGAGCATCGGCTAAACTGAAACTTGAGACACTTGGACCAAACTTTCCTATAAGAAGAGGCGTTAAACAGGGAGATCCAGTCTCGCCCAAGCTTTTCACAGCTATCTTAGAAACGATGTTCCGCACTCTAGATTGGGAGAGCTACGGACTCAATATTAACGGAGAGCGACTGTCTCATCTGCGTTTCGCAGACGACATCGTTCTCCTGGCCGACAATCACGAGACTCTCCAATCTATGATCACTATGCTGGAAAACGCAAGTCGAGAAATTGGTCTCCATATGAATATGTCCAAAACCAAAGTGATGACAAATGGAGAGCCAAAGCCCATAGTTTCAAGCGGAGACATACAATACGTCGAGGAATATATATACCTTGGTCAGACAATCTCATTCCAAAACGCGACCCTCAAGGAAATCGATAGAAGAATCGCTATATCGTGGAAAAAGTACTGGATGAATAAAGATGTGTTTAAAAGTAATATTCCAATGCGACTTAAGAAGAAACTTATGGATAATACTATTCTACCCTCGCTCCTATATGGCTGTCAATGCTGGCCTCTGACCAAACAAATAGTAGACAAAATTGCCATATTTCAGAGAGCCACAGAACGCTCTCTTCTAAACATAAAACTGAGGGACAGAGTTCGGAACGAAGACATAAGAAAGAAAACTAAATTAACCGATGCGATAGAGTCACTCTGTCGGCTGAAGTGGAAATGGGCGGGCCATGTCGCACGGTCCACCGATGGTCGATGGAGTGAAAGAATACTTCACTGGTACCCGGCGGAAGACCAAAGATCCAGAGGTAGACCACGAAGACGGTGGCGAGACGATATTGTTGAGGCAGCAGGCAGTACCTGGACAAGACAAGCACACGACCGAAAACACTGGCAGCGCATGGAGGAGGCCTATGCTCAAATTTGGGTGCCCAATAAAACATCAAGAGAAAGTGAAATTTAATATTAACTAATAATGCTTACTAACCTGGAACCAATAACTCCAGAATGTTATTTAAGTTGGGAAATAAATGGCTTTATTTATTTATTTATTTATTTATGTGAATAACTGAAAAATCCGTTTATCGCATTTCGATTTGTATGGTACTGTTGAATACAGTTATTTTAGAGTTTGCCTAGTTTTGTATGTATTTATTTATTTATTCATTCACAATAACTGTGTACATTTGAGTTGTCCGATATATTTGCGATGTTATTTGTTATTCGTTCCTGATTTGTTGTTGAATCTGTACAACAAATTACACCACATGATCGGACTGTAAACCGAACAGTTTACTTTGACAGCTGCGAATTTGCACGTTACTATGTAAATCTGTTTATTTTGGCTAAAGGTAAATTTGTCAGTGTGAGCATGTTGAGGATAATATTATTTTTTTAATTAGATCTGCATGATGCCGAGTATGAAAGCACTTAATATAAACAAAAGCTGGATAAATTCACATTATAAAATAAAATCAGAATAATTTTCGAATTCAAATTAGGAAGCGCAGTATTTCTAGGCAGTGATTCGTTCCGTATTGGGTGCAGTAAAACCTTATCGGTTGCACATGTAGTGGTCACGTGAGGTCGCACATGTTCGCAAACGTGGACAATCTTAGATGAAAATACAAGATTTCATTATTTTTTCAGCTAGCTTATGTAAAACTCATAGCAAAACAAGGAAATTACTAGTATTTATTATCATTCTAGAACAATATATTTTATTTTTTAGTTACCAGTAGGTGACTATTATTGCTGTTTAGTTACACCAAATCGATTGTTTCGGTACCTATGCATAGAGACCTTATAGCGGATTTACTGACTTGAAATCCTTGTGCCACCTACGTAAATTACTTACCGAGTATCTTTCCTAGTCCGTGGATAAAGCACAGAATCAATAATAGTGATACATATCGTATTTACAATAGATTTGATATGTTAGTCAACTTTGTATAATATACAATGTATACACATAGGTAAATAACCTACCGCCTAAATGATGTCCTGCAGCTCCCAGCCAGTCTACCCGACCTAGCGATATGCTGTTAGTTCTCAGCGCTCATGCCTAGTCTCTGACTAATCTACATCTCTTGACCTTTCAACTGTCACGTTGTTTATGTATGTCAATTTAGTTTTTGTGACCCATCTGTGGCCATCTGTAGTGTTTTCAGTAATGATTAGTATTTTCACGTACACAAGTTACTAAGTAGAATATGTATGGTGTAGCTAATTAAATTAATTAGAAAAGAAAGTGTTTAGCTTGTCTGACCAAATATAGAAAGCGGTCATGTCAGCCCATCAGCGTGGCTGTGCAAGGTCAGGTTGACCCGCGGCGAGTCGCGCCAGGGTCGAGGTGACCCGGCATCTGTTGCCGCCGCCATGTTGGGCACGCATACATCAGCCGCGGCGGCGCGCTCACACATCAAGTATATTTCCTGATACAGCTGACTTTCATTACCCACTTTTTGCGACACTCGGTATGTATGTTGTTAACTTTATGTTTGTGCTAGCAATCTGTTTCTATAAAAATTATAGGAAAATTTGTTTATACATATGTTTCATAAAAAGGCAAGAAAGATGTTCTAAGTAATCTGTCGAGTTATCAACATAGCTCAATCAACATTTGTTATAATGTGGGTATGTTCCAAAGGTAGATAGATTGATACTTTATTGGACACAAAAAACATAATACAAAACGTAATAAGGTAATGAATAAAGCAAATGAGTCATATATATTATGTAGATACAACAAGGCTGTCGTTTACCAAACTGATGCCACTGGACATGCTCGTCACTTGGTGATGTCATTTTTAATTAAATATAATTTAATTAATGAAAAAAGCCGCCTTGAACTGTGACATTACTGTTTCGGGCGTAATGAGAGGTTACATGAAAGTAGGGAATAAACATCGAACGACTCATAAATTGGATACAAATGTGTTAAAAACAATTACATTATTGCTTTTAATACCGATTTAAAGCTTTAGTTGAAATAATTTTTCGGTTTTTGCCCTTAAAAATCATTTTTATTGCTGCCCTTTTATATGCTCATAATAAGACTGATTTTGAGTTGGTTATGGCTATTAGTACCGTATGTACGATTCTCAATTTAGCATAATCAGTGATGTCCACAGCACACGGGGTCGCGCGGACCCCTTGTCCGGCGCACTAACGAGTTAACAGCCCTTCCAGAGACGGGTTAACAAGGGGTAGGGAAGTGTTTCAACCGTGTGTTGTCAGATTTTATGGTGACTATAACCGTTGTCTGACCCGGTTAGTACGCTCTTACGTTATAGTATTTGTTGCTAGGAAATTAAGCTATTTACTTTTATAATTACTCTGACATTACACAAAACTTAATACTGGACTACTGCTTGTTAGTGTTAAGATTAATAGAAAAATAATAGTTTCGTGACACAGAATATTTACGAGGATCGTTACGTTTCTATAATTATTTGGAAATAAACTCCAACATTTATCGAGAAAGCTCCGTTCAAACAACGCATTTAAATCCAAATTGATTGTATTTTAATAGCTCTAATATTTCACGTGAACTTGGCTACTTTCTCTCTTCCCCGCGCAACCAATATACTGCTGGGTTCTGTACAATATCTAGATTTTTGGATAGTATAAGTATAAATAGGATTTAGTATCGATAAATTAGAAAAGTTGCAAACAGATGTTTAGTTTTTCTACTTTTAAATTTAAACAACTCGTGCATTATGAAAGAACATTAATTAATGAGTGCGTTAACCCATTATTTGCACATAATTAGGTACGAACATTTCCATAAATTACCATGTTAAATTAAATAATGATTGTAAATAATGATAATGTATCAATGCCAAGGTTCGTATAATTGCACAAGTGGGCAGACCGGCGCGGTGGCGACTGACGTAAGCTACACCATGTTACTTTACTGGCAGATGCCACTTATTGAACTAATTAGTTAAATAACAGGTTCATTATTTTCACCAACGAACAAAACAACCAACTGAATTTTATCAAAATTCATATAAGATGTCTATAAAATAAACTTAACAGGTTTTGCGGATCTCCAATTCTCTAAAAGAGACCTAACCTAAATATACTTACACAAGTAGAAAAGTTCAAAGTATCCATCGAGGTAACCTGAGTGTTTACACAAGCTGAGTGCACACTGCACGACTCGTGCGAGCTAAAAAAATAAAAGCTCTGTGAGCTTACAAACGTCAATGTTTTTTTTTTCAGTTCAAAGGAAAAAAAGAGAAGCTTCCTGCCGTCCCGCCAACCGCGCGCCCCCGCCGCGCCGGATATAAAAAGTTTGGTAGCGGATATTACGGAATTATACGGCAAACGTTTTCGTTTTCGAGTTATTTAATTTTACGTCTAGTTCGGTAGTAAAATGTTTTTTCGCGAGTGATTTACATGCGCAATGGGACAATGACTTTTTATTTTATAGACCGCGTTAAAAGTGAAATCGTATTGTTTAAGATTTTATTTACAAGAGCATTTCAAGATATACGCCGCTGTAATATTTTTATTAGTTTCTATTAAGCTGATATGCATTGATCAGTTTAACTTTTACTATCATAGGTTTGAAGTATAAATAACATTTTATGAGTTCAAAAGTTAGGTCAATGCTTTCTTCGACTTAAAACCAAACGTTTATTTAAAACTTTATGAGTTCTGCTTCGCTCGAACTACACGAGCTTGTCCAATTGATTTGTTTGAAATATTGATTGCATTAACCTTTGTTATTATTATAAATAAATTGTTTTGTAATAACTATAGACATATTTACCTAAAAAGTGAATGAATGATTAATAATTGTACTATTGAAAAGCTATAAAATTTAGTAGAAAGATGAATACATTTAAGATATTTATTTAATTCTTGTCTAGATTTAAATATACGATAAGTTAATTGAGCAACCAGTTTGTCTTCGAAAGTCTATTAATGAATTAATTTGCATAAAAAAAGATGTTCTTTTGTGTTATTTTTAGCATCTACTGTTTACATTAATTTCGAAATATTGATTGTGCAAACCGACTGGTTTTAATTTAAGATAATGTATTGTGGTATATATTTGTTTGTAATTGACTTCGACCAGGTACCTACATTATGTAGCATGGCCACATATACAGTTATGTATTATAATATATTCTAATACTAGAATATCGAGCTGTTGGTTGTTTTCGTAAATAGCTGTTTAAATATTACTTCACAAACTACTTTAGAACAGTTGCCTGGAACAAATCGCCTACTTCAATAAGGGCGATAATGTGCAGCACTTTAATATATTTGTCTATTTTGTATTTTCTTTTTTTTTTCTTTTGGTGTACATTAAGGTAATATTTTATTCTGTTCTATATTTTACTAGTATGTATTGTATAAGCAGGTAGTTAGGTATGTATGTATATGCACCTGCGACAGTTTTCCGCGAGTCCCCGAGCAGGCACTGGTCTCTCAAGGCGCAGTTGAACTTCTTGTTCTCTCTCTCCGCGGTGGCGTTGGGCAGGAACATGGAGAGGATGGCGACATCCTCGTTGTTCTCCCGCGCGCGCCTGATCCTCTCCTGGCCGACTATCTTCGACGTCAGATGCAGACGCGACTTCAAATCTTCACTCAACACATCCGCCGACATTTTGGATTTGTTACTTTACAGTAAATAAATTTAAAAATAAAATAATGCGCGCGAAGTTGTTCCGTTTTTTCGATCGGTCACGTGGTGTGCAGGCTTCGCGGCTCGCGACGCGGTACTGAGCTCGCGACGAGTTACAAACTGGAGGGAGCGCGGCGGAGGTGCCGCGTGCTTAATTGATCCCGAGTAATCACAAATGGAGATAGATCTCACGGAGAGGAAGCAATTGAACGGAATCAAGTGATGGAATGGTTCGGAGCCAGGAAGTGACGGCAATATTATTACGTTTTCACACACAAAATCTTTAGTTAGTCAAACAACGTACCGAAGTTTAAAGCGAGTCGTTAGCAAAGTAACTTAATGTGTACTTAATTGCGTCAGTAAGTAAATGCTGATAAAAGTAGTGCAGGTGCTGAGGCAACATCACGTACTTGCATTTACTTAGGTCATTCTACTTAAGCTACGTATTTGTGTAGGTACGTAATTGAAGATAAGTAATATAAAGGTAGAAAATTATTATTTGTTTTATATATAGATTTTGAAGAAATATAAATTATTCTGCGTCAAATATGTGTAGTAACAGTAATAAAATACATCGCTAAGAAAGATGTTTGACGCCAACTCTATAATTCGTAGGTACCCAGTAATATAAGATGCACCTACATAAGCAGTTCGGAATTCGAGTGGGACACATTTTAACTAACCTCTCAACTGTTTTAAGAGCTACTTCCAATGTTTATACATATATACTGTGTACATAGTTAAATACATATTCAACATGGTCTAGCAAGTACTTAAACAATGATAAGGTTGTTGCAATATCCCAGGAAACAAAACCAGAATGTGTACTTGTCCTAGTTTGTAGAAAATTAAAACTTAGAATGCATTAGCAACTTCGACCTATCTGTTATCGCAATAACGACTAATAAATTAACATTTTAATGCACATAATATATAGAAGTGAGGAAATCTTTATTAGACAGATTTCGATACAATCAAGTGACCACTAATGTATTTCTCGGTAAGCAGTTTGCAAAGTGGTCTTTGCTGTAATTTCGATACTTTCTCGTCATTATAAAAATCCGTTACGGTTTACGTGGAAATAATAACAAATTGTGTAAAAAATCACTGGCATTATGCAGCAATTACATTTTTGTCTCATTCATTTATTTCAATGAACTTATCTTAATTTTGGAACACACTCACAGAACCTACACATATATTGTTTTTATCTTGGCTTTGACTTTCAATGATTTGTGAGCAATTTTCCCATCCCTACTTTGAATTCTAGTGATTTCCCCGCATGTGTTTCTTATTGTGCAGTATGTAATCTCTAATCTGCCGCCAAATTAATGTCAGAGATGTTCTTGAGAACTCCGTCATTTAATGGAAAAGACCTAGTAAGTACAGCAGTGTCTAAACTAAGAATCAATGCGTGATAGTAATTTATCTCAAAAAGTTACTATTCAAGTTCACAATAATTAAAATACTTAATAATTTTCAAGAGTCGAATCATATCTGCATTACGCGTATTAAATTAAAGGCTACTCGATTTTATAATTAAATCATTTCGATATCATGTTTTTAGGGCATTCCCACGCACGACCACAAAGTAAGTTCCAAACATACCGGAGCTAAGCACTTCCGAACGCGCCGGACGCTCAATCCCCAACTCCATCGCTGGCGCTCCCATCGCTAGCAAACCTCCCATTACGCCTGTGTACGCTACATCTCTTCTACAGGTGCTCACTTGAGAACGAACGATGGAATTTACTTTCATTTCTACATTCAACAGTCAACGTCACTTTTAACTTTGGCATTTCATACGACAAATGGAAACAATCCTCTTTACTATCATTATCTTTTCACGTCAAATAAAAAATAAATGTTACCAAATAGTAAATTATAAATACATTTTGTGTAACTTATTCTCACAGATACGAAATTGCTTGAATAGCGTTCGAAAGATTTTACCTAAGTAAAAAGGAAAGAAAATCGTTTATTGTAGCAAATAATAAAAAATAATGCTTTTAACATATAAAACAAAGGCATACCTTGATAAGATAATAAATACCAAAGTCATATATGTTGGGCAATGAAAAATAATGTACTTCTAAGTAATTATTATTAAGATAAGAATATGTTGATGAAACTCTGAAAAAAATATATAGTATTTTTGTGTTCCTCCATACACCAGCGCCACATCTCTACTCCTAACCAAAGTGACCCTCGTGGCTCTTAAGATCTTACCAACACAAATAAGTAAAATAGAAATAGATTTAAAACAGTCTACAAAAAAGTCCGCGATGGTAGTAGGTATATGTTTATCTACTAGGGATAACTCACAATAACCGATTTTTATCCTTTACGTTGTACGAAAAGTGTATATTACATATTTAGATCTCGAAAACTACTCAACGGGTTTTTTTTTTACAGATAGTCTTAAGATGACGGTTTTAAGTTTTTCATAAATCGTGCATATGTGACCGGGGCTAGTTTTACCACAGAATAATGGTTTTACACAAACAAGGCGTGCATCACGTGTACGGTTCCTGCCGACGAGTCTCACCTAAACGCAAACAATTTACTCCCATACTTAATAAATTCATATATTAATAAAACAAAACATTTCGCTTCCAGTCATTCGCTTTTAAAATTCTTGTAAGTAGGTATTTTCACTGTGGCTGTAATAATAATAAATAAATATATATAAGATACTTTTATTTAACTGCCTAGCTGTTTAATTTGAATATGTGCCACTGGCAACATAAAAATATAACCAAAAAATCTCGTAAATTTTGTTGTTGTTATTAAAATAGGTAAGTAAATCAAAATAAAATTATAGCTTTACTAAAAGTAATTCACATTTGCAAGTAAATCAAAGAGTGACATAACACAGAACCAAACACTATCTGCGGCAGGAAAATACGGTCATCAAGTTTTTATGCAGTAATGGAACCGCGGCAAAGAGCAAGCCAAGAACAATTTCTTGCTTTGCTCGACTTTATGGAAAGGTTATTCATAATTTATTTTATGTAATTTACAACTACCAGTAAGCACTATTGCTTGTGTGACCTAAGTAGGTACCTATTATATGTATGTGCTAAATATTTTAGGAATGGCGACCTCTCGAAGCCCCAGGAAGGGCCTCAAGGAAAAATAGCCAGCATTAGGCTCTGGCAGGAGCTGGGTAATATGCTAAATTCCATTGGTGGTGGAGTCCAGAAGCCTGTCGCCAAATGGAAAAAAGTAATTTGTTTGAATGTTTATTATTAGCTCTGTTTGTTTTATATTGACCACATGCACAAACTTATATATTTCACTGCTTCTAATTGCGATTTCCACTTTAAGGTGATAAGCCCTGCGTGATCATCCTACTTTGGGCATTTCCACCGTTTCAAAATAACCCACACAGTTGCATTTTTATGTTCTTATTTATTTTGCACTGCTTTAAATGTATACTAATGTATGTTCAGGTCTGGGCTGACTGGAAAACAAAAACAAAAAAAAAGGGCCTGTTACTCCAGGCAGAAACCAGTGGCACTGGAGGTGGGCCCAGTCGTGGCACTGGAATAACCACCTTGGAGGAGAGGGTCCTGGCCATTGTCGGCAATTCATCAATCAATGGCTTAGACCACTCAGAAGAAATGGGTGGCTTGAATGTAAGTTATAGGCTCGTAGGTATATTATTTATTTGTTTATTAATGCAATTATAGAACTTATTATAAAATTTAATTTATTTAACTAAATGACCAAATTTGTTTTAAGGTTGGACATGACTTGATGCCGAATTGGGACCGGGCACCAGAAGAAACCCAAAATGGTAAGTGTTTTTTTTTTATAGATTTGATATATATTTTTTGTGAGTGAACAACGTACTCATAGGTATAGTAAATTTCCATTAAATAAAATATAATAATAATATATATAATCTTATATTGCAGTTGAATTACCGCTGGTATATTTAAACTCGGCTACTCCTCCGACCCAAACAATATCTGCAGCACCAACGCCTGAACATAATAGTAAGTGTTTTTTCTTGTAGTAAGCATTATAGATTCAATTTATCATTTTGTGAGTGAACAACTATGGTTAATTTCCATTAAATAAAATATCTAAATGTTATATTTAAGATGAATTACCGCTGGTATATAATAATATATCTGATTCTGCTGCTGTCCCACCACCAGCCCAAACACTACCTGCGGCAGTGACGCCTGCTGCAACACCAGCTGCAGCACCGATTCCAGCTGCAACATCGGCGCCAGCTGCAGCTGTTCCGACACGAGGCCGTAGACGCAGAAGACATAATTCTTCAGCATCACCGTCATCGCCACGCCGTCATCGTCACTCGCCCTCGTCACGCAGATACAGAATGACGCCTTTCGAGCGAACTGCTGTCCGATTTTCTGATGTCGAGGAAAGGCGACTTGAATTGGAGCGGCAACACGATCAGCAAAGGATAAACCTCGAGGCTGAGAGGCTACGCCTCGAGGCTGAGAGGCTACGCCTCGAAGCTGAGAGATTACGCCTTGAAGAAGTGTGGCTTCGTGTCGAAGAGCAGAGGGTGCCAATGGAAGCGCAGCTCGCAGAAGTCTTCAGACAGCACAATGCATTGGTGCAAGAACTTATAGCCTATATGAGAAATAATAATAATTAATCATAAGCAATTTCTTAAAATTTCTTTAAACGCGCACCACGCAAAAACTGGTGAATAGGTTGTATGAGGTCCTTGTCCTTGTCTTCACATGACACAGGATAGGTATGTTGTGAATTTTATTTACATTCTACTGATATTGTGATTTTATTTGTGTTAAGTAACTTGTTGTCAAAACCTGAATTATTGTAGTTTTTAGTTATTATATTGTGATTTTATTTGTGTTAAGTAACTTGTTGTCAAAACCTGAATTATTGTAGTTTTTAGTTATTATATTGTGATTTTATTTGTGTTAAGTAACTTGTTGTCAAAACCTGAATTGTTGGAGTCTTTAGTTATTATATTGTGATTTTATTTGTGTTAAGTAACTTGTTGTCAAAACCTGAATTGTTGGAGTCTTTAGTTATTATATTGTGATTTTATTTGTGTTAAGTAACTTGTTGTCAAAACCTGAATTATTGTAGTTTTTAGTTATTATATTGTGATTTTATTTGTGTTAAGTAACTTGTTGTCAAAACCTGAATTGTTGGAGTCTTTAGTTATTATATTGTGATTTTATTTGTGTTAAGTAACTTGTTGTCAAATCCTGAATTGTTGGAGTCTTTAGTTATTATATTGTGATTTTATTTGTGTTAAGTAACTTGTTGTCAAAACCTGAATTATTGTAGTTTTTAGTTATTATATTGTGATTTTATTTGTGTTAAGTAACTTGTTGTCAAAACCTGAATTGTTGGAGTCTTTAGTTATTATATTGTGATTTTACTTGTGTTAAGTAACTTGTTGTCAAAACCTGAATTGTTGGAGTCTTTAGTTATTATATTGTGATTTTATTTGTGTTAAGTAACTTGTTGTCAAAACCTGAATTATTGTAGTTTTTAGTTATTATATTGTGATTTTATTTGTGTTAAGTAACTTGTTGTCAAAACCTGAATTGTTGGAGTCTTTAGTTATTATATTGTGATTTTACTTGTGTTAAGTAACTTGTTGTCAAAACCTGAATTGTTGGAGTCTTTAGTTATTATATTGTGATTTTATTTGTGTTAAGTAACTTGTTGTCAAAACCTGAATTATTGTAGTTTTTAGTTTGCTATTTTATAAGTAAAACTATTTTTTTACACTCCATGTCATGCTTTTTATTTACAAAAAAACTTAATAAAAAACTATGTAACCTACTTACTGAACTTATATTAAATCAAAACATAATAATTCTAAACTACGTAACACTACTTTTTATAATCTATTTACAATACTATTACGGGTGGCTCTTCCCAGCACTAATTCCTGCTGAGTGCTAGAAGCAGTGGCGTGAGCCGGCACTCTATCAGCGGATGAGGATTCATCATCATGTTCATATATGTCAACTTCTGGTGGTGGCGGCAGACGGGCTCGTATAGCAATGTTATGTAATACACAACATGCTGATACAATTTTGCTAGCAACTTGTGGATGGTAGTGGAGAGTACGGTGCTTGAGCAGACACCTCCAACGAGCTTTTAAAACGCCAAAACAACGTTCAATACAGTTTCGGGCTTGAATGTGTCTGGTGGTGTAAACCTCTTCCCGAGACCCTTCAGCAGCATTTAATATTGGGGTCATCAACCATGGTCTTTGGGGGTATCCTGAATCACCTGAAACAATAATCAAATTCATATTATATACACTTAATATTCATATAGGCTAATTTAAAAAATATACTAAATTTATGTTTTTATATGCATGTGTACGATTATGTTATCACATGCCTAGCACTTAATTATGAGTTAGTGCTGCTGACACTTACCTAATAACCATGTCTGTTCACCGTATTGATGGAGTGATCGCATGAATGGCTCCACTTGACTTGATGCCCAAATAAATGAGTCATGAGTGGCGCCACCATATTTTGCATTGACGTTGGTAATTATAAGATCATGGTCACAAACCTGTAAGTAAATCACACAATATAATATGATAAAAAGTCAAGTAGAATGTGTTCATCACTTATTTAAGATGCACAATCAATTTACAAGATAGGTATGTACATATATACTCGACTATATATAGTTTATCAATACCTACCATTGTTAATATACCTACCATTTGAATATTCAATGAATGGTATCCTTTTCTATTGTAAAATAGATGCTCATCCTTAGCCGGTCTAATAATGGCAATATGGGTGCAGTCAATGCAGCCCATAACTCCTGGTAAATTGAATCTTCTTTGCATCCTAAAACAATTAATTAATATAATAATATGAAACTGAATGTGGCTCTTATACCTACATATTATTTGCATACCTACTTTATAAATATACTCACTCTTGTCGAATATGAGATCTTTGTGCGAGGGTTTTTGGAAAGTCAATATACTGCCCCATGTAATCACTATTTAGTGCTTCTACGACTTGTCTAATGCAGCGGCTAGCAGTTCTTTGAGTCAAATGCTGAGTGACTCCAACGATTCTTTGGTAAGAACCTGTTGCTAGAAAGCTCAGTGCACAGAGGACCTGCAAAAGAACAAATATGATTATCTTTTAATCTGGGTGTAACTATTAAATTAGCTTCATATTTTATAACTTTACCTACGTATACAATAATAATACCTAGGTGTTGAAAGATTCATATTAAATATACCTAGTTACTCACCTTAGTTTCCAGTGGGATTTCTGCTGTGCCCCGTAATGAGGTATGGTCATGTAAGTCTTCACACAGTTTGTAGAAGGTATATTTATTTAATCTGAATCTCTCGATAAAAAGTATTTCTGGCATTTCTGTAACTTTTTCCATGGCCAGCCTAGCTTTTTTTCGCTGGTGACGCCTCAACCACACTTCTTCATTGTGAGCAGCCCACAAAAGCGCAAATTTATTCATTTTTCGCAGAAATAAAGAAAGCTTTTTCAAAATATTTCACAAAACTGTCACTAAATAACAAAAATCCGCCATTTTGAATGGCTTTCTATCCGCTAACGCAAGGCTAACGCCAAGGTTTTGGAGCACGCTCGAAATTGGCGCTCCCCAGGAGAAACGCTTGTCATAATGTGGCATTTGGCTTGCTCTTTTTTATGATTTGTATGGAGAATGACCAACTTGTTCTTTCGATTCCGTTTCTAATCGTTCGGGGATCACTTTACTACTACTACTACTTACTACTTTTGATACTTTTGATGACATTTATGAAGTTGTCTAAAAATTTTGATATCTATTCTGCAGGTGATAACAGGGAGCGTCACCCTAGGTGATTTCCATACATTTAATCTTTCTAAGCGTTTGGCGCTACAACAATAAACGGCTCTTGTCTAGGCCTGCTGATTTCCAGCTATGTTATAATCTGGTTAGTCTATATTATGGACAAACCTTATAGACTATAAAAGTAACCAACGCGTAGTTTTTCAAAGGCGACAGGGTTATCTAGTAGGTACTTGCAGTGGCAGTGTGGAGTGGCATTGGCTTCCTACACACAGTTCCTTCAGGCACTCTCCTGCAGTTGAATAGCCATTAAACATAATGAAGCCGTTCACAAAACCCATTCAATTTACTTGTTTTAGATTTTATCTGTTCATTCGAATAGTTTTGCAAATTGAAATAGTTTCAGCGATTATATCGACAAGGAAAAGAAATAAATAGCAACATAATTTCAAATATCCACGGAGAAAAAAACAAGGCAGCTGGTGATGAATGCTCGTCGTTATATTAATATAATAAATAATGAGTTGATTTAATCGGCACAACGTTTATTGTGCATAATATTTAACGCGATTTTTCGTGTAACTGCCTCCTACCCGCTATTAGATTTAGCATTTTAGTTATAACGATCTCATAAAATTAACGTGTTTCGTCTCCGTTTACTCCTATCGTTTTTGTGTTATTTATTTGGTGTCATTATTTTAGACGCTATTCGTTAATTCCTTTGACACCAAAGTCAATGCTAGTTGTTGTGTAGAAATGTAAGGTAATAAATATGAATATTAGCATTTTTAATGAGCTCAATATTTTGTAGTTTTCCGGACACCGGTATAAGTGATTCACGTCTGATTTATTACAAAGAAGAATGACAATATTTTATATCCATTTAAGGAAAGAGTAGCAACAAGATGGCAAACTTAGTAATATTGTAAATTTGTACTATTTTTTATGAATAGCTCGAATAGTTGTTTAATAAATTATATTATTCCGCTTGTCCGTCCCACGCCGCGGCCGGTGAGTCAATCTACCACTTGGTCATTTATTAAACAGATAAATACACGAAAAGGCGTGGACGATAGACAAATAGAAAAATAAAAAACCAATTACTTGCGATTAATAAGCACAAATTGTTAAGTCATGACTATTCCTTAAACAGTCAACGAAGAAGTTTGATATCCAATATTAGGTACATAGGCACAAATATATAAATTAATGTTTGTTTGTTTTTATTTATATTTTTTATGCATTTATTAGGTTCTTGAAAGGTGTTGCTGGTAAACTTTAAAATGTCAATTAAATAATCATTACATAAGTAGATACTCAGCTCGTCCTACGCGTGCCCACGAAGGTGGCACAAGAAAAAAACATAAACCACTTTATGATTGATTCATCATCTCCGTAATATAACGTTAACTGTACATAATCATGGTTCAAGTTGACGGAACTAATTCTTTAATACGTGATGTGACAGGAGTTTTTCATGCTGCCTACTTAGCCAAATATAAAAGGATAAGTTGATATTAAGTATATTATTATACTACCATCACAATTAGTTTATGATGACCACCACGTCGTTGTGATGGGATAGAAAAATTACCAATAAATCGACATTTCCCTTTTGTTTGAATGTAAGTGTATGATTACTATAGGTAACACCAGGAGGCATCAGTATGTCTTTACATTATGTAAAATATCTGGTAGTAGTTTTATTTTGACATGTAAATTAAATAAATATTAGAATATAATAAACTCGCGTGTATTTTGGGAGTCTATGTCATGGGCCGAGTGTAGGTGTCATAGACATCCGACCACCATGTTGTGGTAAAAAACAGGTTCCTACTAGAATAGGTCGATGCTTGTCTCTGCGATAGTATCTTATGACAGGGTCTGTTTTTTGCTATCAAAAGGTCAAATATTGTTATAGGATATGTGTTTATCACAGTCCACAATATCAATTTACCAAGTGCAACCTACTTATAGTGTATTTTTTCTTTTACCTATTTGTAGTCGTACGTGCATACTTATGAACTTTTTGGTAGCAAAAATTAATCACGATAAAGTTTTACAACATATCTGGAAATTTCCCTGAAACAATTAATCTAAAAGCCTGACTAACGCAGGGTTGCCATGCGTGGAATTGGCGAAAAATTAGCTCACCATATCCGTTAGGCGAAAATTAGCTAGATTATATTAGCATATAAACTGTCTTGTCAGTACTAAAGCGCCAGATATAGTGTAATCAGAGGAAATAAGAGCACGTAATGGTAGAAAGTAATGGTTATGCTGTAACGTGTTCCGTAAATGAGTCCTAAATACCCTAAACTGGTGCTAATTTCGAAGGTGACAATTGAGTCTAATGAAGCCGCTTACTTTTGCATAAAAACGTCTACCTGTACCTAATTTACACTTTTTTGACCAATATATCTGTAATAGCTAATAAAATGGATGAGTCGTATGAGTATAGTTTACCTGTACGAGTGACCCCAGATGCACCGCCCCTTGGCTTGGGACGCGGTGGTTGGAGAATTTGTTGTTACTACTAGTTGTACTAGTGAGGAGTGAGATAACTTTAAAGATACTAGTATCGTTCTGATAAAGTTTATATAGGAAGATTAATCTCAAAAACGTATATATATATATTGTAGGTAGGTAGGTAGGAAAATCTATGCTTTGCTTTGCTTTTATTTTTTAATGTAGTATGAATATTATTTTTAAAATGAATTTGAAAATAAAGTTGTATTCTACTAGAAGAATTAACATAAGCAACAAAGCAATCGATAATGTCTTCCTTCTACGTCAACCAAAGCCATTCAGCGCGAAATTGCTGTTTTGTCACAGCACATTATATACTTGAACAAAACTAAACAAAACAGATTTTTTCAAATTACTATTACTTAAATATTTGGTCAAAGTGTAAAAAAGTAAGTGTAAAGTCAAAGGTATTGAAGTTTTGAATTGCTATCAAAGACTTGGTCAAAGAAAGTGAAAGAAACAGAAAGTGCTAATAGTTTCTCATGGCAGATGATAGTCATTAATAGCTGTTTTAACGTTTAATTAAGATTAACGTGTTCTATACCGTGATACGTATCTTTGTGCTCAATGAGTAGATACTTGTCGTTTCCTCCGGGTAATTAAATTCTAAATTCTATTGTGTAAAAGTAAATATTTAAGATGTATACTTTCCAAAAATAAGACCCCGGAAGGTGCTAATCACCGTGTCACAGACGCGCCGGCGTCTAGTACGGTGCTTTAGAGATATTCTTGTATGTGTGCATTTTTATAAAAATTAAATAATTTTGAATTTTTTTTTAATTTTCCTCCGGCTGTATGACGCAATTTCTTATAGGATATTATAGGTAATCTATTAAGTGAATGAGAGATGGCATCAACTCGATAGCATAACATGAAAAATGCAAGTGCAACGCTGAGAATTATATTTCAATACATATCGTTGTTTAGTTTTATTTTAAGTCATATAGTTTAAGCTGTTCTTGTAGATGAAGAAGGCACATATAATACAAGTTTAAAATCAGCGTAATAACACGCCGTTTACCTTTAACCTACAAAATTACAATGAAAAGCTCACGAGCGCACCCAAAAGCGCACACTTAATAAACTTTTACTTCTAAATAAATACTCGCAATGACATCTATAAAATTCCTTTAAAAACTCTTATGTTCGTAAATAGCGTGGAATGACATTGGCTGCGTCGGATCACCTTCCTGCCTTATATACTTGCATTATATACTTGCTTATATACCTGCCTTGTATGTAGCGGCGAGGGTAAGGCGCCTTACATGGCAATACTGTGTGAACTTGTGGACATATGGAGTGAGAGAATGGATAGCGTTTACTAATTGAAAAATAAAGTTTGTAAGATGACCTGCATGGTAACATATGCTTTAACAAGTAAATTCTAATTAGAATACGGGCTGCATTCGTAAAAAATCACAGCAAAGGAGAATCCAGATATGTTTCAACCGTCGCGTTCTTTAAGGTTCTATAGTTTAAAATCTGTTCATGTACACATGATTGAAGATTCAGATAAGAATTGACTATGGAGAAACTACTTTTTACTATTGGTTTTGCCTTTCATTTATATTATTTATTTGCTAGTTATTTCCGTCGGCCGTGTGTATCACCTCGCATGTATCTCACAATAAGTCAAAGGATACTAAGTTCACGCCTCAGCCCGCGCCTTATCGAGCCAGATTGGAGCACATGCCTGCATGTCGGTGCATAACTACGCAACTTGCTTCGATTCAACATATTTATGGAGGCATTTATTATCTAAATGGTGGAACTATTGATTGCTATTATAGTTTAGATAACCGAAAGTACTAGTGCTCCTTGAGGTTAGCACTTGGATATGGTATCAATTGGTACAAATATTCATATTTATTGGTCCAGAGGCCTGTAATACACATGAGTGAAGATAATTATGTTACTTTAACTGTTCACATAACTTTTAAAACAATCTTGTAAAATAAATTTTGCTACAGTTGTCAACTCAAAAGCGAACATAATGTAGATTTTTGCAACTACATATATTTGATGCGGTTATATATGTACTCGTCTGAAGCAAGCTAATCCAAGGGACGCCGCTTCGAATCCCAGCCCCGTACTTATTTTCGCTAGACTCACCAGCGCGGAAGACCTCCCCGCAGCCGTCGCAGCGCGAGGCGAACTGCGCGTCGTAGCAGTTCCCGCAGTAGATCTTGTCGAGCTTGGAGCCGAACTGCTTGTCCACCAGCGACACGCGGCACTTGGCGCACAGGAAGCACGCCTCGTGCCAGTGCTTGTCCTTGTACGACAGATCCTGGAACACACACACACACACACACACACACACGTTACATCACTGTGAAGTTGAAGCTTGTAGAAGTAAAGTAACCTTACTTAGATTGAGAGAAAGACAATTAGCTGTCATTGACTTCATCTATAAAGCGATTCTTCTGAAAGAATACCTTCCTATCTTCCTCTTTCTTTTTTTCTCCTATTCCCTTTAAAGAGATTATTTTTGAAGGAAGGAGAAACAAACGTAAGCTACTTATGGTACTGAACATTGTTTCAAAAATTAGTTTATCTGTTTAACACATGAGGCCACTGTTATACAATTTTGATTTGTGTCGGAATTTCAATTTCTTGAAATTCTGAAGACCATAAACACTTTAGTATACTACATGTATCTAGTGTCGCATCGCATCCATATATGAAGTGTATTACATCACTGCCATTAATTAAACTGCCCTCAATCAGTTCAACTTGAAAGGATTCTCCATTGGCTGGGATTTCCGAGCATTCAAGAAGGATGTAAAAACTAATCCTAGAGTTAGTTTTACAACATGTGTTTACTCGCTTTTACGTAAATAAATTAAATAAATTAAGTGGTCGTCATACGTGGCAAAAATTAGTAAATTTTCACAAAACGGGAGCAGTTTTTAGTATCCATTTAAAGTACTTTCAGAAGGTCTAGGTTTGTCACATTAGTTGATAGCCCTTTAATGATTTACAGTCTTACTTCCCAATATTTGCTAGAATACGCTTCATGATTTCTAGATCAACGAAAGCAAAAAAAAATGCACATACAAACAGACACATTATATGTTTTATTTAAGTAAACAAAAGAAGATTCCGCGTAAAAAAATCACATTATTTCGCACAAAAGTAATATTGACGTTATACGCGGTGGGCGTAATTACAACCTTCAACTTCATTAAGCTCATTTAATAAAAACATGGTCATAGAAACCTCTAAGAACTACTTTTTTCAAACATTTGCGCTAAATCTGAGTAGATGTGGGAGTGTTCTTTAGTCAAATGTGCTCTAAAGTTTAGTTCGTCTTCTTTTGTTTGAGTTTCCCTACTTGGCGAGTCGTTAGTTAGTTATCTTCTAGGAATATATATTGTTGGTCGTGTGTATTTAATTGTAGGCCTGTTTCTAGGACATTCACTACCTTGATATGGAGATCTAATTTAGTTTTGACCATATCGTAAACTACTTGGCAATTGGACTGATCTCATAAGGCTTTTAATTAAAATTTAGAGAACAAATTACGTTTTTTGGAATGTTCAATTTATGTTGATGTATATTTTTATAACCATAGTATTTTAAGGCAAATAAGTTCAATTAATTGAGTGATCAAAACTTGACCTGAAAATCCACATAAGTACGCTAAAAACAAGAGGCAACTCCTTGAGACCTAAAGAGGTTACTGGAATCGAATCCAGACACAATCAAATTTAGTTTTATCTTAATGTTATTTTTGACTGCAATGAGCTTCATAAATAACGGCATAGTACTCACGTCATGTGCTATTTCCGAAGGTGATTCATCATCATTTCGCAATTGATGCAAACACTCGACTGCTATTTAGTACATTGTAGGTTCATCGGCCAAATAACTGGATGGCGAATAAATAGCTTTCATTTGTTTTGATTGCGAATAATTTCTTAGAGTTATCTGTAGCTTTAAAGTACTCAACAAACAGGTCACTCAGTCAGTAAAGATTATTTCCACTTTTTGAACTATGACCTGGTATCACTTTGGCAGTCTGTGGTTCAATTCAATCACTCGCTCCATTCGTTCCTTAAACAACTTCCTGGCTCTTGTAAATAATGTAAAATAATAATTGTGTAGTAAAAATTCCATTCACAACACAGGAATACCTAGTGTGAATGGACATAAATCTCCAACATTCAATAACATCTTGAATAGCACACTAATTAGTTGCCTACTAGTTCTAGTTTTAAGTTATTGTTTGTATATTCCCATATAAGTTTGCAAATAAACGTTTTTATTATTATTATTATTATTATTAAAGTTGCAAGATTGGAAAAGTTTGAATGATTAATGTTTAGTAAAAGGATAAACAAATTTACTTTCAGGTCACGAGTTCAGCGGCTTTGTAAATAGCTGTTTTGATCACAACAAGGTATTAATTACTAACGACACACTACAGCCTTCTCTACCCGTTTTATATAATATTGATACGAGTATGAGCGTTATGATAGGATCAATAATGCAATTACAATTTCACCTGAGCTTTACTCGCCTTGTGTAAATACAAACACATTTTACTTCAAATTTAATTATGTATATCATTATCATTAGCTACTACTGGGCCCAGTCCTCCTCTCTAACACGCCACTTATAAATATTTCCGTGACATTTCCAAGCAACCTGCATCTGTTCCGAAAGCGGCCACCTCATATACTGCATACTTTCCGCTGCATTTCTTAGTTCCAAAATAGCCCCCTTATCCCGGTCTATTCCCGTCCCGCGACATCTCAACTATGTGACCGAATGGCGTAATGTCAATGAAATATCAACATTTATTCTGGCCCATTACGAAACTCTTTAAAGTTCTAACACATAAATCTTTGAGAATCGTCTGACGGACTCTCCAAGGTTAGAAAAGTGCGAGAATAGTTTGTAACCGGCCCAGAAATAGTGCACGAGATGTTTTGTTTACAGCGCCAGGGAAATTGTAGCGGCGATTCAACACATCGTTTAAGTAATGTAAACAAGTTGCCTTGAATTAGAATAATGGGCTCACATGATGTGTAATGTAGTTAAAGTTGCGTTCATTACATCAATTGACTCGATAAGCTCGTTGGGTCAAATATGTAGATGAGGACAATTTTATTATGTATTCGATACGGGTGTCATATTTCATTATTTATTGATCTGTTATTGATGAATTTCCCAAATGATAATCGGACGGATTTTTATTGCATCCAAATCATTGTCAAAAGGAAAAATAAGTGATGTATATGATTTTGAATGCTTTTATCGATATATTGACACGTGATTACTTTAGAACGTTGAAAGCTCATCACGCCCGACAAGAAGAACAGAGCATTATTGTTGGCAACTGATAGATCTCACAGGAAATCAGTAACGTGCGTCCATCATCAAAACACTTTTAGTCTTTAATCATTAGCCAAAATGACTTCACCGCCAAAATGTACAGGCGTACAAAAACACGGCGGTCAGAGTGAAAATGACGAAACAATAACATGTATAAATGCAGCTGTTTGGGGCGGGCTACCGGCGCGGGCGCAGGCGGGCCTTGGCAGCCGCGCGCCTGGGGCCGTGCGCACGCGTCGGTATCTGGGCCGCCTGGAGTGACACTACTAAATTTGATCTCAGTAACATAGCTCTCAGATAAAAAAAAGATGCCGTACATTCTAATACACTACTATTCCTGGTAGTGTCATGTCCACTGTGAGACTCTTGAGACAATGATGACAGCACGCGAAACGATATTGAGACGTCAATGCCAATTGAGAATTCCTTTGAAGAGATCTAATATCGTTCAAATAATAAATGCAATTTGAACGATATTAGCTTCTTTTATTGTATAAGGAAGAGTATACACTAGTCTAGCCTGAGTCATATTTGTATAAGGAAGAGTAGGTACACTAGTCTAGCCTGAGTAATATTTGACTTCATCAACTTCGCTTTACTTTTTAAAATATCCATAGATTTTTTTCGGTATCATTTTTATTTTGAAAGACGTTATCGGGAATTGAGGTTAGTTGAAGTTCTCTCTATTTATGACAGGTAATTATTGAAGTTTGGGTGTTAAGAGAAGAAGACGATTGCAATAGTATCGTAAATCATGCACATCATCAAGTTGAAATAAAATATCTCTACACGAGTGTTTACATTGGACGAGCAATTAATCAAAGGCAGACGAAAACGTAGCCAATTGTACGCTACTTCTAATTGCATTCATTATCAAAGAGATTATCTTGTTGTGTCTCTGTAGCTATTTATTTTGATTAAAACACTCGTGAATGGGTTTAATTTGGATTGTAATGGCGACGCAATTGAATTTAAGCGTATATTCAATCGAAGCCAACTATCTATTAAACTATTTAAAGAACAATTTAAATCAAAGAGACAAAATTAAGGTATTATAAAAGGTATATAATTATAGTTTATTTAAATATTTGTAAAGATGATGAGAATGTTTAATGAGTAAAAGAAATTTAGAACCAACAAAGTTAATAAGGTTATCAAAACAGTTTGAACTTTTCGAAGGTCAGGTGTACGCGTCCCATTCATAACTATCTGTTGTCAATCGCATCAAGGTTCCTCGTGTAAACAAATAAACAAACAAAGCTTCAAGTTTAGGAAGTATATATAACGAGGAGACAAATACGAGATTTCGAAAGGAGAAAAAAAAAACGAGAGTAAGAAGAATAAAAATAAATTTGGCCGCAGATAATAAAATCATGATATCATGATCATTTTAGAATCAACTGCACGTGTAGGTAACTCTGCGTAAACTCTCTGTACATTATAGCCGAGCTGAACCACTTAACGCATTCGTTACAGAAGATGCAAAATTAGAAAAGAAACAATAAATGGAACTAAAGACACTCTAGAGTAAATTAAGTAAAAACATTCTTAGCCTATTGTGATGCTTAACTTCAGAAAGGGCCCAAACAAAGCGAGAAACATAAAAGAGTTCGACTTTAGAATAAAAGAGGTATATGAAACAAAAGAGGTCCGAACCTTAGAATCGATGCCGATGGTCTTGTTGCACTCCTCGCAGCCGTTGGCGAAGACGCTCTCGTAGCACTTGATGCAGTAGGGGTGGTCATCTCGGAGCACGTAGCGCTGCCCGGTCAGCGACTCGTCGCACTGCCAGCAGCAGAAGTGGCCGCTGTGCCAGTCCTTGTTCATGGCTTTGGTGTATTCGCCGCTGAAAATAAGCTGAAACAAAAAAATTGGACATTGAGGATTGATAGTTTTGAAACTCTTTGGAATAACATGGAAGAAAATGCTTTGAACTTATGGATCGATAGTGATAATCGTCATAAGAATAACTTGAAACAAAAATAAGGTTTGAGTTGAGCCTCTATGGTTTCAATGGGCACGTAATAAAGAGCCTGTTCTCCGCAACACAGGTTCTTTCTAGTGTCAAGTGTGAAGAATTAATAAAATAAATAAAAAAGCCTTTATTTATCTACACATTTGATATTTCATTAAATTGCACACTTCATTATTACATTATTATCACCACATTCATTCATTTCACCATTTCTCATTTTCTTGTTTTATATCCTGTGTGTCAGTGTGAAGAATTAAATTACCAATATACATACTGTGTATATTCTGTATATAATTCAGATTGTATAAGTAAAGTGATTAATTAATCAGAACATTGATAAATTTTGAAAAAGTAGGTACAGAATAGTAGCGTAAAAATAAGTACATAATAGAAGTTGTCGCTATAAAATATTACGTTTAATTGTCGGGATTGATTTTTTTTCTTTGAAGATCTTTCTTGGGTAAATAACCTTTCCTCGTAGGCGCTATGTTTACGTACCTACAATATACGTATTAGAAAAGTGGTTTTAATTATTTTATATGTGTTGATCATATACGTATGTATTTATAAGCAAATATCTACATTTATTTCTCCTGAACAAATATTAATACATATGCAGTGTAACGAAATCTTCACAGATTTTTTATGTCAATGTGAATTAGCTTTCACTAATAACATCATGGAGACATAATACCCTCCTGTATCCAGGAATATGACGTCAGATTTTGTGAGCACATCACATCTCGAGATATGAGATCAAAAATAGACTCGAACGCAACTAACAAATATGAATTTCACAGCGATAGAATTCTGATATCCTATTACCATTTTATGGTAATCAAAAGTGACGCAGAAGTCGCTTCATTTATACTTGTTTCAGAGTACAGGTGACGAAGGTGACTTATATTGAGTTCTATAAATAATAGCTTCAGTCGACTTCACATGTATTGTTCCATGACTCATACTTCAGTTTAGGGCATGCTAAGAAATATGTTCACATTGAAAATTGAGTTTTAAGCTTCGCTCACTCAAAAACTTGCACAGGTCAAGTTCACCAAACTTCGACATCACTAAAATGGTCCGTTGTGGTGTTGATGGCATACTTGGAGACAAGTACCTTAGATGAAGTCGGGTATGTGCGGGTGGCCGCGGGGCGCGCCGGCCGGGGCGCGTCGCAGGGGCACCAGGGGCACCGGGGCCGAGGGGCCACCGCACACATACCCATCGTCGGCGTTGGTGGTGGTGGTCTGCTCCACCTCGGTGACGGTGACCTCGCCGTCCTTGGACTCGCGCCTCTTGGAGCTCTTCTTGACCTTCCTGGTCTTGCGCTCCGTGGTGGTGTACTGTACTTGCACGTCGACGTCGGCCATGGCGCTGGGTTTCTTTGCACGAGTATACGATATCACTGGACGCGGTCGCGACCCGAATTCGAATGGCGAGCGACGGTGGGCGAATCGCAGGAATTATTCCAGAATGTTTAGCGCACGAACGGAGGGGGGAGTTTGGGATTTAAATTTGGAAGAGTGACGGAGAGGGCAGGTGCGCGGGCGGCGCGCGGCGCTTCCGAGCAGAGCTTTCCTGCGCTCCGTACACGTATCGAAAGCGATCCGCGTCGCCCCGAACCAAGGAGTCAGGGGATAAAGCGGCGCCTTATCGCTCGCCCGAGTTCGGGTGTAATTGGCAAGCGATGTGTGATTGACGGCTGCACTCTGCGGCCGGGCCGGCCGGGTCGGGCGGGAGGCGCACGCACTCGCACGGCTCACACTAGGCCGTACATTAATTATTTGTAGTTAGCGGCTCAATCCGCCGACAGTTACATTGCTAGTTCATAAATTAACCCTCGTTGGATGCAATAAGTCTTGGAACTTTGACTGGATGTTAACATCTGTTGTCCGGAGCGCGCCAAACTGTTGTTACGACTTCGTTGTTTGTTAGAGTTTGAATTCGTATAACTGTTTGTGGGGATAAACGATATCATTAGCTGAATGTATCCGCCACTACAAACAAGTTGAAATGGCACAATACCCTCCGTTGTGCGCGTGTGGATGGTTGGAGCTCCTTGCATAGTTGCTGCGTGTGATTGATTGTCACTATATTTAAGTCTCCTACGCGAGTCGAGTGACCTTTACTGCACTCTCGATGTTTTGTTTTGGATTGATTGCGTTGTTAGATAATATGGACTTGTTAATTACGTTCATCTAAATTGATCATTAGTCGATTTACAAGAGAATAGTATAGTATAGACTGTAGTCGTACCTATAGTCTAGATATACTATTCCTTGTCCCTTTATTTTAACTTACTCTTTCCGCAGTGCTTGGACCATGATAAGTGAACCAAACATCACTACAAAAGCTTCCCCACCAAAGCATCCTGGCTCCATACATCCCCACTTCCCAGTGCGTCCGACTCCATGCATCATTGACGTAGAAGTTTCTTTCAGATTCATGCATGGACGGATGTATCGAGGGCCAACATTCATCACTTTACATATTATTAAGTAAACTGCGACGTTACATATCCAGTTACATGTAAAATTGACAGATGACTAAACACCGGCCACGTTAAATTGGCCGGAAAAATAAACTGTTCGCGAGATTTTGTATATTTTTTCGATGCGTCTAGACTTAGACTGTACAGAGGAGGAACAGTAACGCAATTACACGCAGAAAATACAAACATGCATCAGATCAAACTGAAATCAAAACTTGTAGTGATAAATGATATATTTACATATATGTATGTTCAAGCAAATCAATTGCGACAATAATATAAAGTATATCACAATTAAATAAGTTACAAGTAGTTTATTTCACATTTATTTATGACGATTAATAACAGCCTCATTAACTTAATTGACAAAAAAACTACATTTTAATATTTAAATAAAAAAAAGCTTCTATTTTTTTTCTAATCACTGACTATGAGCTCTAAGACCTTAATATATTTTGTAATTGCGTTAATAAGCAGGTGGATGTGATCTATTATACTAATGTCAATTAGTTCAGAGCCCGTCACGTGTTTGTTTAAGGACCTAGTTGAGATACTGCACATGTTCCGTATGTCGCAGCGTGGGTCGATGTCTTGGACCTTGCCACAAGGTCTAGGCCACAACATCGTCACTTCATCTCGCCAACTTGTATACTAAGGCATCATTCAGACGGCATGTATTGACCTGACGGCTAAGGCTTCTAGTACGTACAATAAGATAAAGCTCGCTAACTAACGTAACTTCTCGAAAGGAAAGCTTACTAGTAAGCCATCTTACTAAGCACCCCTTCGTGAACTTACGCCGCCCATTATGACTACAAGCTCCCAAAGTGGCCCATACCGTTATCTCGTACTTATGATACAAGCGTAAGCTTAGTATGGGGGCTAGATGGCACTGTATGATATGTCCTGAAATATATATTTATTTTATTTATTATACAACACTGACAACCGTTCCTACACACGATGAATTGACCAAACCTACGCACAGCGAAAAATCGTTCGTGTACAACAGGCCTAATGCATTAGACTGATAACAGCGCCACCTGGCGCTCTCTGTCTTGCCAAACATGATGTGGATGAATGATATAATCGCTGATAAGCCAGATTAAACATCATGAGTCGTTGGGATATAAAACGCACGTAACACAATACATTCATACGTCATTGCCAAAATAAATAAAAAACCGGTCCAAAAACTGACCTTAACGACAGCTAATCGTTAAGGTCAGCTTTTGGATGGGAGACCAACACTTACACATGGTGCTCGCGGAGGTCAGATAATACGATCGTGGTCAATTAGTCATAGTCTTTCTTACAAAAGAAAGACTTTGTTACATATAGAAAAGAAGATCTGTTATCTAGTACCCATGATACAAGCGTTAGCTTAGTATGGGGCTAGATGGCGCTATGTGGCATTTCCTGAAATATTAATTCATTTATTTATCTTAGAGATATGTATACCTATATCAAAGTTTGATAAGTGACAAAAGCAGCGTTCGTGTTCCGAGAATAAGTAATTTTAACATTTGTCAGTTAAAAATAATCTTTTTGCGTAATCCGATTATTAATCGTCATAAAATAGACAACCGTCAAACAAACATGCCCACGCTTTATCTGTAGAGATGACACGAGTCACAATGTCTGGAATCCATACACATGAGTAAAGCACAAAAACTGCACTCACTCCATGAGCACATTCACTAAAATAACTCCTTCAAAAACACACTACCAACATTATAAAACTAAAAGTTCTTGACTGTAGCTGATAGTAAATAATAAGACATCCCAAAAATCAAACCCGGCCTCATACAGATACATAATTTGTTTTTCAAAATTTGTCGCAGTTAGTACTCGCTTAGTGGTAAACGAAAGTAGGTAGGAAATCCTCTGAAAGCATGTGGCAATTGCGTTAGTTTTTATATAAATCAGTCGGAAGCTTTAATTAACCTTATTATTTGGCTGATTGAAGCAAGTAAGACCGCGGGGCGGTGCTAGTTACATATTTTTTCTGAGAATCCGTAGAGTAACAACATTCACTGGACTATTGACTTTGGCTTGGCATCGTTTACAAACCTATATTTAGACTCGAGAAAGTTATTCACGGATGAAATAGAGGAATTAAGGGGAAATATCGACTACGTAGGTACTGATACAGTTTTCGTATCGTGATAGGGTAGGTGTTTTCGTCTAGAAATTAATAAGATATACATACAAATAAGTACGTGATAAATACTGTAAATATGTTAAATTTAAACTTAAACAATGTTTGATAGTGTATTTTCACAAAATTAATGTATATCTAGTTTCTAAAATAAACTTCAGTGAAATATTTCAAGATATTTTTCATCCAAATTAATAGCAAGATATTATTCTTTCAGGAATTTCTTATTTATCTGCGTAAATATTTATCATGAAAATATACGACGACATTGATAGATATTTTTTAGGGTTTTTTGGAACAAATGCAAGACCTAATTGAATGACATTTGGAAAATGATGTCAATGTGACTTATATGACAAGGTGAGCTAAAAGTGTACTGAACTTTAAATATAGCTAGCACCTGAAACTGACATTTTACTCCTATGAACTTATAGGATATATATTTAGATAACTACAGAACGGTCTTTATATGGAAATATGCAAATATAAATTCGATTTACGTTTAAAAACCAACATATAAAACGCAAAAAAAAACTTGAATATTAAATTAAATAAAACAAATATTCAATGATTGAAAATAAATAATTTAAATTTTAGTTCTATCTATAAGCTAGCTTACAAAACTTCTATTTTATAACAAGTAGTAACGACCAATCGCGAAGTGAATACAATGTCCCGAGACAGCAATTATTTCATCCACAACAAACAACTTCTAGGAATAATGGACAAACCAACCTGCTCATATAAATCATGAAAACTTCACAAGTAGGATCACTCGTAAAACTAGCTTTGTATTTTATTATTTACATGCTTTTTTCTATATATATAATAGCGAAAAGACCACGTCCAATAATAAAATACGAAAGCGTATAAACAACTTAACAAATATATAAGCTACGTAGGAATATTTTATAAACAGGAAATAAATGAAAACCCAGCTTTTCACAGTACTGTGCTCATCACTGCGTCTTATGCGACGATACTTATTTTGGATTAACCAGAAAACCGTTAGTCTGGGCCAGTCAGTTACGATATAAGATAAATTCATATAGTAATTTATTTTAGACAATCAGTAAGTAGAATAGAATAGAATAGAATAGAATAGAATATAACTTTAATGTACACCATAAAAACACAAAAATTACAAAACAGAAATAAACATACTTAAATTAAAATGTTGCACATTGGGCGGCCTTATCGCCTTAAGTAATGTTTGTTTTAAGTGTAACTTGTATTTCTAAATTCGTTTCCCTGCCCCATCTATGCTGTTGAACTCACATATTAATGGTTTCTATGCGACTTAAAAAACGAGAAGGTTTCCTACTCGACTGCGTGTTATTTATTATTTATAGTTTTGTACTGTGACAACGGATACCTGCGGTTTCCAAGTCCGGCCTGAACCGCAGAAAGTGGATCCGATATTGTTGTTCAGCGACGAGTCATGTTCCTTCCGTGTGGAACAAAAATATCAACATTGCACCTACTTCATTTGAACAATTTTTTTTTTGCCATTTTTGTGTAATAAAACTGTTGTGTGCGTTAAGTAATTTCAATTAAAATAAAAGCACCTTAAAAAATCTCATCCATTTCCCATACTTTATTTATTTAATTTATAGTATTTGTACTAAATGAGTTAAAATAACATGTTCTTAGCCAAAATATATACCAATCATAAAGTACCCCAATAATCTGATCCAAAGCAGTCATCTTTGGAACGCACAGTGATAATATTTCTTAACAGCAATAAAAGACTGCAGCCCTTTGTTTGTTTACTTATACAAATCACAAGTCTTAGTTGTTAGGGTATTTCTTCAGTGAATTAAGTACCTACTCGCGCCCTTAAATTTGCTCTCATTGGCGTCATCACATTTCCAGTGGAATGCACAATCCTGCAGATTAAAGGGTACAACTCTACAAAGGGCTCAGACAGGCCTTTGACTGCTGCTTGCAAAAGAGAGTTTTATGAACATAGATCGGAACTTTGGTAGTCAGCAGGTCGTGTAAGAATTTTTATATCCAAGTAAGTTTTTGTAGAGTAATCGATATTTATTTGCGAATATATTAGTTAAATAAAAATAATTAGTGATAAGGCACGTAATACATACAACGATGATCAAATTACTATACTAAGTAAGTACATTATTTTTATTAGCTATTTGAAATATTGTATGAATCACTTGTAAACATAAGCTGAACCGGTTCTTCACTTAACACATAACCTTTTCACCTTCTTCGAGGCTCACACTTCATTTCCTACACTTAATTCCCTTTTATAGCAAACCTACCTACTGTTCAGTCAACAAAGTAGTGATTCTGAGCAAAAAGTAAATTGTATGTGTTTGACTGGCGGGTGAATAGAACCTCGTTAGAAGCCTTGCAGACTCATTGCACGACGGAGTACTACTGGGGTTGCTATATCTCACTCTATTTACAATATCTATTTACTTTTAGTTGTTAAATGCGTACAATTTCTATTTATTTGAGCGTGTTTAAAGCAGGAAAAAAATATCCATATTATTAGATGTACCTATATGGAGATATAAACTTGACCCGAGAGCTAATACGAGTATGATCATATTCAGTGTGTGTCTATATACAGGGCTGGTATACTCGGCATTAAAATATGGTACTTTCAACATCTGTATTCTATCAGCTTCTCAATCGTGTACAAGTTTGCTTAGCTATCAATATTGCATAAAATTTAAACTTTACTGTCGATGACGTCGATGTTAAACGATGAATGATATATCTACAGATATACACACGCAGATCACAGAGTGCCCTATAGAATGCTAGTTTCGGCAAAAGGTCGCAAATGAGGCGGCGTCATATCACCGCGGCAATTGGGTCGAGGTTTGGTATTTTCGGACATATTGTGCAATGTGCTGATCTACTGGCAACACAAGTTCATAAGGCCGCCTGTTGTTCCACAGATTTATGGGGGTGACCAGTGTTGTTGTTGACGAATAATTCAATATACGATCCTAGCGTACGATTATACCTACTTGAAATATTTTCGATTGATTTCTAGTTATAATAATATATAGATGACATTCCAATTACACGATATTTAAATACGAATGAAATTAGTTATCTGAAATTCATTAAGGAGATGCTTATAATTACTATTTTAGGACCTACAAAATAAGAAATGTAGACATACGAGTATAAACAATACCTAGATCTGAGTGTTGGCTCGTTCAGTTAACTCATTTCAATCCAAATTCAATTAATTTATGCCAACGGTTGGAGTCTTGCCTGGTGTGAGCTGAGCGTCTATTTATAATTTTCCGTCTTTTTGTTCTACTAAATGGCGCTCGACCTTGATTCGGTCCGAGTCCATGTAACTATATGCGATTGACAGGCGCTTCCGAACGTTTGCCACAATAGCAAGTGATGTACTAGACAAGCAGAAACATACTCTCGACACTGATGTGTCGAGATCTACACAAACACCAACTCCTATAAGCCAAACCAACAACAGCCCTCTAACCAGCCCGTCACAAAGGATTGCATACTGTTAATACCAGCCTACTCTAGAGGTGGGTCTCGGTAAGAAAAACAACACGCAAACAGGGAATCATATTTTAATTTGAAATTCAGTCATGCTCACGTGGGGGACTGGCCCCGCTAGTCCCCGGAGCTACCCCAGAAGTCCTCTATATCGTCCTCCTCCTCGATTACCTCATTGTCTATGGTAGGTTCGTTGGCGGGCTCGGGCGCGGGGGGAGCGGGGGGCGCGGAGGAGTCCTCCACCACGCTTTCCGTGGAGCCGTCCGCGCTGCCGGCGGCGCGCCGCTCCCGCGACCGACTTCTGAAAGAATTTGGCCAGAGGTTAGGCGCGCTCCCATAGGGCTGCGCCCCCGCGGCCGCCTCGGGGCCTGCGGCGGGGAACTCGGCCTCCTCCAGCGACGTGAACATCTGCAGCTCCTCGTCCCGCGAGGCGCGCGACTCGCGCGATGAGTTGGACGAGGACGAGCGCCGCTTGCGGAAGGAGCGCCGCCGCCCGCTCGGGTCCTGGCGCTGGATCGGCCGGTACTTGATCCCGTCAAGAGATCTACAAATCACAACACATGAATTGGTATCATACAATGATGTGGCATGCCGTCCGTGCATGGGATGGGTGTGCTACGTGACTAGCGCCCCTGGCGGGCTGCGAGCGTGCGGGGTGACGTGCGCGCGGTGACAGAGGCCAGTATTAACCTGAGGTAGTCGTCGTTGAAGGCGCCCGGCTTCTCGTCGTCGTAGGACTGGAAGTGTATCTCGGGGGTGGAGCTGAGGGGGGTGTACTGCCACGTCAACTTGTCGTCCTGCTCCTCTGCCTCCGTCCTGTCGGGGTCGAGGCGGTCAAACGAGTTCGCAGGAGATTGCGTATCTGCGCCGGGTGATTTGTTTCGATTAGGAACGCTGATGGCTTCGGTGTTAGTGTTGAGGACGAGCGTTTTCGTCCTGGACGGGGAGTACCTTTCTGGGGTCGAGGTTCTGTAGTCACCGTTCGCCAATGGGGGCTCTTCCACTGAGTCACCGAAGCTGGATATTTTGGTACAGAACAGTATGGCGGTGGAGTCTGGCTCAGCTCGGTAGTATTTGATCGCTGCGGCGGACAGCTTGCCGTCGGCGTCCTCATTAAGGCACAGGTATCCCTGGCCGCACGCCGTGGTCCAGTCGTTGGCTTGCTTGTTGGCCCGCTGCAGCTGCTGCGTGTAGTACTCCACCAAGTCGTCGAAGCCCGGGTGGTGCGAGGGCAGCACGCCGGCAGCCAGGTGGCGCACGCACTCCACGGCCTCGTGCAGTCCGGCGTACGAGATCACCACGGAGAGCACGAGTCCCATGGTGTGGAGAGGTCACTCGCGGTGGTACAAGGTGGAACGAGGTGGTACGAGGTGGACCGAGGTGGACCGAGGGGGCGGACAGGTCCCAGCGCGGAGGGTGCAGGGAGCAGGGATGCGGCGGTACGGCGCCGGGACTAGGTTTGAACAACTGAAATTAAAGTGTAATACTTGCCAAACTTTTGTATCCACATTTAGATTACGGTTTGGCGATGTGGCCAGACTCTATTAGCTTTATGTCGCATCGACCGTTGCCGCCGAAGGTCGATTTAGGTTTTATTGGCGGCAAAAATACTAACGTTCGGATTGATGCGCGTTACGTGCCTTTGAAGTGAAATGCGTGTTTTTGCGTTATGCGAGCGCTCGATCGTAAATTATCTTCAGTCAGTGGGAATCAGGCGATTTACGGACAAAGCTGGATCATAAATTACGGCTGATTTGTCCAAGGTGGTGTCTGATATTGAACGCTGTCCTCAGATCACTCCGACTGCATGTATATGACCTGACTCACTCCATATATCAGTTTGATTGATTAACACTCTGTCCTGTCACAGCTGAAGTGTTAGACTATATCGGCTGCATACTTATTGCACTGACATAATATTATTTAGCTACGAGCTATAGTTAATTAGTTGACTAAAAGAGATACAAATTCACAAAAAGATATTTTGGAATTATAAAGTAAGAGCGACTTAGGTTCTTATACCTATCTATACATACATCTTTAAAGTTCATTGTTTAGTGTAGCTCTGCCTACAATATAAAGTTACTGGCATAAAGTCAAACCTAATCAGACAAACAAGTCAGAACTTGTGATTGGCCTAGCTGAATAAAATGGCCTAGACTAGACATACTGTTATTATAATACATCACAATATTATCTGCTATTACCGCACATTTGTGTCAGTAATCTCTATATTTGTTTGTTGCAAAATTGTGAAATTGGTTCATTACGTCACGTAATGGTGTATTTTTTTATGTTTTCCAGATTTATCGCATGCGTGGGAACATGGTCGTGAACTTGACATTGAATGTAGCGAAATTTTAGTATAATGTTTCAATTTGTATGTTGCTAATACTGGAGAGAATTTCATTATGAAGTTCGCGACGAAATCGTGTTTCGAAGTTGTTATAAATTAAGTTTCGAATATAACATTGATGAATGAAAGATAATAAACGAAAACTCAATATTTATGCCTTGCTTATACCCTTGCTTTTTTTTTTTGCTTGGAATATAACCTTGCGATCTTCAAAGCGAGAGTGAATCGGTTCTTACTGGGTAAGCACGTTCCATCCTAGACCGTAATGATTGCTTACCATCAGGCGAATTACGGTCAAGTGCAAACCCATTTCTTGTAAAAAAAAAAAAAAAATCTGGGACAGTTTGGTTCAATTGACAAAATCGATTTTTGAAATGTTTGTTCGTGATAGCTCGGCCCCTGGTATATTATATTACTCTATGACTCGGCCTCCACAGATTACTCAAGATACTATGGGTCAAACATTAATTTAATTCGACATTTTCATTTCAGAACATGATAAGTACAGTAAAGTGTTTGACTGGGAATAAGCTATCGTAACAAAACTCAACAGGATTTGATATTTTAGACCAGAAATTTGATTCAAAATGTAAATAAACAAATCCATGACTTTTAGCTCATTAAAACACATCTTCAATTAAGAAAACAATCGAGTAGACAGAGAATAATGTAGATGTTCAATGTGATCATCATGATATTGTAGTCTGCCTAACAGATCTTGCTATTCATATATACTAATCAAAACCACTTCGTAAACAAGCAGGTATCTGCTTGATATAGGTAAATGATTGGGATTAAACGTATTACAAAGGCCTTCATGAGTAGTTTGTCAAGGTTTACAACGAGTAAAGTGTTGGCACTCTCAGGCCTATGTATTTTGGTAAATATAATGTCGTCGACCTGAGATAAAACACATTCCGTGAATTCGACATTTAATTCGCTCACTGGGTTCCGAATGAAAGAAAACTAGTCGAAAATTATTAAGACAAAATTAAAAAAGCTAATTTTATAATTAAACAATGAATGGTAAACTTTTGATAGTAGCAACTTCCATAACAAGGTTACTGATACATTACAAGCGTATGGTTATGGTTCTAAGTGGTTCTGATATTGGTATTACCGTCTTGCTTGTCCTTGCTTACATACTAATTTAAACTTGCTTACATAATATATGTTCTACGGAACAATCAAATATTTATATGTAACGTAAACCATTATTGACAATTCGTAGCACAGCTCGTTCCTGTGAAGTCCCGCAGATCCCCACAGATTGCACACGCAACCAAACTTGTGATAGTGAAAACTTTTCTCTCGGTTCCTGTCAGATTGCCAGACTGTGGTTTATGGGCGGCTGCTATATATTGTATGTATGTATACCTACTGCTCTATGTTCACACGACTTTCCTTAGGTATGTGGACATACGATTGGCAGACTGCTCGTGGCGGGAAATGTGTTTCTAATGTCCATTTTTCGTGAGACCGTGAGAGTGAGACCACCCTGGCAATATTTGTACTGTCCTATTTTGTCTATATCCGCATCAACTATCATATTCTCTAGCACATACAATAGATCAAGTAGCACTCTCTATATCGAGAGTACTATTACCATAAATTAGAGATATAATATGTACATATACATACATCCGGCGAGTAGTGCCGTGTCAAACGTGACGCGGCGTGACGTCAGAGGACCGTGTGGAACGTGACGTCACTTGCTTTAGGAATACAAGAACTAAATAATCATCATATGTAAACACGAGAATTGATATATTCAGGGAATACTTTCCCAGTGAGGAGATGAATCAAACGATAACAAACAATTGTATTAAAATACTGTTAATACTAAATTTCGGGTAAGTTTGATAAATTTGTGATCTGAGTAAAGTACTAATCTTATGATATGAATGTTATAAATCCGTGGTTTATGTTAAACCACGACGAGACGCGTCGCCGCCGCTCCGCGCACAAAGTGCGGCAGAATATCATAAATACATCCGTTTACTCATATTGTGAGAAGTTTTAAAATCATAATATTTTCTAGTTTCTGTTAAAAACCATGTAGGTATTATTGGAAACAATTGTGAACATAATTATTTATATTATATACTATTTAACTCCAGGTAACCATTCTACCATTCAGTCTTTACTGTCACTATTGGATGTCGTAATTTTTTAATGCCCGAGCTTTCAATTTTAGCGTGAAAAAATGCGAACTTAAAACACGTGTCACTAAAACACAAGTCGTGTGTTCTACAAACACAAAACCCGCCTAGAGACAAAGCCGTCCATTTATTTATAAACAAGGTAGCCGGGTCAAAGGCAAGGTTGGGGCACAACACTAGTCATATTGAGACAAGTTTTCAACACGTATAAGAATATAAAAACGGTAACACATACATATTCAACCTCTAAACCTAATTTTATATCTGTTTCAAAAAACTGAGACACCCGACTTGGCCACTCTCATTCAAACTTACTTTTGTACATTGTTAAATGGTTATTACTCTTTCGTCTCCCTCAGTGAGAGTATTGGTACAAAAATATTTCTATGCACAATAAGATTGTTATTCATACAATATAAAGCATTTATCTATCTACATTTTTAAGTTTCCTCTGCTAGAGCTCCCTAACTACTAGTGTATAGTCTGGGCGGCGTAGTAACTGCAGCGCTGGCTAGGGCGGGCGGAGTCGCGCGGCGGGCGGCGTAACCCGACACCGCGTGACGTCACGCGCGGGCCGTGCGCAGCGGACCGCGTGAAGCGCGACTGAGACACATGGACTGCGGATACAATAACTGGATTTATGGTATACCAAGACTGAAAGTGATTTTGGTAATATTTTTCTTCAGGACTCAATAATTTTGCGTATTCTTATGGTAACTTCGGACCTTATAAAAATAGTCGTGCTGCAGGTAACTGCATAAATCAGCATCATAATCTGTACGCTCGACTACACAATCTCACGCGATGAGTTACAATGGCGTTGTACAAACAAGCGAATCGCCATAAGGCAAATGTGCTAAGCTAACTAGTTATTCCACCCGAACTGGATCGCAATACATTGCAACAAATACTACTTCGTTGCTGCATTTAAAAAACTAAAAAAAAACAATTCTGTGATGCAATATTGCCAGACAAACAGTAATCATCACACATATTAGTGTGTGCTCGTACGAGTGCATAGATGCGCTCGCGCCGCCAGCTCCGACGCGCCGACCTCGCTTCGCTCAATGAGCGGGAGTTTTTACACTAGACTTATTACTACATAAATAAGCACAAGACACTTTCAAGTTCGAGTAGGTGTTCTACGTGAATGAACCATTCAACAAATAGTATATTCAGCGTGCGCGAGGTTGAATAACATCGTTCATCGCTGTTTTTTATATAGTTTCAAGCCACTTCGGAAATTCGCGTGGAGTTTATGCGTGAATGAAGCAGCTGGTAATAGTATGTATTCTCAGCGTGGTGACGATTGTATAACGCCGTCCTTGTTTTTGTTTTTTAAATCACGAGTGGACAGTTGGTTTCGCACGTGTTATGCATTTCACTCGCTTCTACATTTTTATTGCAAAGAGATTGAGATCGTAACTTTGAATTTATGGACTGTCTCAGTAAAAAACTAGTGACCGTATAAATGATAATTAAATGTGATAATATAATAAATCACATTTACATTTAATTTAACATTATTTCAGAAAGCAAGAAAGTTTCACCATTGGTTGCTATTCACGATATTAAAAACGATTTGGATCTGATATGGAGATATTGCATTTACAAATACTTTTTAAAATTTCCGTAAAGATATTTGGCGTGAAGACGTGTCTAATATTTAACCATGTAATATTCATCGGGCACTTTCGGTTTTGAAATACCCTCTTCAATGATCATTCAATCGATAACGGACAAGATTCAATTAAATACCTACTCTGATTTAGAATTAACATTACGACAGAAAACCATTTTAATTATAGATATGTAAAAAATAATTTGTTAACTGAGACATGTTCCTTTTATACGCCGCACTTAAGCAACAGATTATCGTGATTTTGTGTACCGAGGCAGTAGGTAGGTATGTATATATAGGTAGGTACGTAAAGCCTAGAGTTCCAAAACTGACGTAGACCACTTTTTATCCCGATACAATGCTCACAAAACTGCAAGCGCGGACATTACTAGGAATAAAATTATGAATGATTGTTACATGTTTTCGAGAACAACATCTAATAGTTGTGTCCACATCTCACGAATCCACAAACTAAAGTTTTCCAGAAGCACACTATTTATCACTTCATTCATCAAATCCACTGCTTCACTTTACTACTAACAATATCAGTCGCTACTTTTTGCGCATTTAAAAATACTAATTGTTAGTCTAATGAGCTTTCTGTGTTTGTCTTGCTAAACGAAGTTTAGTAACTCCTGTTTTTTACACCTGCCACGAAGTTTTTCATAAACTGAAAGAGTTGGCACAAGATAATATTTCAATAAAATAAATATTGCTGTTTAGGAAAGATTTCGGATATAGCAAGGTCGTGGGAAGTTTACATGTTTGTGATAGACAATGTGGAATGTTTTTTTTATATAATTATTGAACCCGTATTCATTCGGTGGAGCGAAAAGCTCTATTATCTTTCTAATCTTATCTACACTGGGCTAGCTTCCCCAACTTATTAAAACTAGTGGATGCCCGCAGTTTAGCTCGCTGTGTCGTAATTAAAGTTAGTCTATGTCACACCCGGGATATTACCGCCATACAGAAAATCATGAAGTTCCGTAGCTCCGTTCAGTCCTGAAGGAGGAGCAACAATCAACAAACTCACATTCACGTTGGTTTAATCGACGTGTGATGTATATTTTAGGTTATAATTATCATGTATGTTATTCACAGTTTAGGCTTAATGAGTAATATATTTTACTGGTGGGTGCTCGCGGCTTCACTCGCATTAAGAAGTAAAACTTCACCCCTTTAAAAGTGGCATTTCCAAAAATCCTTTTTTTGCGGATGCCTACATACCATATACATATCTACCTTCATTCTAACATCCGTCCAGGTCCAGTGGATCGGGCTGTGCGTTGATAGATGCCTATGTTAGTCAGTCAGTCACCTTTGAGTTTTATATACTTATATAGATTTTAATCCAACTTTTTAATTCCATCGTTAGTCTAGCCAAATGATGGCATAATACCAAACTACATTGTCACTGTACTAAGTATAAAGCAATATTTTACAGACCAGCTATAAAAAGCTCCCAAATAGAAATAGTTTATCAAACAAACAAGTGGTGTCATCTGTGGACGAATAGCAAAACTAGATGAAGCTTTCATTGCACAAGAGCGCTTTTCAGCACCATTTCATGAAAGGTGGAAAAGAAGTTTATAAATTACAAAAATGATATTGGATACCATGTTACTAATCTAATTGTTGTAGTCTTCTTTTAATTTACTCATAGCTCTCGTAGTATACACACAAACATATGATTAGGAGATTTTGATTCAGAGGATATTGTATGTATACCCTGGTATATTATATTACTCTATGATGTATACTTTACACGGAATATTAATTAGATTTATAAACATGATTACGATGTTATGTACTTTAATAACTGATAATATGTGAAAATGGGTCAATAATTGGGCAAATACTTTTATCGACACACAAGGGATTATAATGGGAAAGGTTACAAATCGGCAAATCACACTTTTATCCAAACTGCATGAACTTACAACAAAACTTGTTTCTCACACCAGCGTGAATCCAGCACATGCAGCCGTTCGCGCGTAAATTTCAAAATTCGAACCAAGGCTGCGAACACACTGACACTCGCGACTTCAACTTTTCGATGAAGGTTTCTCGTAAAAGGTCGGATTAAGTTTTTTAAATTCGATTAATTATTTTAGCTGGAGGCGAGTGTGGTCTCGTCCTCCGATGGCCGTCGAAAGAGTATGTGGTGCGGTCGGCGGTGGAGCGGTGGCGGCAGGTTCCGTGTCTCGACTCGATTATATTTATTACAGCGAGTGGGTATAAACCTGCGACATCAAAGAATCGATCGTCCACTCGATAGATCGACACCGCGTGCCTCGCCTGATCTATCGCATGCTTATTTTAAAACGCCTTGTCTATGGAACGTAATTTGTAACATTATTACGTTGAATCGATTTTTGCACGCAGCCGAATTTGCTCTTTAAATTTTTACGCCCACCGTGTGGTGACAGCCAAAATGGTTCATTGGTGTCAGTTATTTATTTTACTGATATTTTATATTAATTTATAGGCGAATTTCTGGTCAAAATAACAAAGGTGAACATTTTAACTGGAAATGTAAAAATATTAGCAATGGTGTTATCTGAGCATGTATTTGTATTAAAACTTCAAAATCTTAAACCTACTTTATGTAAGATTTTTTTGAAAGAGTCACTGTTATATGTTTGAAAAATCAAATCTAGATATTTTACGTGAGAAACTATCTTGGCAGTTTTAAATGTCTATGTAGTACGTAGTCGTGAAGTATTTATCTTTCAGACCGTATTAGGTATAAATAAATGTAAGTACCTCCCAGGTACACTAGGCAGGCTGAGTAAGTCTGGCCTAACAAACTATCTATTTTTACTACAAACAGGCGGTTTGATCAAATTACTTTGATGTACATACATATGTAGATGTACATACATAGCATAGTAGGTACCGCGGCAGCACTAATGGATGGTTACCATTAGCCGAGTTGCATTTATCTTCGCAATAATTCGTTATTTCGCGAATATAGGCCACTACAATAATTTAGTTATTTTAACTTGTAAATGTAAGGAATGTTTTGTTGTATGAGCTTTATTTTTAGCAGAAACATATTTTGTGTTTACATGACCATTACACTAATAAGCAAGTGCTTTATTGTACTTTAGTTAATGAAAATACACACGTTTTATACAGATTAGGACAGTCGGTTTAGAGGTGCCACTAGATTGATATTAATGTCTACCTGAACTTTAATAATCACAGACTAAAGATAGCAGAGATTATGATAGTGATAACACTAATAAGGAAGGTATATTTGAGTTCAACTGAATGAATTGGATTGATTTAATTAGAAATACGTCTAGGTACATAATACCTACTTGTGATTTGACAAAACCAAAACGATACAGTATCGAAGGAAATACAACGTGATTGCTGAAACTTAACAATACGTCGTCACAATGTGTAACATTCCTTATATTTTCACTTTCAACAACTCACAGTTTTTACTTAAGTATATTAAAAGTTACCTTTGAGCAGAAACTCCGTGCTCCACGCTGGCTCTGACAGAACTATAAAACTTTTTTGACTTTCAAAAAGTATGGATAACTTTTTAATTTAAAATCTTTTTGTAAGAACGAGCCCGGTTTGCGCGAGATCTTGAACTGACCAAAGAGGTAAGGTGCGAAGGTAAGTTTGACTAACAGTTTATTTTTACCCGCACGCCGCACAATCGATTACTTACTCTCCGATTTGTTTATAGCAATTTTTCACCAAACACCGAAATGGATCGGGAGTCATTTGTAGTTTTTTAAAGTTAATTGGTCATCTAGATGAGGTACTGGATGTAAGAGATTTCGTGATGTGGTTGTGTTATAAGATTAAAAATCAGTAAATATAAAAAGAAATTATAAAAAGCGTAAAAGGCGTTCATTGGCGTCAATCGCAGGCGTGCAAATTTGATTTGAAATTTAATTGATTGTCAAGATATTGCATGATTCAATACATTAGTTATATACCTACGTATAAACAGTCTGCATATAAGTGAACGGTCGGAACAGTTGGCGCCATCAATATCAGGACTGGACGCCCCACATCTAATTCTGTCTAACTGGTACACGTAGTATCATAATATGATATGTCAATCTAAATAGGTGGGCACATGGACCCACTGCGTCATTACACACATACACACATACACACATACACACGTATTGAACTATTTGATTTACTTTCATTGTAAAACATAAAAGTAAATATCCCATGTACTTAGGTATGTCTTAATTTTTATATTAAACAGAAAATTATGGTCAATTGCAAACAAACCTATTTCTTATAAAAATATAAATAACAGTCGAGTTTCTTTTCAGTAAGTATAATACCTTCGTGTTAAATTGCATGCGCTAATAAACCTTAGTAGGTACCTATACCTATATAGGTAGTACGTGCAATTACCGGATGACTCATCGAACAATGAACTGAGAGCTATGTTTAACGCAGCGCTGAGTGACAGCTGCAGTGCTAATGTGTAGTAGGTAATAGTATGTTCGGTGGTAATACTAAATGTATCGAAGTAGCTTTGTAAGATGTCTCTTTGGAAAGGCCTTACGGCGCTCTTGGAGCCTCTGACGTATCTTACCCACTGAGACAAACAAATCGAAACTTTAATATAACAAGTCATCCGACCAACGGAAGCGCAAGGTACATTTCAGAACTACGATATCACAGACAAACATACAGATATCTGGATGTTCTACATATACATCTGGAAGATCAGTAAGTATATATAACGTCGGATACAAATCCTTCTTTTTGTGTCGTTGTGATGGTTTAGAAAATTAGGTGGTACTTACCTAATTACTGAACTAATTGATAGCGCTATCGATGGTGTGTGTGTGTGTGTGTGTGTGTGTGTCGGAATGTATGTGCTATTCTGGTCGATGCGTGACATTTAGCAGAGAGGTGAGCGACCACCTTGTTTGCTGGACTTGGGAAGGATAGATTTATATACGTTTCTGTCTAATATAAGTATGTCCAATTAATCAAATAAGTCTGTTACAGATAGATAAGTAGGTACCTATTATGAGATTAGTTATGCCGAACGCGGCGACGTTCGTAAAATCGGATAGAGTTCATTTTATCTGCCAATTACTTGTAAAATTTTTCTTTGTCGGTAATTTTATCTTACGATTAATAACGACTTTGCAATTATAGTCGCATCAAGTCTGTTTCAGTTCATAACTTCAAAAGTTCTTCAGATAAATTTACAAGGCTCAGTTCTGTATAAGCGTTAATAAAACCAATACAAACCCATTTGGTTTAAAAAAATACAATTATTTTACGAATAAAGTAAGTTCCTACCTCATCACAAGAGTCGCATCTGGGCTTCAACCTCTCGGCGTAATGTCTGACGCAGTAGAGGCGGCCGTCGAGCGCGCAGTACGCGAACTCCACCAGCGGCTCCTCGCACTCGCTGCACGAGAAGCAGCCCGGGTGGAAGTGCGCCTGGAAATAATGGAAAAAATAGAAAATACTCAAAAAAAATTATTGATATTATATGATGTGTATCATATAATTTCAATAAATTTTGGTCTACGGTATTGACGTAATGCCATCTAGCGTTGAATAATAGTACTAAAAGTTTGATGTATTTTAGTGTCATCTGTGAATGAGTAGTAGAACCGAAGACTAGAACTATTAAGTCTGTTCATGAAGTTGCTGAGAAGCGCTATCTGTGATATGTTGCGGAACTGATAGTACACCGAGTGTTTTTTTGAGAGTAGTGTTTGAATTGAACACAGATGGCGCTGTACTTGATTTCTTAAGAAAAACTACGAAATCGTGGTAGTTATATATAGTAATAATATAAATAGTAAGTTATTTTAGGATATGGGAATCTCATGCAAAAAGAACATGCAAATTTCACCTGCTCTCCTAATCGTGGCGCCTCCACAGCGATGTTTCCACTGCGGATAGGTTTGCTGCATCCCAAACATTCGAGACTCTTTCCGAATACTGGACGACCAATACCTGGAAGAAAAGAAGATACAATTTTAACAAAATGACAACAAAACAAGCAACATTATTCTTAAATTGTCCATTTCACTGAAGATTATGATGTCAATACATCAACTTATGGAATGTCTTAAATTAAGTTTTTAAGAGTTAAGATGTACAACTAAAGCTTATAGATCAATATTCGTACTAAGATTGAATTTTATTTTTCCTTTAAACTTGAGTACTGGCACATTATATAGTTGTGGCCAATGAAAAAATATTTTTTATAAAATAACTTTAATACACATACATCGAACCCTAAAATTTTGGGTTCAAACGGGTTCTGGTTCTTACAAATCTAGGTACGCTACTGACCAAAAGATGGCGCCACTTACCAATATCAAGAGCAATTTCGTTTCGTGCCGCTACAAAATCTTCGTACTGCTTTTTATGGACTTCGTCTACATGTTTACAGTGAGCCAGCGAGAGGTCCTGAAACATTGCAACTACATGTTTACAGTGAGCCAGCGAGAGGTCCTGATACATTGCAAATTATTAAGCTATATCAAGACTATTTATTACATCAATCCTTCGTTTCTTGGTATATCATGTCTTTTCCGAAAGATTTAGCAGTGAATGGGTTATTATGGGGTTTAACTAGTTTAAATAGCGACCTGTTTAGGTAGCTGTGCGGCGAGCGCGCGCACCCGCCAGTCCCGCCACTCAGGCGCTGCGCCCCCCTTGCCGCCCGGCAGCCGCTCTGACAGGGACTGCCAGAACAACTCCGTCTGGAACATAAGAAATACAGTTAGAATAATTTTTACTATTATACTATAGAATATTTTATACAAAAATATTGTTTATATCATCATCATCATCATCATCCACAGCTCTTGGGATCCCACTGCTGGGTATAGGGCCTCCCTTTGCATGTGCCATCTGCGTCGATCTTGTGCAGACCTCATCCAGGTTGGACCCTCGACTTTGACCCTTATTGTTTATATATTGAGATAAAATATTGTACATTGTCAATTTTGTAGAATGGAGCATCTATACAGACAGAACACGAAGCACTGCTCGGCTATAGATTTTAAATGAAAACTTTAGAAATATGTACCTTATAGCGGACAGTTTTGACATGAAATGAAGAAACAGTGCCTTACCTCTGTGGCATTGAGTCCGGGCAGCGTGTCCCCCGCGTGGCCGAGCTGCGAGTCCCGCAGCCCGAGGCGCTCGCGCACCGAGCTCAGCTCCTCGTGGTACACGGAGTGCTTCAGCCGGTCGCAGCCGCACGACTTGCATGTTTTCCTGGAACAAGGTGAAGGAATAGGTCAGAATAGTTTTCACATAAGACATGCTTAGGTTCAAGTATGAGGCTTCTAGGCTTAAGTAAAAAGTTAAGTTGATACAGTAATTATGAGGTACGTAAAAAAAGTCCCAATTAAATCGCAGCACTGGACTAAAAATAAATAAATCCTCATGAGACTTCATACAGTAGTTATCATGTATGTTAGTACTTAAGCAAACAAATATGGATGCAAATCAGCGCACAATGTCCGCCGCACACTGTAATTGGATAAGTGAACGAGAATATAGAACCGTGACTTGCGACGGAGATGCGGCGGTTGCAGTGGATTTATGTATCAGTATGAATACATTTGTGTGTACATCATTATTTAAATAAACCCAATTTGCACGATTAGCATCCAGTGCCTTTTGGCAAGACCTTTGATAAATGTGCATCACCACAACAGTTATATTTAATCTCTAGAAAAAATGCTGTGACATTCAGTAACTACACTTGGACACCTTCCTACATTGAAAATAGACACATATTCTGTACTATCCCAGGAGTGCGTGGAATTCGTCTACAAAAGTAGCAGACTACTAAAAATTTTGTGTCATCTAAAAATAACAGTTTTATGGTGTCTGTCGCTGTAAAGAGTTAGCAGAAGCAATATAGCTGAAAGGGTTCAAATACCAATACGGAAGTCATAATAATTTTATATTTTTTCGATATTGTTTTGTATCAAAACATCGTGATAAAACAAAACACGATTCAAACACCGCTAGATATAGAAATGTTTGAAGTAAATGTAGAATTGTCGTACACTGTATGTACATATAGTGAGGCATCTAACCACCAAGTCGCCAGGAGCGACATCTGCATAAACGACACTGTCGTCAAAGGTGGAACTGAAAGCTTGTACTATATCTTAGTTCCAACTACATAAATTATGTTGGGAGTCAATGGTGTGAAGCGTGTTACTTGATAGCTATATAATATATGTGTAAGGAAACTGGTGTCGAGTTTTTAAACGACTCAAGAGATTTCCGACATGATTTCTGCTGGGACCTACAAATTCGCGTGTCATGGGTTCTAAATTCCAATACAGTAGCCAGCATAAACAACATAAAGAAGTACATATATGACGTAGATAGATTTGACTTCATACAGTCCGCCGCCGCTTACCTTAAAATCAAGCATATAAAAACCTAAAAGTTTTGATATCCTTGATTTTAAGACCTTCATTATAATTTCTAGTAGGTACGATCGAAAGTATTTCAAAAAAGTTTAGTGGTCCTTACAATTAATGTAGAAGCAAATCTCTTTGTTTTCACCACGCACCATATAATGAGATTATCAACAAAGTTCCTGATTACTGATGATAAACTTCGAGAAACAATTAGTTACTACTTACTCCCTGATTCAGTAATTGGACTGATAAGCGTTATCAAGGAGGCCAGTTTGTAGTAACATGACTCAGCATTCAATTCCGCTTACATTGTATACATACAAGTAAGTATATAATAAACATAGCCTGAGTAGTTATTTCTGGGAACAGTAGACGACGCGCACGATACTAATAATAATGTGATTTGTATAAAAAAATATCTATACAAAAAGCTAAGTTAAAAATAGAAAATATAATTATGTAAATATACTTTGTCAAGCAGCAGTAGGATTTTTATGACTCAAGCTCTTTGTTCTAGACACAAAAATTGCAGCTAAATTCACCACAAACTGAACGAGTGCATTTTATCGTAACTTACTGACCTTTATTATTAAACTGAAGTAGTTAGCTTCACTCAATATCGACATAAATTATCTGTTCTAGGAACCGTGACCTTTTCAGAGTAGTAAAGGCGAAAGTAACGAGCACGCGCTCCCTTGCCGATAACAGATTACTGATAACCATCGCCGGCTGTTATCAGAGCTCACGTGACGAAAAAAGGAATCTTTGATTGAGTACGTCCTTGACACAGAAGGTCTTCAGTAAAATAACGGTTTCAGATGGTAGATGGATTTTCGAATTCTGTATGTAATTTGTTTGTAATGAAATTGTAAATTTACTCTGTGCGTTTATTGTTGTCCATGCCTTCACTCCACATAAAAAAAACTTTAATTAGTACGTAATTACTAGATATTTTACGAATTATGTATCAAGATGTTTTCATGATATCAAAAGCAGTAAAAGTACAAAAATTTGCTATGAATAATGAAACGTAAACGTAGGCACCTACGTTGTATCTACGTGTGCGTTGTACGTAACTTTCAGACGAAACAATGGTATTTTGGACAATGATCTCAATAAACAAACCTAACCTACACTTTCCAATTAAAGCACCATTATTTTTGGCGCCCTTGAAGTTGTACGAAAGATCAGTGCCAACCATAGACGCATGATTCTATTATTACCAGAGAGTACTCGGAAAGAGAGAATAGATACCACATTCCGTTTGTTTTTTTTTTAAGATGTATGTTAATAAATAATATATTCGTATGTGTACCTACATAAACATGTTTATTGAGGTGGATTGTACATTTTTGCAAAGTGTTTTTATTTCCATTCTAAATGTTTAAATGGCAAAACAGGTTAGGATTAATTATAATATACATAATTTAAAATATAAAATGCTGAATTGTCAATACTTCATCCCAGATAAACACTACACCAGTCATTATAAAATATTCAACCTAGAATCATCCAGTTAGTATGAAACACTGTGACGAGGTGCGCCTGTCTTCTTCCTACGCTCGCTCGGAGTGATTTGTTTGAAAGCTATCGCCTTGCTACGGCGGCTCCGACGGTTTGTTTTGCTTGTGTAAGGCAGCTATGTGCTGCGAAATGCCGCTATGAGACTTCTATAGCCACTGGGCAGTATAGCACGTGCTGGGTATGTATGCGATCTGAGATATTATAGGAAAGTAGATCAAAAGGGTTTACAGAGGCGACTTAAAAATCAAGGAAGGTCCTCAAACCTCTGTGAAAAGTAAAGTAAGTATGCGAGTGCTAGCTCTGGTGTCGAAAGTTTTCAAAGTGTTTATGTGACCACTCTTTGGATGAGTGCCAAAAGAGCGACATCCCATTTGAACGCTTCTGCGTGTCGGATGAAACGCTAGATCGATGTATTTTATATTTATTTTCATGTTGGAGGGTAGTTATTGTCACGTTTTGCTGTTGTCGCATAACATGTTTGTGCACCAATTTGCAAAATTCTTCCGCTGCTCAACAGTATATGAAGCTTTTATTTATAAGCCCAATTGAATAAAGTCTCGCCAACTTTGGTCATACACAAATATTAACATTTTAAAAGAACCGTGTTCCAAAAGCTATTTCAGTTAAACTAATTAAAATTCATAGAATCTCGTAGTTTCACCAAAAAGGCGCCACGACTTTGAGGATACAGTTTACTTTGATCTGCCTACATACCTACCTACATGTACATACATACAAACAAGGTACGTGGGAAGTCGCGATACGATCTAGAACACGTTTACGATTACATTATGTTTCTTCTCGGTAAGTTAATTAGAAACAGTTTTGGTTTAGTCAAATTAAATATTTGACATTGGAAGTTGGTGGCCATACGAATTACTGTGTTTGTAGACGAAGCAAAGTGTCAGATTTGTTCCAGCTTTAGTTGTTGCAAAACTTTTATTTCATTAATCAATATTCATAGTCGTTGAGGCGCCCGGTTGATTGTTAACGGGACAGCGTATTAAAAGTTTTCTTTTAACTTTTGGGAATAAATTTTGAATTAAGTAGGTAATTGGACGCTTTTCATTTCGAACTACCGTAGAATTGAATGACGTAGCTGAAATGAAATAATCAATCGTAACGTCTGGTTTATGGCTTATCCAGATTTAACAATACGCCTAATCAATAATTAACCAGGCGCCAAAACCAAGCAAACATCAGATCACGGCCAAAGAAAACGCATAAATCTATTCCCAATCTCCAGGGCTCGTTAATGTCAGCTGTATTGACGCGAACGCACTAAATCTTATATTTTCATTTCATTACTGAACAATGCCAGCTTTGTTCTCGATGCAGTCATGGCTTGGCGTGGTGCAACCCGTGCAACGTGCATCTGTACAGGACAATGAAGGAACGAGGATTGTAGTCTTCTGCTTGATAGCCCCTTTTATATGAAAGTATAAGATAGCTAAAGTATGTGCTAAGAATAGACAGTCTTCTTTTTAATACTTACCTCTTACGAACTTCAACATAGTCACAGCTCTTTGCAATGCAATTCAAACAATATTTAGTTTAGAACTTGCATCACACAACCCACACCGAATTCGTTACCATGCCATAATAATAAAAACTAGTGGCACTATAAACAATGCACGAATTCACGATATTACAGTAATGAGGTCATACGTACTGATGGTCGCAATTATTTTTAAATTCGTTGTATTTGTGCGAGAAGACCGTATTGTTTGACCTTCGGGAACAGCTGAGGAATGTCTCACTTCTTCCGGGAAATTAAGAGGTCTGCGCCGGAAGCAAAGAGTTGTTATTGCCTTATAGGTGACGATGTATAATTTACAGGTATTTTTTCATCACAATAACGTAGGTAAGTTGTTTTTTAATACTATGTAGTACGTAGAAGAAAATAACGCAAATAATGTAGTTCTTTATAGTGTGAATTCTGCAAAATCGGGCGTTGAATGAAATTGGACATTACATTTAACTCTAATTTAAAAAAAAAATTACTGTTTCCGTCTTATTACAAAACGCGTTTTAAATAATAGTCTAGGACTTTGAAAATAAAAAATTGGTTCTTGTTGTTCAAACATCACATACAAGCAATCAAAATGTTAACAAAAAATTGGAACTTTAATTTATCATTGGTACATTTTGGCAATTTGATAATTATGACAGTAGACAGTCAATTTTAGAACAACTAAAACGGACTTGGTCTAGACTTATATTTAAACCACGTTTTGTAATAAGGCCCTTTAGGTTTAAGTTGGAACCGAAATCGATGCTTATATTTTACTTTGTTAATATTTAGTTCAGTTTTGTGTTTGGCAGTTAGATCAAACATTGGACCGGATAACGTCAAATGGAAGTTTGTATTATTATTGGCTCTGAAACGCTTGAATGACAAGACAGGCTAGACAAGACGCACTGTATAATGTAAACGGGATTTTAGCCATAACGACCGCAGTTCCTTCATCCATATCACCCAAAGTAACGTCTAGAGCGGCTATTCGGGGCCGAAATTTATATTTTATTATGGGCTGGCAAGGTTAGTTCCGTCACGGTGGTGCTTGACGGAAATACTGCTCCAAGTTTACTGCTGTGATTCATCACACACCTGGAGCTCGTGGAATGTGGCTGCGCACTGGATACTGTTCCACACAGAGAAGATACTGGATTATAACACGTCACGCCACCTTGGGTTGCAATGTAGAGAGGAATAGATATTGTTTACGACTTTTGATGGTGGTGTTAGTTCGTAAATGTCGATATCAAAAATATTTTCAATACTTATTCAGAACAGCACATTGTCATATTTTAATTATACCTAATTTTAATATGATAATTAGCTCAATTTTTATTTAAATTCTGTTTGTTTTCACATTAGTCTTTAAAGTGTTTGTCACCTCAGGACACATTCTTTCTCCCATGATTCACCAAACAAATACACAAGTAAACTGCAGTAAACAGACTCCTGACGGATGCTATTGACCCCTGCAAGTGGACAATGCATACCAATTAAGGGAATTAAGCATGCCATGGGAAACAACATCCTCCTGGATCGGACTCAAATGCATTAGTGTAAATAAGTAGATATGAGCGTTTAATTGGAATTTTAGTTGGTTTGTTTTGTATGCAGTCAGATAACTTATTCATGGTGTGCTTAGAAAATAATAATGATCTTGGCGCAAATAGATCTGCTTCTTCATTGCATTTGAGAGACGTCGTTTTTTACTTATCCTGATAATAATGATATGGGATGTTATATAATAGGTACAACAAAAAGGAGGCATTGATGTGGGAGCTTTATTATTAATGTAGTTTTATCTACATTATGATGTGTTGTGTTGCAATTAAGTTTAGCGGTTTCTCGTGACTCGTACAGTATCTACGAGTACATACATCTATGGATGATATTTAAATTATTTGAGTAGTGTTAGTTGTTATGAATATTTCAGGTTTCTTTATCCAGAAGCTATTTGCGCGATTGACGCATGGTAAGAAAACATCAAAGACCAGTCTTTCAATCGCACGCTCGCATTTGAACACGATAACAGGCCAATATGCATTATTATATAGAAATTCAGACTCAAATGTCTGCTCCTCCCACGGATTAGTTTCCGCCTCTGAAGAACTTAGAAAAACCTCTCGAAATAGTAGTTCATAGTTTACTACCGGATGTATGAAATCCATTCGTAAATCGTGTGTGAAAAACGTAATAGTCGTTTGCGGGTGAAACAGAACATTATTTTGTATGATTTAAAGTTAATTCATGTACTTTACACTGCATCCTACTCGTTCTATTCGAGATTTGGAAGAGAGATCACTCAAATCATATTGTACATACATTGATAATATTATATTGTTATTGAAATAAAATACTATTTAAATATTGACGAGTTGGTAATCTGTGACACAATTGGTAGATTAGTTACTTTAAAAATACATAGAGACTTTCTGTAAGTTTTGAAAACTTTTAAAAATACAAACAAGCATTTACAAATCACCTTATTATCATTCCACACCATGCCCGAGTCAACGGAATGGATTACCCCGATTAGTTATTTAGAAGTTCCCTCTTGAATGTCTGAATTCCACCTGAATGTGTCCAGGGTCAATGCTCGTTTAATGCCGTCACATAAATAAAACTGTTCCAATTCATAGTTTAAAAAAAAGCATAATATTTGATTTGAAGAATTTCTCTGAATTCGTAAGATCCGTTTATTTTCGCGTCGCGTAGTTAGGCATGGCGCATACAAATACCCGCATACCTGCTGACTGCTGATGGTGTTGACGCCATTTCAGCACAAGGCAATTTTTGTCAATCAACACTTACTACTTCAGATAATAATGTGTCAATATTGTTTTACTATCCTCCTTTCATTCTGTTTGCTGATATAATAGTTGAGCGCATCTAGATACTACATCGTCTCTTGCAGATTGGGTTTTCCAGGTTGGTTACTTGTAAGTAAGTTCGTATGAGATTGGCTAACTCCGGCGTCGACAGTTTTCGAACCGCCCTTAGGGCCTCAATGGACATCTACGGATTCTTCTAAAATAGCAATTGCAAAGACGTCAAGCCATCTGTGCCTCACGCACCGTCGCTCCTGTTAGTTGGAGCTTTATTATTTGTATGTACTTATTTTTGGCGAAACTCCAAACATGCGCCTGAATATCCATGTCACGCCATGCTCGCTTCTCTCCTTCTGTTCTACTTCGCCATTATCTTAATCACGTCGGGGTATTGCTTCTTGCATAATATACCTATTTTAGAGTGAGCTAAAAAAGGAACTATGAGAATTATAACACTTACGTGTACAGATAGTCAGATATATAGCATGCCGGTTTCTTGTTCATGAGAATATACAAATAAACATTCGACGTAAAATACCTTATCATGACTAGCTACATATTGGTAGCTTATTCTTATGCTCAATAATTTGTGTGAAATCAAGATGGTTATCAAAAATGTTCATAAAACTGTTGTATGCTGTAGGTATGTTTATAAGTATAATCGTATTTTACAAAGGAGTAAATTGATATTCACATTCATAAATGTATCAATGATCAAATTGAAATCAATCCTCAGTTTGGTTTAGTTGCTACTTGTATACCTAGGTATAACTGCGGTTACCTGGTGATATTACTAGCCTGTCTATGTTACCTACAACATATTTCAAAGTTATAAGAATTTTATAATTTTTATCATTCTTTACTTATACGCTTATACTCGTGCCATCAATACATCCAAGTTTACTTAACCATCTGTTTTGAGTGTCTACACTACGAAATATTCTTATCCATGCTTAGAATACAAACCAAACCTTAACAATAACAAGTGAAAAAATTTTTTTATATCACGCCGTACTAATTATTCAATTATTGAGATGTCAATCAAAACAGTTAGTGAAGGCAAACCACAGGTTATACTGCTGTATTCTGTTCCACTAGCTAACATACGCCGAAAACAATATACTAAATAGAAACTGTCAATCACGGAATTCTAGGTATAGATAACAGTTTAGTTGCAAGGTAAATATATTCTTCAGAGAAAGTCCCAAGAAACATTCCTATGCGTATGTGTTTAGAATCAATCAATGAATCAATAAATAATTTTATTCGTATGACAAACGCCAAAACAAAGTTATTTTTCACTACGTGGAAATTAAATACATCCATTACAAAGATAATTCAATCGCAAAGGTCAAGCCACACTGTAATGAAAATAGACATGATCCACCACACCCTGGCGAGGTGTCTTGCGATGCAAAGTAAATGGGTTGGGCCCGGGGCGTCCATTAGACGATGCACGTCGATAATTAGACACCGTCTAATAGACACCGCGGCCGTGCCAAACGACACATAATAACACTGACAAATAAGCCTGGCAGACACCTCAACGTGTGCAGATATGGAACCTCATAGATCAAACATCTAAAAAGAAAATTATGGCACATAAAAACTTAACTAAAAAGATAGTGCATGAACAAATCTACTGGAAGAAACGAAATGTAAATGGCATTCAATTTCGGTTCCTTTCCAGCTGATTAACTCAACAATACCTATAGTCTAGTTACTAGCAGTCTTCGAGTTTGAAGCTAGTTGCCTGTTAGCGCCCTCTATCTGTCATTTAGCTGTCAGTTGTTGTCACTTAGAACGTCAGTTACAAGTTCTCGGCAAATTGGCACTATTTATATCGCACCCTGACCTAGCAGTTGTAATTTAGAATGTGTTTGTGATTTTATGATGCTATACAATAGAAATAGGTATACAAAACTATTACAAATGTTTAAAAATGCTTAGTAGATGTGTCTGGCAACACACTAATTCTTTATTAGATGTGTCTGGCAACACGCTAATTCTTTATTTTTTTCTTTATTCATACATAGTTTATAATGTGCTTATAGACAAAGCAATCTTCAAAGGGCTCGATAACACAAATAAACATTCTTAAAAGATCTTAAACAAATCACCTTAGGTAGGTGGATGTTACTTCTTTGTCGATCTCATCAGCACACAATAACTCTTTTCAAAACATCAATACAAAGACAAAACATACGAAACATTTAGACTAAACATAACTATATAACGACATAGAAAAAAAAACTGAAATTCGAAGACACTTAATTTCTAAGATCTGAATTAGAAATCCATCTTTTTCTCGTAGGAAAAGTAAGCATAACACATATGTACACATATATATGATAGATATAATCATATCATAAGTGATTGTGATTTATGAAATACAATACGACCAAAAAATAACCCCCATATGGGGCTCAAAGAATCTGGTGGCCTTCTTCAAGGACAAGTTCTATGAAATTACGAAGGGTGTATGATGGAATGTTGTGTGTTCGAGGAGTATCAGAGGTCACTCGCACTTTTTGTGGCGATTCTTGTTTTGTTTAGGTTGATCGAACACTTGGTTCTAAAACACATATGTAGGTTGACACTTTGTTCAGAGCCCATACATAAGTGATAAGAAATAAACTTAATCTTTTATTGGAGAATGAGCGAAAATAATCACGACCGGCAGGATTGGAACCTGCGTATTTCTGCTACCGTCAGAACGCCCTAAAAAACTTTGTAAATAACTGAATTGATTAACCGTATTTACTGTTTGTATTTTTTTTACTTCGTTAACCTGTATCTTTAACGTAGGAACCCCAACAATCCATAGCCCAGCTATGTATCTCCACTCCACCCATAAAGCCCTGGTTAGAAGAAAAGACGCTCGTTATGGCACCGTGACCTTTGCCACCCCCTTCCAGTCGCCACTAGCCAGTAACCCTTCCATGCTTCCATTTGACTAATGAAGTTTGCTTTGTAAAGAAATAGTTGTGCTATTTGCTTGTGACCTAGTACTTATGGTCTAGTTGTCGCGAACTATCTAGAAAATGGATGGACACAGCATATGAATCGACAAATATTTTATAGTTTATGTCACACAGGTGGGAAATATCTCCCCAGATTTATCAATGTTCGAGAGCCATGTCCTTTAAGATACTAACTAAAATAAAGTATCAATAAATCTCGTCCTCGTCCGGGTGACAACACACTGTTATAAGAAATTACTCTTGTTTTTATATGTATTAATATAGTGAACCTAGATATAAGTAGTTTTGAACCCAATAAACGTTTTTGTATTGTATTGTATTATTGTAATAAATCTACAGATTAAAGGTATGTAGACTAGGGATTTTGAGGCAAAGCATATACATCAATACTAACAACATTACCAAAGCCATTTTTTGTAGTAAACATCCTTAGCAACACGACATAAACGTCCAAACGAACCAACACCATAAAAGTGTGTGAAGTGTTGGAGATAGGGGCACTATCTGGATGTGGATGAATGAACAACCAATATTGATCGAGGTGTTTGTGGTAGAAGGACGAAATTACATCGTATTTAGCACAGCCTGTGTTTGCTCTCGTTCCGTCGAGTAACATGTATTACTGGAGAACCAGAGTGTAAGTCATAGCCATCAGACGCAGTTAGAATGATTTAAGCCATATAAGATCGAAAGTGCAAGTGTCAATGCTAACAACTTGAAACAAGTTGACACTGATTTTATAGTCTAAGTTTTCCAAGAAACATCTCAAACGAATAAAAGTCTCGATACGGTCCAGATTCGGTTTTATATTCATTTAGATCGCAATCAATGCTCGTCCAGTATAACGTAATGTGAGTAATAACAATCGTATTTAGGGTACAGCACTGCAGGTGAACATAAAAACGAATTATCAAAGAGCGGGATAATTTTATACGTTAATTTTAACGGCTCGTAGAATCAGGTCAAAAACTCGGTTAATTCGTTGCTCTGGCGCCTGGAATAAAATTACCTTGTGTCTTAACTTTATTAACAATCGCTTGCATAGAAATATTATGTGTATAATAAGCTGGGTATATTTTTTTTGTAATAAGGTTAGGTAAGATAACTAGGTGATAAAAAGATAAAACACCTTACTGCTTTCATGAAGGTTGAAACAAGGGCTCACAATTCCTCCATTTATCAATTATTATTATAAGAAAAAATATTATCACAATTTCACATGTTATCAATTAAACCAATCAATTCTATCCGGACCCCAAACCGTATCGACATATGCTAATCGATCGAAATTTCGTGTTTTTAATTCGATCGGAATGGGATCGATGATGGCAATACTAAATGTTTTTGTGAGCTGTAAACCCCGGGATCGTTCTTCGGTGGGTCGTTAGGGATTTAATGGCTCAGCTAATGAGCTGGCATTTCCCGATCCCCGAGGTGCGATCATATTCACGTGGAAATAAGGATTGGGTGTTTCTTCGCGATTTGTGTGGATTTTGCCGTATTAATTTTCAGAAAATAAATCAAATAAACATGATTATTAGGTATATTTTTCAAATAGTCGGAGTTCAACGAGCAAATAGAAATAAACCTACGCTATAATTCATCTTTTGCGACGAACTTTACACAAAACTTTGCTTTTAGTAGCACAAAAATCGTACCAGAGATGATTTATTGTATAGAATGCCGTTAATAAATAAAACATGTTGAGACACACGATTAGCCGGCGCACGTAAACCAAAGAAATGTAATGACTGCTCCATATCACCGCCTAATAAATATGAATGAGCTGACATAACGTTTTAGAAAGTAACATTATTAGCACCTATTCTTAGAACTTGGTTTTCATCCAAAGGCCACATCAAAGTGCTATTTCGAATAATTTTAGTACTCATTAAAACTCAATACTAACCAGAAAAACATAAAATAACGTCGGATGAAAATAGTCCCGGAAGACGTCATTTATACCTTAATCCTGAGAGTATCATCCGTCATGAAGATTTGTGCGACGAATATTTTATTGAGAGTGTGTTGGAGGCTGTCGGCACATCAGTCATCGATAGTCACAACAAGTATGCTATACACGTGAATCATGAGGTAATGGTGCGCAACTATTCTAGCACTGTTGATTTGATTGCCAGCGCAAGTTAGAGAGTGCATGTAATGGTGCGCAACTATATTCTAGCACTGTTGCTATATTCTAGCACTGTTGATTGCCAGCGCAAGTTAGAGAGTGCATGTAATGGTGCGCAACTATATTCTAGCACTGTTGATTTGATTGCCAGCGCAAGTTAGAGAGTGCATGTAATGGTGCGCAACTATATTCTAGCACTGTTGATTGCCAGCGCAAGTTAGAGAGTGCATGTAAAATCTGTATGTCAAATACACAGTGTCTTCTCCCATCAATATATACATACATATTATAAAACATACTGCATCAAATCCAATGAAGTAATAAATGCCAATCTCAGAAACAATCACACATAGAAGAAATTAAGAAAAAACGTCACACTTCCTTTATACACGCTAAAGATCCTGGATGGATCTTTTCACAAATATACAAAATACTTTAATAGACATTAAAACCACCGAATTATGACTATCAATAACTATCATGTAACACTTGATCAAAACAAACTTTCAATCAGCTATCTATGAAACAATCCACAAACGTAAAACTCACCGAATAACAGTATCCAACACATCTCCTCGGTCAAAGACCTTGCAGTAGAGATGCAGCACCTTGAGGCAGGAGTAGCGGAGCCCCGTCCAGCTCTCCGTGGCCTTGAGAGCCTGCTCCCAGGGACAGTTGTCGTGTCGCGACAGGCACAGCATGCCGCCACTCGACTCCGTTGGAGGCATCAGGAGGGACTAGATCGGACTGGGTAATGCTCGGACAGTCTTTGGGCTCTTTGGTTTGATCATCGATTGTGGGGCTTTGGTAGTGGTTCTTGAAAGAAATGATTCGTTTTTGTTTGTTGAGAGAAATTGGAATGGTTATTTTGTTTTGCGTTTGATTAATAGAGGATCTGAGATATGGTGGCGTAGCTTACTATTATAGGTAAGCTACGCCTACCTAGCTAATTTGATTATTCAAAGAAATAGGTATCTACCTTATTCTTTCTGCTAATGATATGAACGTTAAATTTCTTGTTTTCTCTAGTCATTATTTGTTTCCGGATATATCACTTCCAGGGTCAGGGTGTCAAGAACACCAGCTACTTTGTTCAAATGCAAACATTATGTGATTGGCGATGAGATCATGCATCAAGTTTGGATATAACATGTCATGACATAAACCTGCTTTGACTTTAAGCTACGAGGCTTGCGCTCATGTTACTGGTGTCTGATCATAGTTAGCTAAATGTAAGTCTGAGAAGTACGTACAAAAATTAGGTTCGTATAAGAGTGACTTCGGTATGGAAAGTGTTCGAACCGGCCCCAAGGTGTCTCTGATATCAAAGATTAAAAAAAAAACTTTGATATAATAACGACGGAACAATGTTTTGCTGATAGGGTTAGCATCACTAAACTGAAAGCTTTATAATACGAACAAAAATTGTCCAAGTGGTTGTAGATGTTGGGGCCAACTGGTAGTTAGTTTGTGTCTAGTTAAAGCCATGATTCTATATTTAGCCACATAATGTGATCTCAGTAGACAGTAAGGTCGCACATGATTCGTCACAGTGCAGTTACCTATAGTCTGGCCGCTTGCAGAATGGCTTTGACAGTTGCATTAACATACATAACATACATAGGTATAGGTTATATACATAGGAAGTGCGTGAGAATGGGATTCACGTTAGTTTCATTTACTTATCAATACGCAAAAAAATAATCATGGTTTTTATAAGGTTTGCTGAATAAACCCATATATTTTACTAGACACATGATTCTCATTTCTTGCCATACAAGAAGTTACTTTCGACAATTAAAAATACAAATTACATTAACTACTATTAGGTAACTTCTGAATTCTCTTGTAATAAGTGTTAAGTACTAGTATGTTCTTTGTTGCCACTAGGTATAAACTTATTCTCTCTGCGGTCGGCCTATACCTACACTAGGATGATGTAGTGCGGAGGTCTCAATGTCAAGGCGGTCTAGTAACGAGTGGAGCTTAGGCAGCTTTAAGCTTTTTTACATACATATATTTAAGTAGGTATATAATGTTTGACCTGTGGACACAAGACCAAACTTATAATGTATCAGTGTAACTGTATGTATATATATATATACTTATTAGTCATTTATGACTTTTGTTTGTCATTTTTGTTTTTATTGTGGATGCTCGCGGCTTCGCTCGCATTAAGAAGTTAAAACTTGCATTCCCTATTTCACCCCTTTAAAAGTGGCATTTCCAAAAATCCTTTCTTAGCGGATGCCTACGTCATAACATCTACCTTCATTCTAAATTTCAGCCCAATCCGTCCAGTGGTTTAGGCTGTGCGTTGATAGATCACTATATCAGACAGCCAGTCAGTCAGTCACCTTTGAGTTTTATATATTTATATTAGAACAGTAGCGCCATTCTACAGTGTTACCCACGTTAATCCAGGATAAAGGCCTACGTGTTAATCCAGGATCTAGTCTTTCATTCCATGAGAAATTTCATCCCTATCGGTTCAGCCGTTAGTGTGAACAAAGAATAAATATACTTAGAAACTTTCTTAGTCATACTTTCAACCCAAACTGAATAATGTAAATGAGGCTGAACCATATTACCTATATCTCATTGCAAATTGAATAATCTAAATGAGGCTGAACCATATTACCTATATCTCATTGCAAACTGAATAATGTAAATGAGGCTGAACCATATTACCTATATCTCATTGCAAATTGAATAATCTAAATGAGGCTGAACCATATTACCTATATCTCATTGCAAACTGAATAATGTAAATGAGGCTGAACCATATTACCTATATCTCATTGCAAATTGAATAATCTAAATGAGGCTGAACCATATTACCTATATCTCATTGCAAACTGAATAATCTAAATGAGGCTGAACCATATTACCTATATCTCATTGCAAACTGAATAATCTAAATGAGGCTGAACCATATTACCTATATCTCATTGCAAATTGAATAAAGTCTGAGGAGAACAAAGGTTTCTGATCTGCCTTCTCTACATAGGAAGTGGCCAATTCATATAAATCACTTGCACTCTGGTGACAAAGCTCGATGTCTTGAATTATCTTAATAGTATTTATTTAGGACATTTCTTTCATACATTCTACTCAATATTTTAATTATTATAGTTCAAAAATAATTTCAGTGTCTGTAAAATACTTGCTGATATGGTGACGATAAATAATGGCACAGTAGCTAAGTAATAAAAGCACGATTTTATATAAATTGGAATTAGATTGTCAAATATGGTAAAACACCAATAATATGGTGCAAAGGAATGGCGTATGTTAGCAGCAAATAAGTTCATTTTGCGAGGATAGTCATAAGGATATTCATACATTAAATATGACGTGTACTAAGTAAGTATGCATACTTATATTGTACATAATGTACTATAACATATTATAGCGTTTGAAATCGCAAGGCGTCATATTTCCTCTCAAGAGTTAAATTATATTTTGTCACACATTATATTCTCCTACAGCCATAATGTTTTTAAACAATGACACTTTATCCTACTAACTGTAGATAACATGGTCACCGTAGCGCCGCCATTGTCTCGGAAAGATGTACCGTATTGTCACACGCTTATCAAAGTGTTTGCCTTCTTGTGTTTTTAGGACATGTGGGCTCCTTCCGAACTTTGAACACAGCTAGATTAGTCTACCTAAGATGTTTGTTAAACTACTAAATTCTACTGTACTTTTATATCGCAATGAGCAGCAAGACAATATTATTGGGTTTTAACAAGAATCATTGATTTGTTTTTCAAAGTTAAATACAGGAAAGATATGAGAAAATACATTAACTAACAAATACAATCACATACATAACATACACAAATTACCTAATAATACCAATTATAAACTTTGCAGTAGGTAGTAGTGTTCCTCGCTATAAAATACTAAGCATAGGCTACATACACCTAATATTGATTAAACATCCAGAACTAGGCATAATGCTGACAGCATTCTGGATTACCTGAATTGTTTGAATACTACTGTTACAATAATATTGTCTTGCTGCTCATTGCGATATAAAAGTACAGTAGAATTTAGTAGTTAAACAAACATCTTAGGTAGACTAATCTAGCTGTGTTCAAAGTTCGGAAGGAGCCCACATGCGGCTCAGATCTCAATTTACTTGCTAAATAAATAAGACTATCTCTGTGTAATATGGTCATCCTAGTTTCTTCTGGTTATTTGTAGTTTTTCCGAGAACTTGTGATCATGATAGGTAAGGCCTGCTGGCTGGCTATATTTGGTGCAAGAAATATGTTTAAAATTAAATTCACTCCATTAAGACCTAATTAAGTTACTGAGCAACTGAGTAACCAAGCCATGTTTGATGTATGTAAGATAAGACTTTAGGTGTGTAAAGCCAACATATTCCTTGGTAAATAAAATAAACGAATATTTTTAGAACCACCTTTTAGGTACAGGCAACCAAGATAAACCATTTATTGGAAACACATGGTATTATAGAAACACTGTGAAGAAAATCATAAGTAATAACTAAGCAACTTTTTAGACCTAAAATAACTTAAAAAGTATAATAATCTAACTGTAGTAATAAAGTTTCCTTTTAAAAAAACATAAGTAGGTACTTAGCTAATTAAAAAATCTCCTAATAAAAAAAAGTTATTACTCAATAGATGAATTCCTACAAGATGATTCCATTTAAAGATCCTAATTATGTAAGTAACTGATCTCATAGAGAATAATTATATTGTAAGTATGCAACAAAATTATATACATATAATGTATGTAAGAATATCGCAATATAATGTCATAGATAACAGATCTCATACATATTTATATTTATCATAAAACTATGTACATAATGTTTACAATTTTTTAAAGGATATTATTAAGTATTTAACCATGTAAGTAACTAAATTAGTATAAGTAAAATAGTGTTTAAGTTGATATTGTAAGAAAAGTGCAATGCCCTAAACTAAACAAGCAACAGGGTCACACAATTAATTTTTTTTTAGAATAAGTTCTAAAATGTAATTTTGTATTGTGTATAGCATATATAAATAAATAAATAAATAAATAAACTTAGCATTTAGCAACTTTTTACAAGGATTAACTACCTTTAGTAAAAACTTTGGTTTAAACCATAATACAGAGATGTTAAACTATGTTGGTTTAGTGGAAGTCTTAACATTTTAGTATGGGTACCACAAGTGAATATTTTACATTCGTATGTACATAGCAAAAAGTCTCAGAACGAAGTGGCAGTTCTAGCGACCATGGACAAAGAACATAATCCCCCAGATATGTTGTACAAAAACATTTCGTAGAAAACTGCACGCTGAATCCTTATGCCAATACAGATAGTAGATAAATAAATATTTATTTTTTGCACTGGAATTTGAGTTTCTGATAAGTACCTACCTATCAGAAACTCAAATTCCAGTGCAAGCAGCTAATTTATATACAAGGTAACAGAAAAAGAACACCATATTCACAGAACAAACAATCTTGTCCTGTAAATTGTTAGTGTTTTATACATAGGTGTGTTCTGTGTAACTGTGTTCATACATGGTATATGTAGGTTGTAAATAAGAATGGTAATAAGAATATGAGCTAAAAGAACATCAATCAATTTTACAATGTTCCAGTACAAAGTAAGAGATTGTTATGACTTTGTTCTACAATGTTAGAAGTAACTCTTTGTACTAGCAACTGTACTCTTGTATGGTTTCATAGAAAATCTTACTTAAACAGGTATGTAGGACAAGAAGCCTGTTCTACTGCACTACTAGAATGGAAAGGAATATGTTGGTAATACTAATATGTAATTTTATGTTTAAGACTATTTTAGTGTACCTACCTATGTGATAGAGGACAAATAATAAAAAATCATATAACTAAGCATATATTAAGTATTACAGGTATAAGACGGGCATGCTATGAACACAACACACACAATGCACAAATGTATAATAGGTACTTACCTACCTAACATACTTAGGTAGGTAAGTTATAATATGTTATGCAGTGATAACCACAGTTCTTAACGATAATTGCTCATTCTAATGATCAAAGGTGAAAATAAGTTGACGTAGAAAATACGCAAAAACTAGGCAAAACATTTAATTTGGCACAGGGAGTAACTGGACTGGCCGTAACGTAATTGAATAGATTTATTTTTATTTCTCCAACTGTCAGGCGGAAGACGTAAAGTTTTCAAACGAATATCTCAATCAACGGTCAACTTGAAAAATAATAGGGATGGGAAAATATTTTTTTCCGTAACGACTATCAGGTATTCCTGCTTTTTCAATAAGTAGGTGAATAATAAATGAGCTACTTGCTTAGCTTTTTCGGAGCCATAGACAATTACTTGAAAATCACAGTAAAATAAAATCGCATTTGTAATGTACCTTTCGCATAGGTACATTATTATTTTGACGGGGCATGGCATCTGTATTTAGATTACGTTTCTACCTTGAAGTCGAGGCACTTTGATTTATCATTTCAATTTACACTGGCGGTTGATATCTTCCTCATTATTTTTGATACGTTGCATGTACCTATGACGAGTAGACGCGGTATTTTAGCGCGACGGGTAATTCTTACAGACATAAACGTCACTTTCAACAGACAGTAAAGTTTTACAGATTTGAATTCGTGAAAACTTATGCGTATTACACGGACGTGCGTTTTATTACATAAAAGACGTAAATACACACCAGTTCATTAATTTTACAACCGAAAATATGACAGTAAAAATGATGAGCAAGTATTATGATTATGGCGCCTTGATATAAATAAAATGCTTTATGTCACAATGAAAGCGGGGCGGGGCCAGCCTTGACCGGGGATGATCCTGGTTTATGGAGACATGTGTGAATTACTTCATTAGTCGAATGTAATGGGTGACATTTATTTATTCTTTTAAATTTTATTCAGTTTCAATCTGGCTAATAACACCCGACTGAATAAAAGTATATCCTGATGACAGACAGCCGGACAGACAGGTAGCGCAGGCTTAGTAATAGGGTCCCGTTTATACAATCTAGGTACGAAACCTTAGAAGATACCAAATTTATATATACATATTTTAAAACTTAGGATTAACAAGAGGTCTCGGTGTTGAGGTCATTACAAAGACTGCTTTGCAAAAATTATTTAGTAGAACATAAAATCTTAGAACGGTAAGTTAATTTTTACTTTTTAATCACGACAATATCGATCAATCTATCAAAATTTTAATTGCAGTAGTTCAAAGAAACATGACCGAATTAACACTATGCCGTTTAACATGAGAGACAGCTGCTGTCAGACTATTAGAAGCGTGTAATGAGAAACTATCTATCAAGCATGACACGGTGTAGTTATACTGTCTCATGAAGCAGTGAAGTGGGTGGTAGAGCATACACTTAGTTTTTGTATAAATTTGTACCTAATGCTTACTAGCATTGGAACAATCATCGCCGATGAAGTATGTTAAACTGTGTAAAGAAAAGGCGGGCAAGAAGGCGATTTTTCTGTTTGTTATTATGTTTGCATGAGCGATGATAGCCCAAACAGACAAACACTGGCGGATGTGTGGATTTGATTGAAGTTTAGCAGAACGCAGTGTTGATGTTCATAAATGAAACTGATCAAATAATTGCTCGCTTTATATCTGTTACAAAATAAAAATGTTAACTTGTCTTCAGAACAACAATGGCTAAATGAATATCATGTGAAAATATTTAACTCTAATTTGTTTCTAACATAACTGTTTTATTATTTTAAGATCCGTTACAAAGCTGAAAGTCGAAAAATGTAGAGTTATGATAATCAGGTAACAGTACCTACATCTTTACGTTTGTTTCAAAACGGTTACATGAGTCTATTGTGCTGTCAACTTGTAAACAGAAGAACAAAAATATTAAGATGGGCCCATTCATACAAACAGTCACTACAGAATATGTATTAAGGAAATTGGTTTACATTTAAAAAAAAAACTAACCTAGTAATTATTGTAACCCCTGACTGAGTAACTTTGTAAGATAATTGGGTGTATGACAAATAGTTTACATTTAATGATTGGATTATTACAAAATCGTAAAATAATAGTTAGTAGGTATAGCCATGTATAGAAGCCAAATTTTGCTTATATATTGACGTTGGTAAAACAATGAATGAGCCGTTGTATTGGATGTTCATACAGTTTGGAAATGTAAATATTTTTGCAGACGCTCTGTTACATAAACAATTTCATCATTGATTCGAGCGCCGGTAATCGTTTGTCTGTAATAGTATAAATACATTATTTAACGTACGTACACCTTACCTTAAACGAATTTAATTGTGCATACCTCATAAGCAGCTGTGTTAGACATATCTAGCAAGAAATGAAAACTCATCTTGGAACATATTTCATGAAGCACAAAAAATATATCGCTGTTTTTATGTATATTCCTGCCATAAGATTTGATAATACTACAATATCTAACGACATTATGGCCAACCGTTTATTTTCGAGTTAATAATAGAGACATAATGAAAGAAGTACCAACGAGTAATAACAATATGTAGGTATTTGTTTAACAAATGAATTAGCTCACAGAACAATTTGCTTTGACGCCAAGTGAGCAGGGAAACTAAACAGAGAGGCAGTTAGCATGTTTACATTCAAGACGAAGGACTCTGCTGTACACTTACCTACTAATATACTGCTGAGATGCAATGGACTGTGCAGCTGAGATATCAATTAATGCTCATTTTAAAATACTTAAAAGAAAATTTATATTAGTATTGTTTTATTGTATTACTTATGTGTAAATGTGCGTATCTATTAATTATCTAAGTAGGTACTTTGTTTTACTATTACTGAGTGTAATTAATTATTGTACACTGAGACCTTTGAATATCTATCCCTATTGAGACCAATAAATGATTACACGAAAAAACACAGCGATTGACACTATAATATCGTAACTAACGATGAATGGCAGCGAAGTGCTTTTTTGCTTTAAAATGCCTTGTCAGGATTTAGATATCTAGTATCGAGAAGAGTACCTACCTACCTATAAATCATAATATGTTCTGTGATTTATGTAAATTAAGAGCATGTAACTTATAAGGTTAATGCAGACACAAATGTAATTTATCGAGACTGTAAAGCGACACTCACTACACATCTCACTAATTTATTATTTTTCACCTAATCCTAATTCCGTCGGTATTCTACTAGAGTTCAACTAGTAAAGCAATGTTGATACGCAGCTTGTACTTCGTAAATCTCTATTCTCGTTTTTTTTTTCAAGCGAGTGTGACTCAACGGTTTCAGTAGGTACCTATCTGCTTTTCATTCAGACGCACCCTGGTTCGAATCCAACCCTACAGCAACGACTTGTATCACTCGCATGGCGGTGAAGGAAAACATCGTAAGAAAACCGATATGTTTGAGAACCACAATATCCGAGGACATGTGTCTTCTGTGGAAGGACCTGGGCACCCACCACAATGTATCTGCCCAAGAGAACTCCCCTAACGAATTAATTCTGCAGGGGATTCACGAGTCACAACCCTCAGTCATGAGGAAATACGACTTAAGAGAGAGATATGTTTCAGTTTAGGTAAGATTATAGTGGATGTAAAACCTATATATTCTATTGTAATAATAAGACAAATACCTAGTACTAGTATAAGGATATATTTCTAAATGGACCACACTCTGTTGTTTAGGTAAATGCGGAAGGAAGATACAATATTTATGTGACTTTATTATTATGAATGTTTTCCAATACGATTCATTTAAGTACATAGGTATACCTAAGTACGCAGCGCGCATTCCAGAAAAGTGAAACAGTCACACTTTAGGAATCAATGTACGGTCGATCTTTTACCAAACAAGATGTTGAGTCAGAGGCAAGAAAGTATGACTCAACCTTACCCTCGCATTAGTGCTAGCTGCAGAATAACCCATTAACGCAAATGTCACATTTTTAAATGTCATAAAACAGCGAGATGTACCTAACCAATGTTATTGTTATATTATTTTATACCTACTTTATAGGCGTTACTGTCGTGATATGGTTCAAATCATGTGGTACAAAGTGATTCTGATGATGATAATCAAATAAAAAAGATAGGTAGGTAATTTTATGTGAGTAAATAATTCAACAAATAATATTTTATTGTTAGGAACAAGTCTCTAATCTCTTTTTTGTTTAGTACCTATCTAATTTAATAATGCAGCAAAATTGTGTAGCGAGATATGCAAACATTTATAACAAAAAGTACAGGTAAGTACTTTTAGCCTAACAAAAAAATATAATTGTACCTACGCTATGTTTATGAAAAAGCAGTAGGTACCTATTGTAAGAATACTGTTTCGTTGGGCTGGCCATCACTAGTGGCACAGGATAATGCTACAAGGTAAATATTTTCAAACGTACAGGAATATATCCCTCAATTATGTGATTATCACACAGTAATATATGTAGTTACACAATAGAAATCCCAAAAAGTGGCCAAAGAACGCGAATAATTATGTTTTATGATATAAAAACAAAATAACCTCCAACTTTGCATAAATACCTATAAACAGTCGTTATCGGTCAAATTCGTTGTCATTTCCTTCATGAACCACTACGATAGCCGTAAAAGAACAATCACTGCACATTTCTAAACACTTTATCAAATAAACACAGGCTGAAAATCCGTATCGTTTGAAATTCGAACACGAAATGGTTTGTTTTCTTTTTTTTTTTTGTTTGCGACTTTCACGATGTTTGACAGATCGTGTCTCGTTCGAAAACGCGGGAGTTTTTTGCAAAGCGCGCGCGATACTAGCGCCCGCCGGCGAGTCGCGTGGAATGACAAATGAATGAAATGAGCGTCAACGGGCTGGCCGCGTTTGTTTAGTGTTTACCTCCGCTCGCTCACAAGTTCAAGGGATTTAGGGTTTTGGAACGTGCGCCCGGCCAGCAGAGCGTGGCCCTTTCTTGGGAGCTATTTTGGACGTTACGCGTGTCTAGCTTCGTTGGAAATTTTGTTTCTTATTCGATAAACACAGGTGACAAGACGGGTGATGTCATCGGTTAGGTTTGCACTGATAACGTCAGCTGAAGTTTAGTAGCCTATGTAAATGCCTAGGTGTAAATTGTGAAGTCTTGAACATATTGGACGTGTAAATAGGCATTACAAAATAAATGAATATGAATAAGAATGCTCAATACATCTATCTAGGGCAGTATCTTTTTATAGCAATTTAGTTTAGAGCCTATTATTATTTTATAACATAGAAATGCCCAAATGCCTAATGGTCGCATTGAAAAGATACGTTATAGGTCAATGATATTATATGTACATAGGTATTGGATTTTATTTATTTATTACTTACCTACCTACTTAGGTATAATTAAACATGTGCCTTAAATAAATACATATATCTACGTCCAAGGTTTTTTTTTACTATTCTGCAATACCAAACTGACTAATTAAAGTTGGAATACAACATAACTATTTTATCTTCGATAAATGATAAGCTGATAATAAGGTAGGTGTGTGAAATATCGGTAGGCACTTATCTCGTCGACGCGATTATAAATAGTAATTATCTACTTATAAAAACTTTACGTTAAAAAGCCTTTCGGTTTGAGTACTGAAAATTATTCTAGGCTGAACTTTATTTATGGTTTTTGGTATCATATTAATAACTTATTATCAAATCAAATACTTATCCATAGTACAGAATTAATGGCATTTTTCTGCTGAAGTTTCACGGCTTGCAACGCCATCTATATCGTATCTGTCACAGCAGACAGTCTCGTCAATACTTTAATTTTAAATAACTATGCTACTCCCCGCTAGATGGCGCTAATACACCATCAAAACAAATAACTGATTGGTTTTTCTATATTATTATTGTTTTATTTTTCGTAGTTTCCGTACAATATTTATTGCATTTTATCTTTGTTTTATTTTATCTACAGTCTACGCCACTTGTTTGTATCCGTTTCATATCTTTGACAAATAACATTGATATCTGTTGATTGATATTATGTATTTATCAATCCGAATTGCTTAAACGTATTAGGTATCTACCTAATATAATAAATGTATGACTGTAGTAAACCTTCTACGCAAGTTTTCGTCAAATTTAACTTAAAACTTTATGTAAAAAATATTTCATAAATGGTTAAAAAAAATTAAAAAAAAATTCAGGTTGCAGCGGTGGCTCTACGATAAATCTACATATTATTTTGAAAACAGATCGTCCAAAAAACCTCAAAAAATACAAACGCGAACCAAATTCAAACGCCTACCTGTCTGTAGCAAGCACTGTCTAACCATATTTTAGTAGGTACCAATAAAATAACTTGGTTTACTACATAATACTTTGGCATTACTTGATGTTCAGTGATTATCGCCTGATATGGCGATCATGTAACTAGTTCAAATCACCTAAATAAATAACATACGTGTACATTTTCATAGAAATGTCATCTGACACCCTAGGCTGCAGCGATGCACTTGCAGATTAACGCAAAACGACACTTCGTAAAAAAAATCTTTAGTCGGTTATGGGTACTTACCTATTTCCGTTTTAGTAACTAAGGTTCGGCTAAGTAACAGGTAGTTACTAGGCAGTTATATGTAAATAGGCATTTCCTTTCGTTAGTACTTATTGTCCAATTAAAAAGCCATTTGAGGTTCTTCCGTTCGTGGCATGATACTAGCGGTAGGTAGTCATTGTTGTATTCAGTCATATTGTTAACCGATTGAAGCTGAGAGCTAACAATTGGTGAGAAACGATTGTACATATTAGCTTTTGCCCGCGGCTTCTATATAGGTATACTTAACACATAATATAAACCATCCTCCTTAATCACTATATCTATTAAAAAAACTGCATCAAATTTCGTTATGTAGTTTTAAAGATCTAAGCATGGATACAGACAGACGCGGGCAGCGTTTTTGCTTTCGTGATTATTTGGCCTCAAATAAATTGGTTTAAGGTGAACTGCATGCATACTAAAAGTGTTTACAACAAGTTAGTTGTACATACATAATTAAGTTACAAAACAAATACCTACAATGAAAGTTGTTGTGACCGGAGTATCATATTTCACGTCGCCTGTCAGTTATGGTATTATTTAATTTATCATAAGTACCTAATTCTTGTAATATTTTCGGTAGGTAAGTGAACTGTTATGATATATTATATAGGTAGGCCAAGCGCTTGAGAGCGAGACATCACAACTTACAAGGTCGTTTAGGACTTAAACGATTTATTTTTTGCAAAACCACAAAACCAGACTTAGTCGGGACCGGTTTACCCTTTTCTGGTTTTAAAACTAGTCAGTTAGTAAAATGGCACCTATTTGTTAATAACTAAAGTACAAGTTGTTTGAACATGGATCATCAATGTTTTGTCACCGCCCGGCTATATGTTGTACTTATCGATTGGTAATACTTTAGGTATACTAACAAATAAATGAATAAGACAAGACATTACATATGCAATAAAAAATAAAGTTTATTTTTTTATAAGTATTTAATTCTTAATGCTTGGAAATGAGACAAAAGTTATAAATACTTCGAAACAATAGCCATTGTTCATCTACTCATCACACAAATGAGTAATATTCTCGCGGAAATGTCAAAATTTTGAGAATTGCTCTGTCATAATAATTTACAGAAACTTTACAATAAGAATAATCACTTTAATACAATCTATATGCAACGTATACTGGTATGTCATACATTATTGTTACATGTTACTATTATTTATATTCGAGTACAGACATAATATTTTGAGTACAGACATAATATCGATCGATTTCACATGAGCACTCCTACCAAAATAATGTAATATCTATCATTTCATAACGTACGCCGCGGCCGCAGCGCAGCGCTGTGCCCCGATATGCAACATGCGCGTGCTATCTCACTAAGTCAATGCACTCCCTAGAATTGGCGAAAGTAGGTATTTGTACACCAGTTCAGAGTCCAGTACAACACGGTCACAAACTCATCCGTTCCTGCTGTTCTCTCGCTCGGCGACTCTTGCGCAGGTCTCGCAGTTCACGTGAGGCCGAAAATTGTTGTTGCTGTTTTTCCTCCTGATTGCAAAGTTTCGTTCTCTCGACGGAAATTTCTGGATCCTCTTGTCCTTTTCTGCGTGTTCAGTGGTGATCTTTCTGTAGACGTCCATGACCTCAAACGGTTTCAACGATAGGCACATGATTGAGGATCGTGTTGCGTGGATCGGACACGTATGGCTCGCGCGAAGTGTCAACTGACAATGGCACTATGTTGGCTCGCACCAGGGTTGCCAGATGACAATTTTTTTTTCTCGTACCAGGGTTGCTTAATATCTCGTAATTTCAACAGATAATTTCGTAAAAGCATAAATTTAAAGTAACTCAAATAAAATTAATGATTTTATGCTATTTACTGTACTAAGTAACTTGTGTTATGACTACACAAGTTCTTTGCGCTTGGGGCTGTTAAATTCAAACAAAACAATTAAAAATCATATATTTTATTAATTATGTGTTGTTAGTTGATGTTAGTAAAAGCATCTTTATGTTTAGAGTAGGTATAGCTTTTCATCGGTCATTCTGGCGTACATTTCTTTTGATGGTTCGAAATTTACGCAATTACCTTTGCGATTTGGGCTTTAGTGCTTTCGGAAGCTTAAAGTGTAGGTACTATTTAACGAAACAAGTCGTCATTGTTAAAATCTCGTAAAAAAGTGTACGAGATTTTTGTAATTCTTGAATCTCATACTGACCCTCTAAATAGATGGATGGAGTTCCGTTTCAACCAACGCAGTGATCGGACGTGTGCGCGCACATAAATAAATTCAGTAAACATTAACAAGTTAAAACATACAACCAAATTGACCTGTGATTCTTAGCTAACATTTAAATACAAACCCACCTCATAGTGATAAACAATAAGCAAGGTATAACCCACGAATTCGCCGTGAACGCCGGGCTCTGTAGGTAACCTTCTACCTACCAGGACGCGAGCGGTATTACTTGGAACTGAGGTAAACCGAGCAAACAGGTCAGTGGGGACTATAAGAAAGACATTTACGTGCTAAAAAGGTTACAGTTAGTACGGTTGAATGCTGTGATTAACTTTCCAACAGTGTAAATATATTTAGATTACAAAAGAAACAATAACAATATAACTACCCGCAAAAGTGAATACTGAAGAAATCGAGACAATAGAATACGAAACGTTTAGAAATACTTAGAAAACTATTATTTTGATGTATTAAGACAAATATTCATAGTAACTGTAGTATTCATACCCTAATAACGATAATAACTTGTAAATAAGTTCGAATACTTTAGTAGGTAATCAATACTGCGTATATTAATCCCGTAAAAGGTAAACAACTCCACTTATCACAAATACAATAGAACAAATCTTAAAGTTTACAGCAATTTGGACTTAGATATAAAGTGAGCGATGTAGTTGTAGACTTCAGTCGGTAGGTGACAAAGGTCTTAATATTGTGCGAGCTACTTTAGATGCCATATTATTCAATACAATAGAAATACTGTTGAGGATTATCACTTACAAAATAATCTATCATCAGTCTTGTTTGGATACACACTATTACACACTCTCAATTATTAATTTAGTTTCCAATTACAGTAAAAGGGACAGTCCATGTATTTCGTTTGTATGTATAGTAATTAGTAATAAATAAATGTACTATAAATATTATACCTACCTACTTCGGGTTTACAGTAAATAACACACACGGATATTGTTAAATGAATGTAATTTCACTAAGTAGGTATACTTCCATAACCCGCAGCATATACATACTTGAATAAGCAGTCTGATACTTACATATGTTGAGTCCTTTCTGAAATAAATTCTAGTATCACGCATAATAGAAAAAAAAAAAAAAAATGTCCTCAAAATCTGGAAAGTCGACACAGGGTGGATCCTCGTCTGGTGGCTCAAAGACGAAAGCTGGGCAGACTGCTCGCGTCAAAGCAATGATAAAGAATGCTCAGAAATGTACTAAAGTTTTGGATGACGTTGATACCGACGAGGTCGCTCAAGCCGTGGCGCCAGAAACACCCTCGTGCTCTCCACCTACATCGAGAAAGTCTTCAGTAACTGAGTCAAGCAGTCCACTTACTACCATGCCTTCTACAGCAAATAGATTATACCAAGAAGCCAAAACTGAACTAGAAATGGAAACCAACATGGACCCTGAAAGGAAAGAAAAAATTTTGAACTCGCTGTCCGGTATGTACGAAATGATTTTGAGACAGAACGAGTCCCGAACTACTCTTCAAGTACAGATAGAAAAAGTGAAGCACCAAACCAAAGATGAGATATGTAAGATGCAAAGAGAACATGCCAAAAATTTGACAAAACTCGGAGATGCAATTAAGAGCGCTGATTTACGCCCATCGGTGGAGGAAGCAGTAACGGAGATCAAGTCATTGCGACAATTAATCGTATTCGATGTAATTGAAAACCAAAAGATCCTCCCCTCGGGAGGAATTGGAGAGCATGAGGCCTCTAAACTGGTAGATCAAATACAAGAGTTAAAAGATACGCTATTGCAAACTGTACCAAAAACCACAGCGGTCCTAGAAGAAATCAGGATGCGCGACCAAAGACCACCAATCCAGACTACACAACCAACATATGCGGCGATCGCAGCACATCAATTACAACCTAAACACACTATAATAGTGACTTCCGAAGAACCTAAAGACACGGGAGACGATGTGATGGCGAAAATCAGAAGCGCCGTTGACGCTCGAGCGATAGGAGTTCAAGTTACGGATGTACGTAAGGCAAAGTTTCAGAAGATACTGATAAGCTGCCCGAACAAGAATGATGCTTCAAAAATAGCAGATCACATTAAAAAGTCTAAGAGAGGCTTAAATGTAGAAGAAGCTAAATCGAAGGATCCCCTGGTGATCATTCGGGATGTGCTATCTATCGTATAACACCGATGACGATATATTAAAGTCCCTGAAGGCTCAAAATGCTAAAATAATTGCAGACATCCCAGCAAACGAATACCGGGCAGCTGTGAAGTATAGACGACGTACTAGGAACCCACTGCAAAATCACGTAATTCTACAAGTGTCACCGCTGCTCTGGCAAAGACTAACGGCAGTGGGCGAGGTCCATATTGACCTTCAAAGAAGGTTAGTCATGGACCAGTCGCCTTTAATCCAATGCACGAAATGTCTCGGGTTTGGGCACGGGAGAAAGCTATGCAAAGAATCAACAGATTTGTGCAGTCATTGCTCTGGACCCCACCTGAGAAAGGACTGCCAAGCCTGGCTGGCAAATGAGATTCCTACGTGTCGAAACTGTAACCTGGCGAAAATGGATAGACATGACCATGGAACTTTTGACTCAAATTGCCCAGTCAGAAAGCGTTGGGATGCACTGGCACGGTCCAGTGTTGCATATTGTTAAGAAAAAGGCACCTCAGTGTACAAAGTCTTACAATCCAACTTACAGAAAGCTCGATTAGCCACACAAGAGTTTATTAATGAAGCTCAAAATAGAGGTGTACACTTTGGCTTGATTCAAGAACCTTATATTGGAGCATTGGGCCGAGTCAAGGACTATACTGGAGTTCGTATTGTGCAACAAACCAGTACATCCTCAAAACCGGTTAAAGCTGCTATTGTTGTATTGGACGATAATATCCAAATAATAGCGGACCCCACCATGTCGACTGAAAATATTGCATTTGCTGCACTCAAAACTAGTACTTGGGAACTAGCAGTAATATCGATATACTTTGAAGACACAGAACCCCTAAATAGCTACCTCAGCCAATTGAGTCATATTTTATCAAAAATTAACTGTAAAAAAGTTCTTATTGCAGGAGATGCGAATGCATGGAGTCCATGGTGGGGTAGCATAAGAGAAAATGCAAGAGGTGAAGAGCTACTAGCATTCATAAACGAGAAAGGACTGCATATTTTAAATGAAGGAAATACGCCAACATTTATGAAGATTGTCAACAACCAAATACGACAAAGTCGAGTCGACATTACAGTATGTAGTGAACACATCCTAACAAAAATCGACAACTGGTTTGTTGACGAATCAGTTACTAGCTCTGATCACAATGCCATTTCTTTCACATTACGTACGGAAAAGGCGAGACCTAACATAGAGTGTAAAACCACAAGGCTGTATAACACTAAAAAAGCTAAGTGGCTGACATTCGATCAAGTGCTCAAAAAAGGGTTAGAAGAAGAAGGAATAAACGCTAACATGATAAAAGTCATCGAAAGCAACAGTCGATTGGACGAAGTGGTAGAAAAAATCACAAAATGCATCAAAAAGGCTTGTGAATCTTCAATCCCAAATAAGAACTATAACAAAAAATTTAAATTGCCCTGGTGGAATGACGAGATTGAACAAAAAATGAAGGAAATGATCAGAAAAAAGAAAAGAATTAAGTGTGCTGCATCCAACAGAAGAACCTATGTCATTCAGGAGTACTTAAAGGCAAGAGAAGAGTATGTAGAAGAAGCAAGTCAGCTACAAATCAAAAGCTGGAGAGATTACTGCTCTAGACAAGATAAAGAAAGTTTCTGGGACGGTATTTACCGAGTCATAAAGCAGACCTCGAAACAGCACGATGACATGCTACTCAAAAAAGACGGTAAGACTCTTAGTCCGTTAGAATCAGCTGCTTTACTTACCAACACATTTTACCCGGATGACGATGAAAAAGAGGACTCACCACATCACTCCGAAGTTAGACGCCAATCCGAGGCCTTCACACCAGATCCCAGTAGCATAGAAGACCCACCATTTACACTGGATGAATTGCAAAATTCAATCGGTAGCTTCAATCCTAAAAAAGCACCCGGGCCAGACGGCTTTACTTCTGATATCTGTAAAAGAACAATTAATGCACATGTAGACATTTTTATGGAAATTGTAAATAAATGCATGCAAATACAACACTTCCCAAAAATTTGGAAAACCGCCGCAGTCATTGTGCTAAGAAAGCCCGGAAAAGCAGATTACACGCAACCAAAATCATATAGACCAATAGGCTTACTACCGATACTAGGAAAAATTTTGGAAAAAATGATGGTGAAAAGGCTCCGATGGCACCTACTACCTAAATGCAACACTCGTCAATACGGCTTCGTACCACAGCGCTGCACAGAGGACGCCCTCTATGATCTGGTGAACCATATAAAACTGGAAGTAAAAAATAAAAAAATGACGGTACTTGTATCACTAGACATTGAGGGTGCTTTTGACAGCGCTTGGATGCCAGCTGTCAAATTACAACTTGCAAAAAAGAGATGCCCGAGCAACTTAAGAGGTATGGTCAACAGTTACCTCGAAAATCGCTTTGTTGAAGTGAGATATGCAAGGGAACGGAATTCAAAGCAAACAACAAAAGGATGTGTGCAGGGGTCAATCGGAGGTCCTACTTTCTGGAATATACTACTGGACCCACTTCTGGATCTCCTGGACAGCCAGAATGTGTACAATCAGGCCTTCGCCGATGACGTCACTCTGGTATATTCTTCTGACTCTGGAAAGGACCTAGAACAAAAAATAAACACTTCATTAGATACCATAAATGAATGGGGGAAAAGAAACAAGCTGAAATTTGCTGCACATAAAACTTCGGCAATGATAATAACCAGAAAAATTAATTACGATGTGCCAAATATTAAAATGGGGGGAATGAACATAAATTTGACTGATGAAATCAAAATACTAGGATTGACAATAGATAAAAAACTAAATTTTTACAGTCACATACGGAATGTATCAAACAAAGCCATTAATATCTACAGGCAATTAGCTAAAGCTGCTAAAGTGTCATGGGGCCTCAACCCGGAGATAACAAAAACTATTTACACAGCCGTGATAGAGCCAATAACGCTCTATGCAGCAAGCGTATGGTCCGAGGCGGCTAGAAAAAGCAAAGGGAGCAAGAGCCTGAATGCCGTACAGAGAGGCTTTGCTCAAAAGATATGCCGGTCGTACAGATCGGTGTCTCTGAGTGCCAGCCTACTGCTTTCGGGTCTAATCCCACTTACAATGAGAGTAGAAGAAGTGGCGTCATTGTACGAGATAAAGAGAGGCAAACCATTCGGATACATAGCAGGACGCCCTGTGGAAAATAAAACTTGTTTTTTGGAAGCTGCCCACCCCGCCGAAAACATGTCTGTAACATTTGATTGTTTGGAGGACTGGACGATAGAAACAGTAACAGAAAAAGGTATCAAAGGATTTCTAGCATTTACAGACGGGAGTAAAATAGAAGGTAAAGTTGGAGCTGCCGTCTCTTGGTGGAGAGATGGAAAAGAAGTAAAGACTAAAAAGCTCAAGTTAGAACCCTACTGCACGGTATTCCAAGCTGAAATGCTGGCACTGCACTATGTAACTTCACAAGCACTGGAAGACAATGACAAAGAGTTAACTATTTTCAGTGATTCAAGGTCCGCATTAGAATTATTACAAAACTATGATACCTTTCATCCTTTGGCATTTGAAATTAGAAAAAATCTAATCAGGCTTTCAGGACAGGGAAAATCAATTAAATTATTTTGGGTAAAGGCCCATGTAGGCATAGAAGGTAATGAGCGAGCCGACTACTTAGCAAAAGAAGCAGCTCTTAAACTAAGAACGGCTGCTCACTATGAAAAATGTCCTATTTCATTTGTAAAGAGAATAATTAGAAATGACACAATTGCTAAATGGGAATACAAATATGCAACTGAAAAGACTGCAAAAACTACAAAACTTTTTTTCCCGACGTTACAGATGGCATATAGCACACTTAAGAAAATAAATCTTACCCAAGAGTTAGTGCAAGCGTTCACAGGACACGGAGGCTTTGCAAAGTACCTGCACACGCGCAAGATAAAACCGTCATACGGATGTATCTGCGATCCGATGGAGCCGGAGACCAGTATCCACGTTGTCGTCGACTGTCCTGCAAACATTGTTAAAAGATCTCTACTAGAAATTCAGTTTGGACGAAACATACAACGCGACAACCTTAGTGAATGGCTGCTAGACGATGAGGCTCGAGGAAGCTTCCTGAAATTCTGTACACTCGTAGTTAAACACTGTAACAAAAGAAACAGATAAAATAAATACATATAGATATAATATTATAACTAGAATTAAGATATACTTGTAAGATACTTACTTCTCAGATAGTGCTCACATTTTAATTAACATTATATTTATTTCACAACATAAATTAAATAGGTATTGAATATTGTCAAATTATAATCATTTCACCTTTAATAAACGTAAAAATTTATAAGTATATAGGTACTCGTAATTACCAGAGTTATAATATGTAAATAGTAATTACTATTATGGTACCTATAGTTTTCAGCATTTATGTACATAGTTTTTTTTTTTTTTTTTTTTTATTTTTTTTTTTTTTTTTTTTTTTTTTTTAGTTTTTCAGACTATATATAGTTATATTTTTTGTAATATATTGCATATATATAGACTGTTTAGAGTAAGAAAAAAAAAATACAAAAAAAATACAAAAAAAAAAAAAAAAAAAAAAAAATACTGAAAAGATACAAAAAAAAGGAATCCAAAAAAGAAAAAAAAAGAAAACCAATGTATTGTAAAATATGTAAATATTGTATGTAGGTTTGTGTTATATGTATAATGATATACATATATACCTAAACACTCACTTGTTGGGGCAAGTGGTGAACCCGATAAGCCGGGGGTGGACTGAGTGCTCCTTCGTTTATGATGGTTCGCCATTTGGCTGGAAAGAGGTTCTTTGTTTGTGATTGTTTTAGTATCGGAATGTATGTATGTATGTGGGATGTAGGAACCTGTAATGCTATTTATTTATTATTTACATTATTAAAACGAACAATAAAAAAGGTGAAATTATTTACCGATCAGATGAATAAACAAAGCAAACTGCGTAAGCAATATGTTTAGTCTAACAATGTCTCTGACATTCATTGTCGGAGGAAGTATAGACGGAACAACAAAAAAAGAAAAAAAAAAAAAAACCCTCTAAATCTCGTAATGGTACGAGATTTCTCGTACGTCTGGCAACCCTGGCTCGCACAGTACAGACTGACTACAGTACAGCGTTGCATGCGCGTGCGACACGCTGACCTCTCGCCGAGGCTCATATTGTTACCCTCCAGTGATAGTGTTCGTAATGTGAGTTTACATAAAGGCCGATATGCCGATAAGCGGCGTCATTCAGTTCACTCCATTGGCCGACAGCGGCGACAGCTACAGATAATGTCTAATGTTTTGTATACACTTACCTACGTAGTCACGTCACCATTATTTAATGTTTATCTTTACAAACCGGATTTTCTGCGTTTACGTTACCGCTCAGAATACAGCGTTACCGGTACAAACATAATACCTAACATTTGTGAGACATTTTATATTTTACCTACTGTAATTCTGGGTGTTTAAAGTATCGGTTGTTTTAAATTAGTATTCATTCGAAGAAACTGGACATAAATGTTTTAAGGTCAAAACATGATCAAGGTTTTATTGAAGTTATAACTTCCTTGCTACGGATGGAAGGAGTGCCTATTTAGAACAAACCAATTGAATGAAAATATCAACCGCGAACTGATATACTTATGGATTAGAGCTAATTATAATGTAACCTTACCTACCTTTTATGCGAATAAATGATTTTGTCTTTGACTTCTTGACTTGATATAACATCTATTTAGTCATAAGTTAGCAAATTGTCCTCACCTCCAAGCATGTGGTATAAATCCAGGGCAGAGCTCGGGGCAGTTGTCGCAGGGCCGGCCCTCCGACACCTCCTTTATCCGGACTCCCTGGAAACAAAGACAATAAAAGGTTACTAAGAGTTCTGAAAAAAAACCTACATACCTATACCTAATACCTACTTACTAAATACTTTAGGGTATTCAATATTCATATACATTTTTAAACCGATAAAAACTGACATGATTTTTCGACGGTATGAATAAATAGTATTGATAACAGAAAGTGATTATGCAGAGTTTGATGTTGGTATTGGATCTAGTAATTGACTATAACTTATACCACGCTTCGGTACATATGAATAAAAATGAATTTCCGTTGTATCGTTGTATGTAAACGGACCTCTTCATCGTATTCATTGGAGTCATCGTCACCAACAGTCCCGCACGAATTTTCTTCTGAGTCAGAATCTTTGCGATCTCCACTGGAGTCACACTCACTGTAGCTGTCTGATGTTGAATATTCGCTGTCTCTTTTATACGCGAATAATCTGAATAGTCTCTTCTCCCTCCAAGAGTCGTCCTTCAAGCTCCCTTTTTGTTTTTTATTTTTCCTGTGTATCTTAAAAGGCACTTGTTTTAGTTTTGGTTGGATTACATAGAATACTTTTGGGGTTGATGTCTTATATTTATTTTCGTAATCTTCTTCAGTGACTCCACAGTGGTTTACTAGAAAATCTTTTCTTATCTGTTCTCTTCCCGCCGGGTCCCTCCAGTACCTCTCCTTCTTTCTCACTCCAAGATAGTAATCTAAGTCTCTTTCTCCAAAATCTTCTTCCTCTTCTGAAGTACAATAGGTTTTCTCCGTCTTTTCCTCGATATTTTCTTCGTATCCTTCGAGCATTTTTGTCAAAAGGCGATATTTTCTATTAGGCATGATTTTAAGGAGATTTGGTGTGTTGCAAAGAAACTTAGTGGTCTTTTTGTAGACTGAAACTACTGACTCTCGTCGTCTTCTCATGTTGTTCATCTTCCTTCTTCTATTCAGATTGTTGAAGAATCTTTTGATGGCTTTCAGTATATTCATTTCCGCGGTATCATGGTGGTGGTGTGTGAAAGGTTGAGGGCAGACTGCCTGTGGTACTACACTAGATAAGTTTTATGATTACAGTTGGAGGCGAGTCCGCGTGGGTCCGCCAATGGGTGCGCAGCTGTACACCAGGGAAGCTAGAACCTTGGAAGTATGTATGGTTGTATGAAGAGTACACCATAGTGATTTTTTATATTTAATTTACTTACGTTTATTAAAAAAAGATTTTCCTTAAATATATTAGAAGTAAATAAAGATAGATATTAATATTAACAATACAGTATAGATATTTATTTAGTATATTGAAATAGAAAAAGTGTATCTTTAGACCACTATTATTTTATTTCTATATATTTTAGGTACTCCACAGTGTAGAACATGACTACACATAATATCCTACAACTGTAGTCTTCAGTCTACATAATTCCCATAAGATAATTTTGTCAATCCAATTCATTCCAATCTAGTCTACAGAATTAGTATTTACGTTGAAAAGTAATTAATTAAGATTGAGCTAGCTAACTAACTAAAAACTTGAAAACGGACGAGATAGCTATCTCGTCCGTCAGGCTGGTGGTTTTGAGGTCAAGCTACAGTGGTGGTGCTACCCCCACGGTGGGTGGTGGCGAGGCGTGGTGGTGGTGGTGGTGCCCCAGTATACCTGCCAGTATGCCCCATGCAAACATAGTAACTGCGGGCTCAGTGTGGGGACAAATTGCGACACGCCGCGGTTATGGCCTGCTAAATCTGCCCAGCCTTATTAGCGGCTGTGTTTTGGTTGACTATATAAGCAGTATAGTAACTTCATCTAATTGTTTATTTAAAATTCACCAAAATCATTCAACTTTTTGGTAACTACATCAATCAACTTGAAATGTAGTTGTACAGTGCCGACCATCGAAGTAAGTAGTGAACTAATTCTGTAATTTGATAACTTCCCTCATTATCAGCACAGTATAGGATAACAACCAAAGCTGTGGTCAAATGACAAGTGTCTGTGTCGTGCTGAAAAAAATCTATCGTTAAGGTACCCGCCATAGAAGTATTATACCTGCTATGGTACCTGCTATGTTTAGAAAAAACAAAATCAGTTTTGGACTCAAATAAAAGACGTTCGATCACGTATATTTTGTAATCACCCAGCTATAAATCTCCATCAAGAACTTTTACAGATGTTGTCTAACTTTATTCTAGCCTAGACATCATTAATTCGCTATGCCTTAAATGCTCAGACTGCATGTAAAATAGGTAGCTTTAGGCACTATATTCCCATGTTGTTAATAAACAATAATTTTTCGAAACACAATTTTTCCAAATAAATAAATACTTAAAAAATTCAATGTTTACGTGCTGTTGCTCTATACTGTACTGTTCCATGTGTCGAACTACGTTAGTAAGGGCCGGCTAAATCTGCCGCACCTATTTAGCTACCTACGTATTTGTTAGGTCGCTGACTTGTTGGTAAAAATAGACGACACTCGCGCCTCTTCTGTGGTGACACGACAAAGGGCTTTGTTTACAACACGCGTTAATTACATGCAAAGGTAAGTGACTATGTCATCCGCTACGCCTAATTTTGTAAGTAAAACTAATTGGGAAGGTGTATTTTTTATTATTATAATGTTACCACCATTATTATAGTGATAAAAATAGTTTAATTTCAATAATTCTAACAATTTGTGTGTGTGTGTTTTCCCTTTTTTATGTATAAAATTTTATTTCGTATTTGATATTATTGTAATGGACATTTGTCTGAAATAAATAATTTGAATTAAATTGAATAGAATAAAATGGATATTTATACGTATTTGTCACTTAAGTATCTAATTAGCAACATCTACTTAGAATCTAGCTTAGACACTTAGGTACATAAATGAAGAGATTTACCTAAACCATTTTAAGATCCCTTACTACTACATAATATAGAGAAGGATAACCCTGTTACTGAGATCAATATTTCAGCATCACCTTTTTAGAATTGACTCTGCTATTACATTTACAACTTTACGTATTTTATTTCTTACTTGAAATAAATAAACATTGAATGCTTACTACAGGTAACGCCACCTAGCTTCGATACCATACATCAGTGAACTATTTCTGAACCACGCCGAACCGTACTCTATTTTTATTTGGTTGGTGACTAGCGCCATCTGTTGGCGAGTAGCAAGACTAAGTATGTCAAATGCATTTTGTAATCTTAAATTATTATGGTTCTAGTTGACTAAAATTAAATAAAAATAATTAAATTAAAATTAACAAGTCCTCTAGAATATCTCAAATATTTTAATGAAAATTATATTTCTAAGTTAGCCTATTTTGGCATTTCTAAAATGTATGAATGAAGAAAAGTACTACCTACTTCTAATTGGTATGTGAAAAAAAGTTTTTGCTCTTGATATTGCTCTGAAGAAATTTCATCCGTCTCTTTATGGCTCTACGGTTTTCACTCTTTTGGTAAGTATTTGATTGTGTGAGATGACAAATTTCAGTAAAATAAATATAAGTAAGACACATTCTAGTACTTACTGGTTTTATTATATAAATCCAGTTCCAACTTAGTATGAAATATTCTGTGGTGCCGTTAACCGGGAACTCCACATATGGTGAGTCTGTTTATGGAGATGATCGATGACTTGTTCATTGAGGGTATTATTTCAAACTTACATGTTGAACGATGTATGATTTAATCAGTTATAATTCCTTAATGAAGTTAATAATAAATATGTAGTTTATTAATAATTCCTTAAGTTGTTTATTGTAATTGATTGGTGAGACTTTACTATTCCACAGAATAAATTCGTTTCTTTTAGGCAAGCGATCCACATCTTATACTAAAGCTTCTTAACATCAAGACCGTGAAGACGAAGTTGCTTGGGAAGATAAAGTTGCTTGTGAAGATGGAGTAGTTTTTGAAGATCCTGTATCATTTGTGAAGATCCTGGCCGTGACAACAGCGGGCTCATGTCTGGATATATCGCTTGCGCAACCTCGCGGCCTTCACTCTCTATACGGTAACATTGCGGCTGCCACAAGCCACAGGGACGTGGCGGGATTAGTCTCGGCTTCTAGTGTTTTTTCTCGGCGTCAGTAAGTTCCAAACACATAAAACCTCTCGTCACGCATGTGACTTGTGAACGCTTCGTAAGACCGTCCCATATTTTTTCATCAAACAAGTATTTCGTATACAGCTGTGATAAACATATGAACAATAAATACACGCTAAAATGTTTTTAAAGGCAGATTAGGAAAATATGTGTTGTAGGCAGTTTAGAAAAAAGCTTCATTGCATTCGATTCATAACAAATAAAATATATGAGTAGAAATGTTTTAAAACTTTTCGATATTTGATATTTAAAACAGGAATCTAATTAAAAGAAGTCGTATTTGAAATCGCTCGCCCCTTTAACTCGACCCCTCGTAGAGCGTACACGCAGTGATTCAGTAGCGTTTGTTTATAATTCGTAACCAAATACGACCATGTGGTGGAAACCGCGGTATACTATATGTCTACTTATCTACGCATATTATGTGGGTACAATCACATGCATTTTACAAAATATTTTATAAAAGCACTCCTGCTTTGGTAGCGAACTAGGAATTTCTATAACAGATTTTCTATTTGCATATTTTATCAATTTGCCTGAGTACCACAGGTATGTGAGATTCTACAGAGTTATTCATAGCGCTCAAAGGGTTCTATCCTAATCCTTGGAGGCGGTGCCATGTGTAATCATTTAATTTAATCCTTAGAGGCGGTGCCATATGTAATCATTTCATTCTCCATTAGATACTATCAATAATAACTCACGATTCATTTGGCCTACGGAAGCACATGCAAATAAAATTGTACCCCATCCTATCCAACCTTATGCATTGACCACATGAACATGAATCAATCAATCAATCATTGACATAAAATATAATGACAGAAGTACCTATTTGTAAGCAGATTCTGGCATCAGAACTACTATTTTTTTAGATAAAAACTGTATTTCAGAAATCAGTTTCTGTGTTTTATTTAAGCAATCGCATATCATCAAATACCCCTGCACCTGAAACAGCTGTACTTACTACCTACTTGCCATGTACGACTGAAACTCACATTATTGCGCATTCCACAAGAACAATAGCTCTCAAATGTCAAAGTTATGCACGTTAGGGCCGACGCACACATCTCGCTGCATTCGTGACTAACTCATAAATTAAATTCTGGGAATAACTTTATTTTTTTGTCTTCCTGACTTTGACACTGGTACTTAAATCATGCCGATAATTACAATTTGCTTGATCATTTCATCGGCATATTGTTTTTTTTTGCAAAACAAAAACAATTTTTTTTTTATCAAAATGACTGGAGTGGATGATAAGTAAGGTTTTTGGGCGTGTGTATAATGTACCTATAATTGCCGCACTTTCTTATGTTTCACCAAATTGTTTTCACATGTATGTATATACATATATGCATGTGTATATGTATACCTACACCTCCATTAGCGGCTCCTGAACTTTTCTTACTCTTAGCTTTGTGAATAGTAAATTATTTGGTCAGCGGATAACTTAGGATAAGTGGCCACCTTGATGAGACTAGCACACACACACACACATGCACGCAAAATATGATTCACGTGGAAATCTAGAGGCTGACTGAGAATATATACAAGCAATGATTTTATTTCTTTAACACTTAACTAACACTTTTATTCTAAAAACATACGAAAATGTATAATATTCCTGTGGCGTGCTATAAAAGCTTTGTTATGTTCACAGCCTATTTTAATTTCAACCGAGTACGAAAGAGGGTGATTATTTTCAGTAATTACGTTAAATCATAGTCATATATTGAATGTGTTTTTGCGGAGATTCCGTCATTTTTGTCGGTATCGTGACAACATTAGTAGATTGAGGTGCGGCTAATTCGTGCCACCACGACACTTTTAGCACTAACTAATTGTTACAATTGACAAAGTACTGACTGAGCGTTATACTAGTAAAGAGTAAAATATTTTCAAAGACTAATTTTCTAACTGAAAGATAAGTAAGTACATAATATAAACAGAATTATAAACATAAGTACACATTTATGTGTCTAAATGTGATTAAATCGCATGTATGTATTCTCTTAAATAGTATTTTTTATAATGTTCGTATCAAGATGTGTAGAACATTTAGCATACTTAAAATTAATTGATAGCATATGCATGTCTCAACTACTTAACTTAATTAGTTGTGTCAAACTAAAGTCGTCAGTTTGTCAGGAGTTCCATCCAGAACCAAACAAAAAAACGCAGGCAGCACCGCGGCAGACACTAGTATTATACCTACATAACATATGTTTACGTATGCAGCCAATGAATTTCCAATTTGTTGTTGACATTGCCCGAAATTAATTACAACATCGAGTGAGAAATACATTGATTAGCTATGATTGAAACAGCACGTACATATTAATTTGGCTTTCAATAAAACCGAACATATTGGATCCTATACATGTTTCATGAGTTTTTGACCTTTGATACAGGTTTTTCGTACATTTTAGGTAAAATGAAACAGTCTATACCGCTTTAAACAGCCTAGAACCTGCTTAATACTACCTACATTTATACTTCGAAAGTTTGCAAAAAAAAATATTCAAAGACGTAAAATCATTTTAACACACAATACGAGTGTCTTAATTGTTGTTTACCGAAAAAAAGTTACAAAATTGACAGACAAGTTCGGTTTACACTCACTTCTTCTTAAGATAATTTTAACAATTAAAAGTTGCTAAAGTCTCCTGAAAACTCTTCCCTAACTATGAGTGAGTCGGTGGTAACTTGGACTCGTGATATTTGATCACAAACGTTTGAAGCACAACTTATAATGGTGTAACAATATATCGCTTGCAAGTATTAACTGGGGGCTTTGATAACTTTAGCGAAAGTTTGTTAAATAATCTACTTAGAATAAATGCATTGTATTTTATGAATATTTTCTAGTTTTGGCGTCGCTTCGCATGCTAAACGTAGAGCATAATGTGATTATTTTTCTCTCATAGGTATGCGTTTATTTTGTTCCGGGGAATCGTTTAAACAAAGATAAATTTGAAACTTGACCAAAATAGAAAAACTAATTAATTAATCTTGGCTTTCAAAAGCTTAACTTAGTCGTAACTCGTGCGAGTAGTTTCTGCCAAGCATATATTCACATCAAAATCTATGGCACGCGTAGATAGCTCACTTCCTTCTTGAACACATTGTTCTCAATCAATCTTGCAAGGTCCACTCAACCGCTATACATATATACATATGTATAGCTACATATATGTGCTAGCCCACCCATCAGTGTCGTGCTGCATCGTAGTTGTGATCCATGATGGTACTGATGATATAGGCCGGTAGACGAGCTCTGAGTACATCATCATGCCGCAACACGCACTGTTTGCACTGGTGTGTGGCAAACCAAAGTCTGCAGAAAGCGTAGCTGATTAAGTTTTATATTACATGATTGTAATGTTGATAGATGTGATTTACAATTTTCTATTTTTAATTAAAGTGAATTCTTAAGGGAATATAAAAAAATTCGACATCAAAAACTTATAAATAGTGTCTTAATTGAGTTTAATCATACTAATAAGATATAATATTAAAATTAAATTATTTATTTATTTAATTATTAGATATTTAATAAATTATTAATGATTTCTAATTAAAAATACATTTAGGAAAAAATCCTGTTTTAACTCTGTAACTGTTAGGGAGTAGATTATTTTCTTCTCGATTCTTTTTCTAGATTTTCTATTAGGTACTAGTTTTCTGAATTGCTCAATATTTAAAGTAGTCTCTGGTCAATGTTTATTTAAATATTAATTCAGCTCAATATTTCAGGTACAAAGTAGTCTCTGATTTCAGGAAATATTTGCGTACAATTGTTAAGTTTCATAAGAAATCGTTTGAATTTACTGCGTAGTTTGCGACAAACAAAACCTCTAAATTTAGCTTTGAGCTTTAAGCAAATCCTAGTAGAAATAACTTACGAGAATATCCTCAGTGAGGGATGCTTGTGGCTTTTTATAGCGCATAGCTTGCCGGCTATCGAACTTTTACGGGAAAGCTCCCACGTTTGACTTACTTTGCGACAACATACATTGTTATTACATTAATAGTATTAAGGGAAACTTTGTGAGCATGTTTGTTCATATGTCTCAAGGGACATTTGTTAGTACATCTTTATTCTGTGGAAGTCTAAATCAACAACTAACTTGATATACATTATTATAGACTGTGCCGCACCAATTTTCTTTATTTCCTTTGTAGCAGCTATAAAATGCTAGTGATATAATCCATAACATAAATGTGAAATCAGATAAACTTAGTTATCTATTATTTAGTTGTTAGACATTCTGATATCTAAGGGTTACCGCAAGTCACTTTTTAACTAACTTACATAATCCCCTTTTATCAGTTGAGTATTTATAAACGCGCGGCGCGTATAATAGAGGTACAAAATAATAACGTATTTTAATTAGAATTCACAAAAGAGAATATTAAATTCGTTCCGAATATTAAAGCATAATTTGGTTAGAAAATATGTACCAACTTTTATTGGGTTTTACAAGCTTTGTTTAGAAATTAATCTTTGTATTCTGTTTGTTAATCTTTGCTTTGTAAAAGTAGCCGACAGAGAAAAGTTTCAGTAAATTTCATCTCGTTTTTATAATGTTGCATAAAAATCAGTAAAGGACAACAGATATCTATTTAGACATGCTTGTAAAAACTAAAACAAAAGGCCTGTGAATAGATTTCACATTTTGTTTTGCTCCGTTTGATATGTATTTATATAATAAGTATATAAATTTAAAATATACTTCGCTTTATAAAGGTCGGTATATAACGTCAGGTTAACGCATCCCTACACAATGACCTGTGTTACACGAGAGAATAATTTTTAAATGTCATCTCGTATAAACTACGGTTCACTTCGTAGATGATAGAAGCTGTTTAGGGCGGTTCAAAAAATCTGACACCAAAGTTGGCCACACTCTCAAATGTAGGGTTGTATAGTAGTGACAGCCAGCATGAATACTTAGCAGTAGTACATACGCCTATAAAACGATTTCGAGAATAGGGCCACCATTAGTAGCTTATTCTCTTAGTTTTGCGTAATTCTATCTACCTTGGACGTCGTAGAGTGTTTCCAGTAAAGTTGTTACCTTTCCTGGTTTGCTTGTTTCAAGTAACTGCACCCAATGCTTACCTAGAAAGAAAATATTTTTCTGTTAAAAATTATATTCAATAACAAACTTAATACGGTAACGTTGGAATAATTCTTTCAATGAGATTAAAAATTTAAAAATATCTTCACTTGCAAAATTGCAGGCCTATTTCACCATCGTACGAGTAGAAGTAAACGCGCCAAGCGTTTTGCTTCGACTTTCATCATGCGAGCAGCCTAATAGCCCTTCGACTTCGACTGCCCCGTTAGCTTAGTTGGCTCTGCCTTCTAATCTAGGGGTGCGGGTTCGATTCCCCCATAACACAAGTAATTATGTTTTTAAAATTTGTAACTATTTGTATTAATAATAATGATAATATATCTTTATTTCAGACACAATGATCCATAGCACACAAAAGTAAAATAAAATACAATATAAGAAATCAGGTAGCAATAGCAACCCATCGTTTATATGTTGCAGACAGCAGCTGCCTTATTAAGTCTTAGTCAGTTATTAGGTCTGCTCGTTCCTATGTATTTACGAAAGAAAAGTATATATGTATTATATGCGTTACTAGTACCCATGATACAAGCGTAAGCATGGGACTAGATGGCGCTGTGTGATATGTCCTGAAATATTTATTATTTTATTATTCTAGGCAAGCCATAGATTGCAGATTACAACGTTGCTTAACATCGGTCGAATTATCAAGCGCTACTATCAAATAAATAAAAAATGCAGTAATATGTATTTTTAAAAGAGCGTAATAAATAAAAAAATACTTGCACTATTAATAATATTTTTCTGTAATCGGTATCTTTACAATCTACTCATATCTATATATACCTATATTTACAATTCAACCCACATTATATAGTGTATGTCAACTATACTCGTATGTACAGTGTACACGAACAACGAACACCAAAAGTCTTGTTTCGTTCAAATCTATATAATGTAGTGTAACATTCGTAACTTTATGAAAGAGCCATCTAAGTAATGACAGTAATATACCTCCTTGATTAAGACATCAACAATTTAAGAGAGCTAATTTGAGGCGGACTGTTAACCCTTTTTGGCAGACTCGGTTTATGAGCTGACATTTTGCCGAGACTTGTTAGTACCTACGTATATTTTAAAACTAGAGGACGCCGCGGCTTCGCTTGCATTATTTTGAGATAAACAGTAGCCAATGACACCTCTAAGACCTCATACTACTTACATACAAAAATCATGAAGATCCATTCGGCCGTTTTTGCGTTTAAATATAAGTACAAATAAACAGATGAACAGACAAAATTTCCAGAAATTGTTGGTACGTGTTCTGCTATCAATTCGAAGTATATCCAAACATTTTTTTTATATATATCTTCAATGTTCAGTCAGACTTTCGACCCTCTTTAGCTTTATTATATGTATAGAAGGAGATAGAGATCTGGATGTAGAGATATAATACTTCTTCAACACAAAAACTTTGTCTTTTGCGTCATGCTGTACAAATACCAAAATAGTCTTGGTACGTTTGGTCCAAAAACACTTATATTTTGATTTTTGTATAAGGTTCTTAAAATTTATAAAATTGAGAAACAAAACCGTTGCTGACGCTTCAGTTAATTCAGTGTAATAAAATAATTCAAGTAAAGCTATTTTTATGTTTCAGGCATTAGAAAGTAAAAGAAATTCAAGTACATAATATATACGAATATATACGAAGTAATTTCTTGCAGTTATATCAGTACCGCGAAGCATTATCGCATGTACCGTAAGCTTTACTACTATTGTACGAGGTACGCTGACCGCGAGGCTGCGTGTGCGTAACATGTAAGCCTCTCTACAGACATTCCAACATACGTAGTGTGATATGGTAACACATATGTTCTCACTATTTATAATATTAATTAAATATTGGGTGCTCGCGGCTTCGCTCGCATTAAGAAGTAAAATTCCTACGTCATAACATTTACCTGTATGGCTAATTTCAGCCCGATCCGTCCAGTTAGCACAGATAGCTGTGCTGTGCTTTCTAGTGTTATATATATTGTATGTAATAACAGGGGTAATTTACAATTATTTTCTCGCTAGTTAATTCATGTACAATGTTATTGTAAGACAAGTCAAATGACATATTACATATGTCGAGAAATACATAACACCGTATATTAGTTTGCTTGTAAAGTCAAGATTAAAATTAAAATTGTAATGACTTTTTTTGCACCAATTAAGGCTAGGCTAAGGTTTCGTTGCTCTTCACCTTGGCTCGCAAGCGTAACTAAATATGTGTTCTAATGAATGTAGATTAATTACCACAAACCACAGATGCTGCTTCCGCGCCAATCAGAGCGTCACATTCAACAAATGGATTGTTTATATCTTCAGTAAAATAACGTAAAAACTTAACGTATTTTGCACCACAGTCATTTTTTGGGCCTCCTGCATAGTTTTTAATGAAAAATTCACGAAGCTAAAATTACATAAAAAATTATACCAGATATTTTTTTATAAAATATCAGTCATATTTAATAAATGGTCAACACAATATAGAAAATAGCATGTTCGAAACAGTTGGTATAACATGAAAAGAGAAAACTTTTTACAAAGTATTGTTACAAAGTGTGATCGATAGAATATATCTCAGAATTCAGAAAGCAGCATGTTTTTGTCTTGCTCATGAAGCGGAATAAGTAGACTAGCACCTTGTGTACAAAATATTGAGGAATACTAAACATTCATAGAATACAAGACGGCTAGAGTTTAAGACAAACAAAAAACAGAAACAGAAACTTTTCAATTAACAGTAATGTTCAATTAACAAAGAAAAATACACACAAACTATATTCCCAAAAAGCTTTTATTACAAAAACATCTAAGTACTCATCACTATGGCCGTAACTAAAATATTATTATATTCATATAATAAACTATAATATTCTAAGAACAAGTATTTCTGTACTGCCGAGGGCTTTTCAGAAAAATGAGGGAGTTTCCAGGCTTATGTTACCTAAATAATTAGATTTTGCTGGACTAAAATAAACAAGCAACCAGCTTGTTTGGAATATTTGTAGTTCATTGTTTCATATCATTTGAGCAACAGTTAACCGTACGTACATACATAAAAGTATCTTATCTCAAAGTGCTATAATTTTAACAGGGCATGTAAAAGTTTACTAAACATTTACATTAATTTACGATCAAACTTGAAATGGTGACAGTTACTTTAGATTTATTCCCCGACAGAAACTCGCTTGACGCACACACACAGGATGCAGTTTACGATGTTCCTCGTAAACTGCACATTACATGATATTATAATTATGAAGGTTCCAGATATAGTTTATTGGAAAATGCAATGTCACTTCAATTCATGTAATTGATTGCGAGACCAATGTCCCTAGAATCATAAATGTTGAAATTGGGAGCCAAGTTCTATCATTTCATATGATATAAATATAGGTATGTAAAATAAATATTCCGGAACATTGCGCACAGCGCCATCTAGCCCCACACTAAGCAAACGCTTGTGTCGTGGGTACTAAATAACGGATTATACTTACATACTTTTCTTTTATATGGTTACCAATTTCACTGATTTTTACCTGGGTCACTCACACGAAAAACAAAAGAGAAGGATAATAGTTGGACACTTTTAAATGTCAGCTTCTAGGAAAAGTGAAATTTAGTATCTGTATGATCCGAAGCCAGTGCTGAAAAATGCTCCTGACATTTTCAGGGTGTTCAGTTACAAAGAGGCGAATTATTATCCTTTAGTGTTATTATTTTATGTGTTATGCTAACCTACTTTATATTCACATATTTTTAATATGATTGATTTTATAATGATGATTGATATATTTGTTTTGAAACTGTAGTCTACTCTTACTGAATCTCAAAATGGAAAAAGCGTGAAAATTTTAGAAACGTGAAATCGCTAACGATGCTTTATCAGAATCGGGGCTAATATGTCGTCATAATTTTATGTTTATGGTTATCAAATGGAAAACATAAACATTAGCTCTCTCTGACGCCACTATGTCTGCCCGAGGGCACTCGTGTCATTTCACTGGACGGCTTCTTTGTTTTCATGGTTTCGTATTTCAAAACCAAACTATTTGCGTCTTTATATCGTACAGAGATAGCCTGGGGTGGACCAATTAGACGTTTTACGGTGCCTTTTGTAATAAATTAGCCAATGTGTAAGTCCATGATCTTTCTCCATACCAATTAGTATCAATCGATTCAGCTCTTGCGGATTATGATTCTTTCCACTGTAGGTATAGCGTACCTTCATAAAAACTTTTACCTCTAGTATTATAAGGAAGCTCTCTGCATAACAAATAACAAGGCACCGTATCCAACCACTAGTGACATGTTCATTACACAACCATGTTCAGCTAGTAGGGCCGCTGTATGTAAAGTATTGTTCCAGCACAAAGACTCATTTGCAAACAAACTGTTTGCCATCTAATCAAATGGCTGGAACAATCGCTTTATTTCAAGTGCCAGTGACATAATCGGGTGACAAACGTGTCGGTGGAGTTACAAATAGTGCTTTATATTTTGTAGACATTCATTATCGTACTAGCGGCGTCTCTCTCCCTGCAGTGTCTCGCGCGTTATTTGGATTAAAAGTTAGTCAGTAAATTGTCTAAGGCTTATTCTGTCACTGTATACAATTTTACCAAATCGGTCTGGACGTTTGATTGTGAAAAAGGATTAAATACATTCCCAAACTTTCGCCTTTATAAGGAGCGGCCGTATGTATATCCGCTGCTGGCGGTTGTACTAATGGGATATCGCGCAATTTGGTTAGTTTTTGTTTGGGTCGGCGGTCGGCGCTGCCATATTTCGTATGGCTTTTTAAATTTCAGGTTTCACACGTTGATGACACCTTGCCAAAGACATACCTCCTATATAGACCGGTGCAAAATTGGCAGTCAAAGTTTAAGCCAAAGTTCAACTAACAGCTATTTAAATTAAAAGATTAAAAAAGTTTCTTGCACTCTGGAGAATTCATTTTTTCCTTGTTGTAGTTCTGTTTGCTTTGCCCATAGTCAGTCAGTATTAGCAAAGTATACAGATGTAGGTATTAGTAACTTTTTAGTGGTTATAAACTCTCAAAAACTAGGTTGTCTCCACGACAGGCCTGCCGCTGGTGAAGACAATAGGGACGGGAATCTGCGGAACAAGGATGATTGCCTCCGTGTCCTGGATCTAGACATCGAGCGACAAATGGGACAGACTTACTAAATGCCTCTTTAGTTTACATTTCGAAAATCTCTAACAACTGTGACAGATTTAAGTGGTAGTTTAAAATTAGTAGTTAGTTTTTTGAATTTACTTTTTACGTCAAACTAATTGTTTTGTTAGTTTTTATAGCAAAGTAAATAAACTTTTCGAAATGAATTTAAAGTTACTGCTTTGGTTCAGGTTGCAGTACTCCGTAACTATCAAACCAAATCAATAGACTAACTTTCTAATAACATTTAACTTGGAAACTAGTCGGGGTGTATCTAATACTGCAATATAAATTTAGACCAATTTTCAATTTCCGATGCAATTCCCATTTGTGTTTATTGGATGTCAAAGGAATACGCTCTACTGTGAAAACTCTTGAGAATACACGATAGTTAGGGTTTGCAATTTGCATCAATCGGAAAGTCTGAATTTACTTACTTATTGAATAAACCTGAATCAATGAGTGATAAGAAGTTAGAAGTAGCATGTTTAGTTTTTCTTCCCTTGTTTTTATATTTTATTATTGTAAATAAAGTAATTTAAAAAAAAAATGTCATTTGTTCATCGCAATTTCATCTCTTCAGCATATTGACAGTTTTGAAAAATAATAAACAAACTAAAAAAAATTGTCATCAATCTATGAATTTTATGAATTTAGTAAGCGATAAACCGAAAAGTCTATCTATAATGATTGCTTACATAGAAAATAGTGAAATTACAATTCATTTTGATAACAACATACAATTCAGCCAAGGGATTTTCGAATTATTCCTTATAACATTGTCCTGTGAAAATACAATGGCATGGCATCTCTAGCTACTTACGAAGTGACATCGAGGGAGATCATACACTCTCGCTCATCTATTTCCACCATCAGAACCATCTGTTATCACCTTTATATACAATATCATTTGTTTCAGGCTGTCTTTACCATTTTACCATGTATTTATTATTGGGTTTTTATCTGTGTAGCACAACAATTAGAAGAAATACTATTAGTTTCATCAGCATCTCACAAGATTTCTAATAGTGTTCAGGTTATGCTTGGCCCGCGGGCCACGACTAGATAAATGAATCACTTATCTTCCGTTATTGCTTTAGTATTATCTATGTGCTAGTGTTCTCGTGGATATAATTCCTCAAGGAGAGGGCCGTGTCACGGGCACTGCTCTACGTGCCTCGAATCACACTTGAAACAGTTAGTTTGAACAAAACACTTACATGAAACCTTATCTACCCGTGTAACATTGTTTAAAAAACCCAAAAAAGGTTTTTAGCGAAGTAACATTAAATGAGCAAAGCGAGTTAGTAGAAATAATTTGTATTTATTTAGTACTAGCTGCGCTCACGACTTCGTCCGCGCGGAATAGTTTATTTTGGGCTACATATTTTTTGCAACCTCTTCAGCTTTATAAATTATAGCTGTTACCCACGACTTGAACCGTTTTCGCAGCGCTCGCAACGGAAGCCCTCAAAGATGACTAATTTTCCCCGTTTTTTCCACATTTTCCATTGTTTCTGCCAGTGCAATATTTTATAGCCTAAAGCCTTCCTCGATAAATGGTCTATTCAACACAAAAATAATTTTTAAATTCGGACCATTCGTTCCTGAGATTAGCGCGTTAAAACAAACAAACAAACTCATAATATAAGTATAGATTTGTCCTACTCTAGATGTTGGTGTTTTGTTTTCCCATAACTAGTATCGTTTTGCCACAGCATTAATAAGAAGAACCTTTCATGAACTTATCATTGATTTTTACAAATCTTGTTAGAGACACTACTTAGTGTTTATCGATGTAACTCTTAAGGCAAATCATTAACCTATCACAAGCTATTACCTACTATTGCTTACTACCTATATTTTATACTAGTGGTTGAAGGTCAAGTGTAAATATAACAAGTACACATTCCACATTCATCATAATAATCTGTAACCATCAACAAGCCAACTCACACACCAATTGAATGCACACAAATACCATTACAAGTGGTTACTTGCATGTTATGTCATCGCTCCAACCAACTTGTGGGTGCTGACTGTGCTGAGTAAAGTGGCTCAAATATGGACGATCTTTGAACTTGCTGATTGATTGCTTGTCGCCATTATTTACGCAGGACTGTCAAGCCATTGACGACCAGGCATTTGAAATCATAGTATTTTATAAATTTACAAATTTATTTATTTATTATAGTAGGTACCTACCCTGTTACAAGATAAACTGTGGCTAAAGGTAAATTCAAATTCAAATTCAAAATTTCATTTATTGGACAACAATGGATCCATTTAGTTAGTTGCACACAAATAAAAAAGTAAAGTATCCCTTTACTGATTTGGAACCATTAAACAAAGGTACTTGGCAACATATTTCAATGATCCTAATTTAATATATAAATTTATGAAAATGCTTTTCTTATCAACTTCTGCCCATATCTTAAAGTTGTGGCACTATTTTTTAAGTCTTTTGTGTTTCTGTTTGTCTTTTTTTTTTTCAATGTGTGTTACAATAAAGAGTTTTATCTATCTATCTATCTTAAAACGGTAAGGTTTTTTGATAGCTCTAGTATTATTAGTACCTATACAGTATAATACTCAAACAACGAAATTAATATACAGTATTACAAAACTATTACAAACACTGTATTACTAGAAAACAACACCAGATCCTAGACAAATTCTAATTTAAATTCCTACTTGACGTGAAAATTTAAACCGTTTGAAACTAACGAAATAACAGTGACAGATAGGTTGTAGAAGAAAATTACTTTCAATTGACTTCTATAATAGTTAATCCTAGAATTCTTGAATGTCACATTCATCACCTTCCCACTTTTTATTATATTTTATTGAAAAATTGCGGAGTATTTCTCCCCGGAAGGCGGGGCGGCGGATGTAATGCATACTCGTACTAGCATTCTCAACATTATGTGTAGGTTTTACAAAATGTTAGAAGGTTTATGTTTCTACAGATTTATTTTAGTTTGAATAATTTGTGATGATATCATCCTTCTTACATTCGACATGGGTAAGTAAGACTTTACTACCTCAAGTGAGATCCAGATAACTCATTTGTGTCTTTCTTGCAAGAAACGGTAGATACGAGTAAATATATGTCTTCAATCTTGATGACACTAAGCAAGCGGTATTACACTTCTACGGGCATTCTGTGTGGCACCATATCATTTTTGTATACATACTTACATAAATAATTTATTTAAGTAAATAGGTCACGATAAAATATACACAAAGCAGACCGTTACATTTATTTTGTGTCAAAAAATATATTATCTTGAATAGTTGACTAGCTTATATTAAAAAAAAACTTGTTTGCTTTATTCTAAGTTATATAAGTTAGGTAGTTGTTGAAAACCTATTGACTGCCTTTTCTCTAACGGAAAAACTTTATTACACGAGGAATGGAGAAAATATGAGTAAATCTATTGAGTTTGTGAACACATAAAACTTAGCTTTAAAGTTACTCGAACTCACATAAACAGTTTGTAAAAGTTTTATTATAACAGGGAATCTAAGCGAGTCCGCTCATTGGCTTTAAAAAACTAAATCACCAGTCTTCTTCTCTTATCGAATGAGAGTGGCCAACTCTGGTGTCGAGAATTTATCAAGCCGCCCTAAGGGCCTCTGACATGGCTTTAAGACTGCCGATTGCTGCTTAAGTTACCAGTAACTCGGTTTATTATTGTAAGATCTACAAAATAATATCAACCAACTCACTAAGAAACAATTATTTTCTGACCCAATTCTGAACCAGTCTGTAGTTATCTAGTGACAATTTTCTTATGTACTTATCTAATTATAATGTTGTGATCTATGTTTCTTTATACTTGCCAGTCTGATAACGCTGTAGGGTACATAAACATCTATGAATTTAATTCAAATAACACACACTCTCGTCATTAGAATAACAGTGTGATGAGTAAAACTGTCCAATCAAAGGTAGCTAAGTTACGAGTAAGTAACTAAATAATTATTATTTATTTATTCAAAACTTATAAAACATAAAGTAACTAACTAATAGTATATATTTACAAGTCTTAAACATAATATTAAAATATACAATATACCTAAAATAAAATATGAAGCAAAATAAAACAAACAAAAATTAATCAAAGAGCCCACCCCGGATCGCTCCCGGCGCAAAGGTTCCCATTACGCTCGCCGCGTTGCCACGTTAAACCGCGATGGCTAACCTTTGCACCAAAAAGTAAGTAAGTAACTTATGTATAACTTGTCCGTGTGGGTGTGAAATTGGCGACATGGATGATTTCATTCCGATGATTTACCTGAAGCTGCGTGGGCGCAGGAAGGACAGGATCGTTTTGGACCATCTGTACTATGACGTCAGTATCCTCGTGCTTAACTCACAACGGGTTTTTACGGAACTAATATCTTTATTGACAAAAAAGTAGGTAAACTGCTGTCTTGCTAAAACAAAATTAATGCTCTAGAAAATGCTTAGCAATTTCCTAGTAATCAATCCCACTGCCAAGGGGCAGTTGTTTGTGAAATTTATCGCAAATATACAGAAGATATATTGCATTGCAACACTAACTCACAAAACGCTTAGTAAAATTTGGTACCTATAAATGTATTATTTGTAGTGATAAGCGAATCATAATTTCTTGCAAACGTTAAAAATTCGCAATATTGAGTTCATTGCTTTGAACAAAATAAATCTCTATTATTTTATTACAACATTAAAATATTGGCTATTAAAATAAACAGTTTCGTTTTTAGTCAACTTTGCTTGACTTCGTATAAGTGTAATATTAGGTAATACCACTGTAATACTAAACGTAACACCGAAGGTCAATCCTAGAGCAAATATTGAATCAACATTGTTCCATATTTTGGTCCATTTCCGAATATGGATAATTGGGTGGGCATACGTGTGAGTTTTATAGCTTAGCAATGTTGACGCTCTGAGCGAGTATTTATAAAGACAAATTACGCCATATTTACTTATATTGATACTAACAAAATCATAAAATAAAGTGAAAAGAAAATAAAGAAAAAGATAATTAAAAAGTTTGTACATATGTCATAATGAACTCATCGATACCGTTGAATTTGTTACAAATGTTTATAGTTACATTCATTCATTCGTTGTATATATTTTTTTCCAAGCAGAATGTCATAGAGCCTCAAGAAAGAAAGAAACCTAAAGAATGAAAGCTTTGAGCATTAGGTTCAAAAATAAAACATAACTGCAGAGCTTCTGCAGACACAGATTTGCAATTTGAATACAGGGTTATCCATTATACACAAATCTGCAATTCCAGAGTTTATTCTAGATGAGCACGCTCAGTTGATAGTCTGAACTCAAACAAAGGAGATATTCATTGCATAAATCATAAAAATAAATGAGAGATAATATGTACAAGATTTCTTAATAAGAGAATGAACTTAGCATACTTAAATATAGTATTTTTAAGAATTGGTTTACATCTTTGGTACTGTATGTCACATATTCAGCTTGTTCTTGCGACAACCCTATCTATACTCTTTTATTGAGTAGGTACTTGACAATAGTCCATTATAAGTTGGCGTCGATCATGCAATGTTTCCGAGAATCGTGAATGGGAAGTTGTCTGCAATTTTCTATTTGAATGCAAACATGTGCTCCATATGAAACAATACGGAATAACGCTTCGGGACATTACGGTACTAAAAATAATAGAATACGGGTTTATATTATCTCTATAAAAATTGTTACGCCAATATGGTTACGTAATATATAATATAAGAAAATATTGTACACATACTAGTTTAAGTTTAAGATTTTTAATTTTATATTCAGTTTTCGATTCTAGAATATTTAGTTTTAATTTTAGCAACGCCCTAATTCCTCTATTCCTAACGCCCTCTTAACAGGGTAAATGTATTATACATTTAAGTATCCTAATAAAGGAATTTGAATTTGTCTTTACTAAAAATAATTTCCTCTACTCGTTGTCTTTTCATGTTATTATTCATAACATACATACACGTTAAAAAAGTGGTTAATTAAATAAAATAAAAAACAGAATCCAGTTAGTGCTTATTTGCTTGGTCTTGTTGTTAGTAACTGCCATAAATAGTGCCAGATAGAAAGGAAATTCCAATCTGTAACAATGACTAACGGGCCTACAAGCTGTCAATACTGTAACTGACTGACTCCTGACTTCCAATACAACATGACAACAGTTAAAGACTAAATGACTCACTATTAACACCAATTCACATAAACAACTAAACAAATCTAAATACATACAAACGGACAATAAATCTAGTAGAATTGCAAACGACGAGGAAAAAGCCGGTAAATTCAAAGTAATGGCGGCCAATTTCAAGGCAATCGAAGATGACATCAGAAATTAAGTCAATTAATGATGTTTTGACCATTCGGAGGGTGATGTAAGTGTTTCTGTGTAAGTTAGTATACTGAGTAGGAGGTATATAAATAACAGTAGTACTCACATTTCAACGTAATAGGTCTGTAGGTTATTTTACTTCTGCATGAAAAATCCAAATGTCCTGGTCAATTCTAAAATACCAACTATAGTTTAATCATCTCCAACAACGCTCCAATATAATTAGTAGGAAAGAAACGAAAATATATTTCGCCTTTATTAATAGCACAAAAAAAAGTACAAGTGGTACTTGTTTAAGAAAATGTCACTTAAATATTATAATGATTCCCAATAAACTCAGTTCACCTTAATTTGCTAACGAAACCAAAAGCTTACTAAATGTTCTATGCTTGAAAAAAGCTTTGTAAAAAGCAAACATAGGCTATGACAATACGAACTAAGAACCACACTACCGAGAAAAACTCTATTTGTTCGTAAAATTGTTCGCGGGATTTTTGCGAAAAATCTCATGTCCTTAGGGCTCAATTATTGGAACATGCGAAGGGGTGTTCTATTGCAAAACGAAAACGGACATAGCTAGGTATATTACACTTGTATGAAACTGGCTTCTAGCCTGTATATAGAGATTAAGCCGATTATATCATACTATACAATACCTTTCCCCTTGGAAGAGTTCAGTAAAATTGTTACCTTTCTCACAGATGGGACGCGTTACCTAAAATTGTAAAAGATTTCGCAACTCTTGTATGTAGTTACCTAATCCTGACGATACGTTGCTCCAATCTTCATGAACATTGAAACATCTAACACTTTAATACATGAGTCAATTTAGATTCTAACTTTTTATCCAACGAGAAAATTTGAAAATAAAATCATTGCAAACTGCCAACAGCCCATATGGGGCCAGTGCCAATTTTAGCTCAAAAACAAAGAATCTAGCATCTAGGTAAGCATACTTTTTATCAATTGATTTAAAGTTATGTAATTTTTGGCAAACTGTTGCGATTTCTGACAGATCCACTGAGCCGAGAGTAATATTAGTTCAGTTAACGACTGCACTGCGGATGTTTTATTGGAAAACTATACACACAAAATTATATAAACCTGGCACACTGCAAATTTGACATGTGGAATTTCTTGCCCGACTCCCTGGTTAACGTGAACTACGATATAGATGTTTCGAACGTGTGGTAGGTAGTGTAAACTCATTAGGTTTAAACCAAATATAATCGAATGTTTGTAGATCTTTGGTAATTTGTACCGGCGCTTTGAATACCACAAATTCTGACGACATGTATCGTGGACCTGGACCTGAGCGTCCAGAGGAATGCGACTCATAGACGATAGTCTTGTTATGGGCACATCGTGGAGTCCTATAGAAGGGCTCCGTCCGTTACCTACAAAGTACCTAGTACAGCAACAATCGTTTGACAAACGCCGGGCGGACCGGTTCCGAGATGCCCCGTTACTGATGGCCTCGATCACAGCTACTTTCCAATGCACTATCGCCACATGCAAAATCTCTGCAGTTTAGCTGCTAAGCTGCTTCTTTCTTGTAATCTGTTATAAAAAAAACATTGTTAGAAAAATTGCTAATATTCCACTTTTGATTTTATTTTTTAGTAAGCGTTTGTAGATCTGATGAGACAATTCATTAATCGAATTAAAATAAATGAGGAGGTTTGCAATTTCATTGACTAGTTTTAACTTGTTTTCTGTGAACTACAATCCAGGGGTCTTTAAATCTAGATTTAATAGGTATCTTCTAGGTCAGCGTGTTACACCCTAGAATGCAGCAATGCTTAACATCAAGCAGGCTGTAGTCAAACGCAAACCTATCCTACGTAAAAAAAGTTTGTGCAACAGTTACTTATCCATGTTTTTAATGTTTTGAAAACATTTACTACAAACATTTTCCTCTCTTATTTCCTCTTAACTTACTTACTGTCAATATTTGTTCTGCGTAATTTTTAACTAGCAATGATAGTATATTCAGTGTTACTCAGTTGCAATTAATCTACACTGGATTTAAATTTTAAACAATGTAAAATGGTTCGTTGTCCGAAGCAGGTAAGAGTAAGTCGCATAGTTACAACAAATCGTTTTAAAGTTAGCTCTTACTTTAATAGGCTTTGTACCACGCTATGTTATCGGCATCGGAAAGAATAACAAAGCCTTCGGTTGTGGTTGCGGCGGCATGCTGACGCCTCGATGTATTGTCTCCTATTGACACCATCACCGCTATTCTAGTCTTTATAGTTCTATGTAGGGTATCACGTCTTAGATGTTTAAGGAAATGGAATATTGTAGCTAGACACGGAATATAGCTACAGAAAACAGTGCGGCTGTTTACAATAAATAATATATCTTCCCATGGCTTTAATGCGATGTTTCCATCGTAATTCTGCCTACAGATGCAAAACATATACACGTTATGATCGGCTAACTACTAATTACTCGTATGTTATACAATATATATATATATATGTTTGAGTGACTAGTGCAGTTTGGTGCAACTGGACATTATACCATATCCTTAAATATACTATAACCGTCTTTGCCTATTATATCTGTGTACTGTTGGTTAAATTCGCGTTTTTCTGTAGTAACCCCTCTCTTTGAGTCGTATTTCCTTACGACTGAGGGTCGTGACCGCAGAATTATTCGTTAGGGGAGTTTTCTTGGGCAGACATCGAGGTGGGTGACCAGGTCCTTCCACGGAAGACACATATCCTCGGATATTGTGGTCCTTAAACATGTCGGTTTCCTCACGATGTTTTCCTTCGCCGCTAAGCGAGTGCAAAACCACACTTGAAAATACAAGTAGTTGGCGTAAGGCCAGATTCGAACCATGGTGCGTTTGGATGAAAAGCAGACACTGGAACCGCTGAGCCACACTCGCTTTTTAGTTAGTAGTAGTAACCCCATCGTTACTCAAAATACACGTAAGTTCAAAGAATATCTTTCATCTTCATAGAGTACTTCAACATTGTTCTGAGATCTACGAAGAAACAATTGCGTTATATTATCTTTTGTCTTATTAATTCATTCCTCTGTGTTTTTGGGCCTCGGCTCAAAGTTGTTGTAGAACTATATTTAGCTTTAGGTAGACTGACAAGTTACTATAGTTAAACTTTTACCAGAATTCATTAAGATTAATTATATTTGAGTGTTCTATTTAAGGCAATGACGTAATTTAAAATAATGTGAGTACGAGGCGTGGACTATATTTAACTCGAGTAAGACAATTTAAGTTCCTATATTATTAATATTAGCTATTACGTGTGTTAAAAAGGCATTCTCTGTTTTGCAGGTGCCTTAAGGTCCTATAATATGTTTGACAAACAAAAGACAAAGCTTCGTAAATTACACTCTCATCCAGCGAACAGTTTCAGCTTTCAAAACACAAATAAAAGTGCTGCGTTTGATGCGAAAGTTTGTCATGCGCTGCAAATGTCAAAGGACCGGCTAGGCTCCACAAACACTGAAAACATGAAAATTCGTGGCAAAGCGAGACAATGAATTTAAACAATGAATATTAATTTAAGGTACTGACGAGATTTTTTTGAAGTTACAGTCTTGCGATTCACATCGCACGATATAGTTTATCGTCAGGAAAGTTATGAACATGGGCTATAATATATTATAATAAAATAATCACGCTTCAAAAGTTGATTGTAGTTGTCAGATAGTATACCTACATAGATATCGCGGTCCCGTACAGTTCGACCGTTCGCACAATAAGAGAAGAAGGTACGTTATATTTATTTGGCTGGTGTCCAGCCTTGAACCGTGCCCTACTAAGCGGCATGCAAATGTCCAGGTAACGCCGCCGAGGGTCGTCAGCCCTAGACCAATATACCGCCGTTATGGTTTGGGTCACGAACTCGCGCCACTTCTATGGTCGTTATAGCCTTCGCAGGTTGTGGACGGAGTGTCTTATTTTGATCAAAAACATCTGGAAACATCAGGCTACATTCGTCTTTTCATGAAGAGACAGTGAACGAAACTGAAAACATGTAGAAAAAAAACTAGCTGAACTCATCAGCAAATGATTATCTATTAGCATTAAATAAGCCACAAATTCCTAAAATAATGAGTGTTTCCCATTTTGTCACATGCCAACAACTTTTCATTACAGTTTGTATCTGTATATATCTACACCGCCTGTCTAAGCTAGTTGCTTCCAACGTGTAGCACTGTTATAACCACCATATTTTTACTCTAACAAACTTTCTCTTTTTAGGGAACTTTAAATAAATTGAAGTTTCAGGTATGTCTAACTAAGATTTGTACTCATATAATGTTACCTACAGGCCCAGCCAGCATGTAGGTACATGCTGCAACATCAGGCATGCTGCGAGCGTAGTTTCCTTGCTCCGCCACAGGCCGGCCGCTGATGTAATGTCGGATGCTTGCTCTCTGATTCACGCGTGGAGGTTCTCATGAAATTATATGCATAAATTTCACTGCAGTATTTATTTCAAAGCTTGAATGACATATATAAGAGTATTACCGATTGTTGTTGTTGTTCCTTGTAGTACAGTTGTTTACACTTTAACTTAAGGGTTCGCTCCGGATCTACCTGATTTAATAGAATACCTGTTTTTACATATCGAATACAATACACATACAGATGAACGCCAGTAAATCAAGAGTTGCTTTACTCTGATGGTAAAATGTAACTACGATACTCGAACAATCTATACGAGTAATAACCATCCAAAAAAATGCCTCAGATAAGTGGCAGCAAATCACAAGCAAACACAAACTGCGAGCTATAAAGGGAGATCCTTTATTTACGCAAAAACCCCTTTGTGTGTTGAGAGATTAGCCAGATCTGTGGAATTATTCCTGCAAGGCTTTATGATTACCAAAATCTCCCTCGTGGCCTTGACTTTTCAATTATTTTAGGTTGTTTCTGTGCATACAGGATGGCTTCGTAAGTAAGAACTGTACAAGAGCCGTTTTATACGTTTACAAGAACTGCAAGTAATGGCTTAACGTTTAGGTAATGATTGGTTTGATCAATTATTAATAATCATAATCAGGCACTGCTGTGCTTAGCCGTCTCTTTTAGTAATTGCAAGTATCTTAAGCAAATGTTTTTTTAATAGCTGCCTGCGGTTTTACGGATTTAAACAAACGGAATTTACCACAAGTAGGTACAGTTAATTTTAAATTGTTATAATTACCTATACTTATGCACATTGTCAATTCGCATTATTTGCAAGTAGTAACATGCACAACTATTCATGTTCTTCTAAATTTTACTAATCAAATAATGAATTTCTGGATGACCTTACAAAATGATACTTATATACAAATTAATCAAGAAAATTTTAATTTCAAAATTTACTCGAATTAAGTCATTAAGCGTTTTGCTGTGACTTGTAATCCCTCCCAAGCATTGTAAAGCCAGGCCCTACTTAGAGCTACACGCGGTTATTAGCCTGATAACTCGCTCCGAGGTTCAGCCTGCGTTGGACAGACACATTATTATTTCAACGATTTCTTAAATAATATACATAGATTGTTTAATGTAATTTAAGTAACTCGATGAACTCGGGGCTTCTAAGAGAAATACGGAGACAATACTGGTAGTTTGATTTGAATCGATAACAGATTTAAGCGCTTTGATTCTTTATGTGTTTCTAAGAAGTAAGTAATTTTATGATATTCTAAGTTTTATGATAGTCTTTTCAGGCGTAGATACTAAGTATTTCAAAATTCAAACTTTCTAAATACATGTAAGGTGCAACAATCCTGCATTACTGGGTGTAGTCCGAGGTCAGGTTAGTAGTTAGTGGTGTGGTGTTGTAATAAACAAAGTATCAATTGAATGTACCAACTGAAGTAAATAGTTGGTTTGAGAACATTCATTTGGGTTCATCTACTCACTAAACCAGTGAACCAATTCAGAAAAGGTCTGTTTTGTAAAATCAAAGGTTTATATCTGTATTTGTGGTAATATACGAGTATCAAAGTAATGGCATGTAAATAGATATCTTTGAGAAAACATGTGAAAGAATTCCGTGTGTAATAAGTAAAGTGTCCTCGGTATATTGTGCAGGGTTAATAGTGCCTATTCAATGATCCTATGATTTATACAGAGCTACTGCTGACTAACGTATATCGCTTAAAAAGTGACTTTGGATTCTCTGTACTTATGTCAGAAGATGTTTTTTTATCAGTAGGTTTGTATGGAAAAGCTAATCCTCATCATCCACAGCCCTTGGGATCCCACTGCTGGGTATAAGCCTCCCATTTGTATGTGCCATCTGCGTCGATCTATGTATTCTGTGCTTGTGCTGACCTCATCCAGGTTGGACCCTCGGCAAGCTAATATCAGATAATTATTACGCATTTTTTACTTTGCATAGTTACCTGCTCCGGCGAGTAATGAGGTTTAGTTAGTAGTCACCTTGTATATTCCTTGGAACAGTTCTAATATAAAATAGCTTCTATAAATGTTAGGTAAGAATAATAAAAAATTTTCGAAGAAGTTTGCATTTCTTTCCCGCAAGCCATTAAAATATAACGAGAACTGATGTTGTTCTAATAAGAATATGAAAATTGTTACAAGAACATCGAACAACCTCGTTCTTAAATAATTTTCATTTTACTTTCTGATCTCCTTTTGGTAGAAGAGAATTATTGAAGGCTACGATGTCCTTGCCTCGCATTTTGTTGTGTCTTGCCAGAGAGGGAGCAGTTTGTTTCTTTTCTTCTTCTTTTATGTTCCTTTCTAGACAGAGACAAAAACTTCTAGACCTGTCTTAATGTTATTCTATATTTTTATAGGTACCGCGAATTACGGTCATGTGCAAACAAACCTATTCCTTGTAAAATAAGTATTTATGGGTGATGTAGCTAAGACAACAGTGACGTATTTAAAGTCTATTAAGTTACAATAACATTATGTATCAATATTCCCGATAGCTAGTTATTACTAATAAGAGGTCGGACTCTAATACCGCACACTGGGTCGCAGAGAATATTGTACACTGGGTCGCAGAGAATATTGTACGCATGGATTGGTCGTAGATCTTGCTTCCATTTCGCGCTGAATTCTGGTTATAATCTTGGCTGTTCAGCAGAAATGTCGAAGCAATTATGAGGAGGAGTAGGATATTGTTAAAACTTTGGCCACCAGAGTCCAATACTCTTATACGTTAACTTTAACTTACATTTAGCCTTGCCCAAATTCTTGTCTTCCGTGGGAGAACCATGCTGGGTACCTGCCACGGCGTCTCTGACCAAGAGGACTCCTCTTAGGAATTATTTCTGTAGGGTAGTCACGACACGACCCTCAGTCATGAGTTAAACAACTCATAGAGGAGGTCTTTCTCTGAGTTACGATGTCGGTATAGTCAATCTATATCCACATTAGTTGTCGCGGGATTTAAATTGAGTCGATTAGTTGCAGCACGGAGCAAATACCTGCATTAATTGCTCTCCGGACGCAATACGTTATTTATCACACAATTATCAAAGAGATAATGTAATGGATGATTACCTAGACTAGGATGGGAATTAAATTAGGATAGGATGTAGTTATTTGTGCTATGCCTGTGGCTATGCATAAATTATTCTTTCTCGTATCATTGTTTAACAATTTATAATTGAATAATTTTGAGTATAAAATTGTCATATATAGGTACCTATATTTACGATAAAAGGCTGCCTCATTTCAGGCTTTATATTTTATTTATTTAGGACTAAATTTTACCAAGTTACCAGAAAAAGTGTAACGTTTCTGTAATCTCAATTCCTCCAGGTATCCTTCTTTTGTAGTAGTTAGAAGTAGTATGTTTAGTTTTTCTTCCCTTGTTTTTATATTTTATTATTGTAAATAAAGTTACCAGATATACGGATACTGTTACTAACTCCTCCTGGCTTTACAAGCCACAATCTCCAGTACGAGTTCAGTTGACCGTGTTATGCAATTGTGTTTTAGGGGAACAAGTAAGGCGCCGCGGGACAAGCAGGCCGAGCCGGAGGGCCGAGTGGGACGAGTGGGCCGAGTGGGCCGAGTGGACCGAGTGGGCCGAGTGGACCGAGTGGACCAATTACATGTGTGAAACACGTGCGAGGGGTTAAAAACGGTTGTTAAGGATAGGTATTTTTGCGGGTGGGAACACGTTTATATTATATGAAAGTGTTGAAATTAAACATAATAATTCAAGGTCTTAAACTCATTAACGATCTTTGTTGTAGGCCATAAGTATACGTACACTTAAAATAATAATTTTAGTGACATTGATCCGCTTAACTCAGCAATCACCCAAAAAAACTTACTCACAAACATTAGGTTTATTTATATAACAATCGCTGTCAGTTTAGCTGGACTAGATCTTACTTTATTCCATCCGTTTGTTGTAGTTACCTACTCATACATAGTTACTTCTTATTTCTCCATATCATTCGAGTTTTGGAAGCAAGCAGCAGAACACCAGTCAGCGTCTATCCTAACCTAACCCGTGGCGCGTGACGTGGGAAGGTCAGGGGCAGGTGGGAGCGGGTCACACAGATCGCCGGGTTCCGGGGTTATAGTGCTCGGAGTCATATATTTTTTAAAGATTAATTACGTTATAAATTCTCAGAGTAATTGGAATTTATGCTTTACATGGCATTCTAATTTTGTACAGCAATTTGTTTTATCACGCCAAACAATCACTAAAAGAGGCGTGGTATTAGCGTAACTTTATGAATTTGCAATCAGGAAATAACTATTCCACGCGGACGAAGTCGCGGGAACCAGCTAGTATCAAATAAAGCAGAGAATACATAACTATACTTATGTATGTATTCTCTAAGAAATAAAGCTATTTGAATCCTGTCTCAGTCATGTTCTCAACTAAACGAGCACCATCAATACATTTGAGTATTCTAGATTCATATTTCTAAAAGCATGTTGTAAAAATCATATATCCACGCCACCTAAAACAAGTAAAAACCTGGCACACTCATTATAGTCTGTCCAACTGAATTCAAATAGGAAAAAATTAGGTCCAACTTGGTTTTTAAAACACCAGAAATCGAATTAAAAAAATAAAAAATAAAATTGGGCGCGCGTCGCTCGGTCTAGGTAGTAAATATTAATCTTTTATTGAAGGAATTTTAGACAGAATAGACATTTTGCTCTTTTAGTTTTGATTTAGCGCAATTAGACACATTACTTGTCTTAATTATGTAGATCTTGCCATTTTATTATGTAGATGATCCCTCTAAACATGTACTAAACAAGTTTTCAGTTAATTTTTTTCACATTGAAATAACTGGCTTTCTTGTGATCAGCTCTTTTGCAATTTTTTTGTATTATACTCTTCAGGAAAATTTGTTTTGTACCTATACGTATTTAAGGACATAAAACATGTTATCGCTACTTTATCCATTCCATTTTATTACATTTAAAAAGCATTTCGATAAATTTTGATATCGTGATCAATTTGCAGAGTACTGGATAACAATATTTTATAGGTTTTTAGGAGCTACAGCTACTTTAAAGGATGTTATGAGACGGGCGTATATGGTAAAAATCAGCATATTCTTATTGGAGTGTTCTTTGGCCATTTGTCTCTTTGATGTATGTGTAACCTCATTTAACCTGATTTATCTGGAAGTGTAATGAACCTTTAGAATGTTTTTGTAGAGTTGTCTTTTTTATTATCATATTTAAAATAATTAATTATACTATAAGGCAATATGTAAATAAGTATACGATTATAAAGTTCAACAGCTCATGAACTTTTACAGATTGTGCTACAAAAAAAAAGAGTCAAGGTCCTTAATTATACATAAATATATAATAAGGTATAATGTCAGGTCACCTGTGACGTCACGTAAGTTCTGACTCAGGATAAGGCTAATTATATTGAAAAATATATGAGTATGTCAATACTGATATTCTTGGAAACAGGATAATGTTGACAGTGAGCCTAACTATATGTTTTACGAATAAATTACATGCTCATTGTAGCTATTTATATTAACAAGAATTGTTGTACTAAAAAAAGACAAGGATGTGTCTAAATGGACTATTGAACATTTTGAACTATATTTTGTCCATAGGCGACGGTGACAGCTTACTATCAGGTAGACATCCTGCCTTTCTGTTACTTGTTTATAAAAACTAGGTAGGTACTTAATTATAGTAGTCTTGAAAATGCAAAAGATACAATTGCAGATGACAGCGTTGAAAGCGCAACAACAGATATACATGCACTTACACACGTAGCTACTTGGTGAAGGTATATAAAGATAAGGCGAAGCAGTCAATGCCTCACACCACACAGGCATCAACATAAACAGACCTATAAATCAAACAACTGTTTTATTGACCAATCTGTCGACGAGCGCTGGACGCGCGGACTGTTTAGTGTACTATTATACTTACTTACTCTGTACATATAGCAAGCCTTATGTTTACTTACTCAGTTACACGCTTGTTACTTAGTAGTTCTAATTTACCGTGGAATTGTTTTTAAACAGCGATTGTATTTTGGTTTTCTATTACTGGTTATAGGACTGTTATAATTTTTTGTAGCAAACAGTAGATATTTTATTTCGTCGGAACATTGTTTTCAGCATACTTTGTAATAAGTTTTAGGTTCCTGCAAGTTTTTTTTCCTTATTTACAATTGTTGTGTTTGCGTTACCATAACGCTTTAATGTTTATTTACACCAAAGTAACAAAGTAAATAAATTTGTGACAGGTCGACAAATCACACATAATCTTCCAAACAACCTCAGAGGGTCTGCTAATAGCTCCGTGTGACGGACCGTAGTGCCGGGTGGTGCCGGCAAGGTAGTTATACTGCATGTTGAGTCAGAAAACCACAAACATATACAAATAATCCCTAAATACTCTTCAAAGAATAACTGGTTAGCATTATATTATAATATACATATTACCCTAAAACATCGGAGTTTTTGACCATTCCGAAGTGAATACAAGTTTTCTTGGCTCGCGGCGCGGCGCGGTCTGTCAGAAGCATTGAGAAGAATGCGTGCAACGTATCTCATCCGGCCATCGACTGGCCGAGAGAAAGTTTCTAGACACTCACCGTTTCAGAAAAAGCGCTCTTCGGTCTCCTGGCCGGTGTCCCATTCATCCTGCCGGTCGCGGCTATCCAACAACAAAAACAACCAATAGGATCGCACTAAACTTTTTCACGGACACTTGTGGAGTTCAACACTCACAAACTTTTGACATTGAACCCGGCGAGTTTAGTTTTAAGTGCGGTTAATAAACACGGAACGAGCGCGGTAGCGGCGGTGGCACTTAATTTAATCGATGACTTCATGCAATTATTTGCTGATAAGATATCGTGTAGTGGCCGGAGGGAGCGGCGTGAGGAGGCGAGACGTCAGGCTCGCGCGGCGAGAGGCACTGGCGAGACTGGCCGAGTGGCGCGGCGTGGCGTGGCGGGCCGCCGCCGCCGCCGAGCGGGCCGCCCGCACCACACCGACCTGCATTTTTTACCGCGCTAGAACAGGGTTAGCTGTGAGTGGTTTGTCAGCCGTCGCCGGGAAGTTCGCCGGAATGCCGACTGCGGCTCTATTCCTAATGGATTCCAATCACGGCCGCCGTCAGAATGTTTCCGAATGATAATTGGCGAGACAATCGAACTCGTTCACTGCGTGTTTACATTATACAGCTGAAGTACGATAATGATTCACTTAGTTTACTCGCAGTGGCCGGGCTCGATGCGTCTGCGCATGACGTCATTTTGTGACCAGTTTGTTTTTTCTGTCGATATAAGGATCGCGATTATGGCGATTGGACACTCGCTTTACCAGTTGTGGAGATATTTTAAGAATGTGTAGCTGCTTAATCTAGTTGTGTTAAAACAACATTCTTATCTCGTCGACTATGTTCATTCAATGCCACGTATTACGAGGACCATTGTCTCGGCATTATGTCATACATTGTGATGTTTTTACTTGTGTTTGTTCAGATCATCTACCTACATAAGATGCGTATCGTCATGCGAGATTGCGAGTGTGGTACCTGCACTACTATCTATTAGTTATCAAAAACCTTATCGGTTATTCAATATTCAGTGTTTATGATTATGCGAAAGAATTTTAAATTTTATATGCAAATACAAATACAAATACAAATTATTTATTCATAACTCCATAGTTACAAGTCAGAAGATACATGTACATGTATTGTTTACAATAGTAAACTTAATATAAATTGAAATGTATTGTATATAAAAATATTTATTAATTATTAGATAATGTCAAAATTCTAAATGTCAATAATATCAAATATATGTCAAAACAATATTTAGGTTCCTAACTTCGATCACCAATACCTACTAAGCTTATTCATATGTCCGTGCTGTAAGAATTATGTTTAGTTACTAATGTTACGTCAAGTTTGAGGTAATCGTCTAAGTCATAAAATAATTTCTCGAACAGCCACTTTTTCATCCTGGTTTTGAAGCATGCGGTGGAGGGTGCATCTCTCACGGTGGCGGGCAGCCGGTTATACACCGCGGGCCCGAGTATGTATACCATCCTCTCTGACTTCACTAGTCGATGTGACGGCGTTACAAGTAGGTCAGCTTTTACGTCGCTACGCAATCCCCATGTTCCCTGGACACCCCTGCGTTGGAAAATCTCCAGATGTTCGTGTGTGAACAGTGCAATCCGGTAGATTAATTCACAAGGTAGAGGCAATATCTGACTCTCTCGGAACATATCGACACACGACACGATATCTGACTTCCCAAAAATGGCTCTAACGGCTCGTTTTTGCAGGACAAAGACTCTGTCACGATCACCAGCTCGGCCCCACAGCTCCAGCCCGTACGTGATCACACTGTGTACAGTGGCAAAATAGCAGGAGCGCACCACGCTACGAGTAGCGGTGCTCGCTAGCCTCCGAAGGGCGTAACACGCGCTAGATAGCTTGCTGCACAGCTCTTCTATATGCGTCTCCCATGTCAATCCACTGTCAATGTGGAAACCTAGTAATTTCGTACAAGGGACCTGCTGGAGCGCAGTCTGGCCGATTAATACTGAATGCTTTTTTGTGGCATGGCCGTTTAGAGAGAACGCCATGAAGTTTGTTTTGTCCTTGTTCAGCGCCAACCCGTTCGACCTAAACCATCCGTCCAACTTGTTAGCTATCGAGTTGAGCTTCGTCTCGAGTAGAGCATGAGTCGGGGCGCTCACTACGCTCGCGACGTCATCTGCATACATGTAGATCTCGGCCCCCTCGATAGAGCTGGGCAGGTCGTTCAGAAGGAGGCTGAACAAGGTATTGGAGAGACAGGAGCCCTGGGGAACACCCATAACATTCTCTATTTCCGTAGATACGGCGCGACCTTTGTCACCCACGACAACCTGCGTTCGTTTCGACATGAAGGAGGTCAGGATGGATAGAGCCGGGCCGCAGATACCGTAGAGTTCTAATTTATTAGCTATAAGGCTGTGGTCAGCTGTGTCGAACGCGCGGGAGAGGTCGCAGCAAAGTAGAGCCACCTGCTGCTTCGACTCACGCGCGCTTAATATTTGCCACAACACCTCACGCACCAAATCAGTGGTGGCGCGACCGGCTCTATACGCATACTGCCTTTCTGAGAGTATGTTGCGCTCTACCACAAAATTCAGGAGTCTCCGATTCAATCCAACTTCAAAAACCTTGCTGACAGCAGGGACTAATGAGATAGGGCGGTACGACTTGGGATCGGCTTTTTTGCCTTTCCCTTTGTACAGTGGACTTATCTTGACTTTTTTTAGAGCTGCAGGGTACACGTTTTCTCTCATGCAACAGTTGAACAGGTGAGCAATAACGTGCGCTACTGGTCCAATTGCTAACCTCAGCGTGCTTGCCGATAAGCCGTATATGTCGGTGCTCTTTTTCGCAGCAATTCGCTTGGTCCCTATTGTGAATACCTCGAATGGGGTAAAAGGTTCCAGTCTAAGAGAGACGTCGCTGGCCTGCATCCCATTACTAAGCACTGCCATCGCGGTAGCACTATTGGCGGTGGGCGCTCCACACTTGCTCGCAGCAGTCACAAACTCGTAGTTCAGGGCGTCCACAACTTCTTTCCTAGTGACGAATGGTTGACCGTTAGCATCTCGAACCAACTCTGTAAAGTCTAGCCTGTCGCGGGTACCGCGGCCGAGCTCACTGTTAATAACACTCCACATGCGTCGTGGGTTGTCTCGTATTATGTTCGAGTAATAGTCAACCCGCTTTTCTTTTAGCAGAGAGTGATACTTAACTGAGAGCTCGTCGCATCGCGTACACAGTGCGTCATCCGCGGGAAACGTTTTCCTCAGACGGAGGGCATCGTTGAGAAGATGCTTGAAGTCTTGGATGTCTGCGTCTACCCACTGTAAACTCCGACTTACCACTTTTCTCAAAGGGAAACATATGTTGAATGTATTGGCTATTATATTGGTTGTCATTTCAGCTAAGGACATACAACAGCCGTTTGTTTTGTTTATTATACTTTGCCAGTCCACAGATTCAAGTGTGTCAGCGAAATTCACCTTGTTTGCCTTAGAGAATGTCCTGCTCATGCGGTGGGCGGGCGCGGGCGCGGGCGCGACATGACTCGCCAGTACTAGGCGTTGCGCTTTGTGGTCGCTGAGCGGGCGCGTGTCTATATTTGCAACCTCAGTTACACGTTTCGCATGTACATTAGTATACACGTGGTCTAGTAACGATTTACGGCCACGTACATCGGTACGCGTGTGGTGATCTATGAGTTGCTTAAATCTAAAACTATCGAGCAAGTCTACTAGCTGCTTTTGTTCGTCAGAGATTGCCAGTAGATCGATATTAATGTCTCCCATTATTACGCAATCTATACCCTCAGCCGATATCTTGTCCAGAAGCAATTCGAATAAGACGAGATAGTCCTTGTGGCTCGTTGCATTCGAGTGATACACCCCTACAGCTAGAATGTTTTCCTCCAGTAAGTGCACCGCGCACACATCGAATATCTGTTCAACTGACAAGTCGCAATAATCTTGTCTGTTAACGGCTAACATACCAGACCGTACGAAGATGCAACTCCCGCCGTGTGCTATTTTATGTCTACAGCTATATGATAACAAATCAAAATTACAGAGAGTAACAGAAATCAACTCATGTTTGCGAAGCCAGTGTTCGGAAACCATTATCAAGTCGCAGGAAAGTTCCTTTGTCAATAATACCTCGAGTTGTTTCGTTTTATTGGTAATACAGCGAATGTTTTGGTGAGAAAATGTTAAACAAGGCTTCAATTTACATTGTCGCGATAGGGGCAGCACGGGCTGCAATAGCGTACGTTGCTTGTTTGGATGTGGTGGGGCTGACGGCGGCGGGGGTGGTAGTAGCGGCTGCTCCGGTGACGGTGTTCGTGAAGCTGGAGCTGGCGGTGATGGTGGCGCCGGTCTGATCACGCTGGCGTCGCTGCCGGTCGTCGCTGCGGCGGGGCGCACCTCCTGCGCGCCCGCCGCTTCTCCGAAACCACTCGCTTACTTGCACGACTCTCGGCCAGTTTTCAGCAGACATGAAGAACTCAAACGAACTTTCTGGGACTGAGATACAGAAGGATGAGTAGTGGCTATGTACAAGTTTAAGTTTCTCTATTTTGTAGCTCTCACTAGGCTTTTTCCGGCACATAAATGACTTCACTGTTTCCTCGCTTATCTCTGGTGCAAACCGACAAACATGCAATTTGCGGCTGCGCTCAACAGTCTTGAGTTCTTCGTCATTTGCTCCACTGCCCACAACGATGGTTCGCCGAAGTTGGTCGCTCCTTCTTCTTCTTTGAGCCACTTGTACCCAGCCCCCCTCGTTGACATCAAGCACTGGCACGGTTGTTGTGTCGCTCCGGGAGCCGCGCTGGGTTGGTGTCGCGGCCGGTTGTTTGGCGGCGGCACGGCGCTTGTTTCCGTCCGAAGGACGTGATGTATGTACCCGATCACGATTGGTCAAACAAAGAGCAGTCATCCACGTATCGTCTGATGTTTCCTTACGGGTAACGGTCTTTTCGGTAGGTAAGCACATTGCTCTCAGTTTTTGTTCAGGCACTACACATTCAATTTGCGAGGTCATGGTGTGGCCAACGTTCTGAGCTGGAACGTCGTCATATGTAGTTTTGCTCATATTCTCATACCTGGATACTACCCCTAACAGAGTATCAACAAGGCTGCTATATTTTTCTAAGTTTGAATTCTGGTGAGTAATTGTGGCAACCGCCTCGCTCAGTCTCTTGTCACAGCTTTCCATCATAAAAAGTACTCGGCTTAGCTTTGTATCCTGACTCATAAGTTCTTCACCTACTTGCTCTCTCATAGATATCATCTCGAGCCGCACTCTGGACAATTCTTGCGTAAATGCTGTAGTGTCTACTGTGTCTGTCGCCTTCATTGGCGGGTTCTGTAAGACTTTTGTCCTTATCGTCACAAACGGCTCGCGGTGTTTTTTTGGTGCACCAACCGGGGTCGAACTATTATCGCCTCCCCTTTTTTTGGTGCATGTGCACTCAGGGCAGATCCATTGCTCACGAAACTCAGGAGTCGCGTTTTTATTATCGCCAATACATAAAGAGTGAAACATCTTACAGCAATGCTGTACACTGCATTGCAAGTAGTCTTCCGTATCACTAATAGTACAGCGACAAGCATCGCAATCCATACTGCTAGTATGTATTAGAAATCGTAGTTCTCGTAGCAAAATAAATAACGAACGGCGCGCGGCTGTAGGTCGTAGGCAGTCACAGTATACGACGTAGTGTCACAGAGCAGTGTACTCGCAGGCAGGCGCAGAATACGACGTAGTATCTACAAGCAACCAAGCGCCGAGCGCTGATGTAGCACAGGTGCGGGGCGGAGAAGTGCGCGGGCGGCGTTGCTTGTGGTGAATCACGGCTCGCGCGCACCAGCCGCGGCCGGTAGCAGCAGGGGATTCAAAAAAATGTTGGCCGTTGGCAAATACCTTTGATATTCTCTTGGCGATATCTGAACGACCACTGCACCGATTGGCTTCAACGTTGCATCACTGTGATCCTTAAACTTGCGGCTACACTGCTGTATACAATATAGCTTTACACGAACGGTTTAGACAGGTATTTAGGTAAAATATTTAACGAGCGAGTACTTATGTATAAGGTTTTAGATTTTAGAATATTTAGTTTTAATTTTAGCAACGCCCTAATTCCCCTTTTAACAGGGTAAATGTAACTTGCGACTGCAACATACTTAAGTTGGTTTCTACTACTTCAGGACATTTGTTAATCTCGTGAAGGTACTGACTGAATTTCACATTTCAACTTGCAGCACCCCGCGGCAGGTTACAAAGTATGTGCTAATCCATGGTCTAATCTACCTCTTTACTATTTTTTCCGTATCTGCTCAGTCGGTTGGACGTAAAGAAGAAACAAACATACACTCACACACAACTTTTTGCCGTTATAACATTTGTGTGATTTACTTTTTTTAATAAAAATAAATACCTTCATATACACTTCAACTCAATGTATCTCTAGTTACTGTACCTGTACACATGCGTCCTACTACTCGAATCCAAGACTAGACTTTATCGAGCTTTCTGAAGAAAGCGCAGTAGAAAGCTACCTTACTTTCACCGAGAACTAGTCGCATCCTACTGCAGCCGCCAACCTCACTTAAAAAATATACAGCTATACATTAACAAACAGGCATTGTACGCAAACGTATGTTAAAAATTATCAAAAAAATATTCTTTATTTACAATTAAAAAAAACTTTACTAAACTACAACTTAAACTTTATTTTATTTACAATAATAAAACATAAAAACCGGGGAACAAAAACTAAACATACTACTGCTAACTACAACATAACAATGTTTTATGTTAGAATAACAATTAAATATTACCTAAGCACTGGATTGACTTTGATTTGATTGATTGCTTTCAATAATATAGGTAAAGAGGGTTTGTACGGCAATCGTGAACCCAAAGGGTTACGTATTGCATTAAAACACTCTAATCTGTAAGTTGCTGCACTAATTATAAAATCAATTCAGTATTATTCTAGTCGTCTGTAATTGCTTAGCTTATTAAGCCACTTGTTTAAGCATGCCGATCGCGTCAAATATGAGGGTTTTTGGAATACGGCTCTAAGAAAATTAGGACTTCTGACTGACTGACTGACATAGTAGTTCTCCAGGAAGAAGTTTCATTTGTTCGTTTCATGGCACCACAAGCAAAACCGAAACTTGGAGTTTATTATTTAATTATTTTTTGTCTGATGACTCAGATTATTTTTTATGATTATTTTTTGTCACGGAAGCACCCAGTTTTATTCTAGATCTGATAGCGACGGCAGTAGTTGGCAGTTTTATGACTACCCCATTCTGAGTTACGGGTGGTTACGGGTAGGTCAAATTAATCAAATCAAATAGTTTATTGGTCACAAAATACATATGTAAAACGTACCTATTTTATGTGATGTATATGCAAATATGTACATTAAAAAGTATTTGGTACGCGGTGGAATGACTGACTCCTGCGCTAGGTACCAGAGGTCCTGTGTTGCAAGGAATTCAGAGACACCACCACCCCCACACTTGTAACCATGTTTCTTTGCACTAATAGTAAATTAATTAAGTAAAACACTAATTAAAACAACTGAACAAACTTAGAAATTAGAAAAATAGATATCAATCAATGAGGAAACAAAAACAATGTAAACAACTGTCAGCTTATCTATTCTTTGAATGGAAAAGAGATTTGTGTTGCCAGTAAATTCTTTATTTATTAGTATTTTACTATTGAGCTTGTAGCGTGTGGATGAAGTAGGTACCTCTAGATATATGACAAGTGACAATAAAGAACACAAAATTATTCAGTGGTGCTAGTATATTTATTTATGCCTTGGGTTACTAATGACGGCAGGCAGCGCCGCGGGCGCGGGCACTGGATCCCTGTAATTCAGTGAAAACACACTGAAACACGATCTTGCTGTGTAATTGAATGAACTGAGCTCGCGTAGGATAGTTAGAGTTGTAATGGAGAATACACTGTTTTTGTCTGGTTTAAGTTACAAAATAGTCCAATGCCACGATAGGTTAAAAAAATTGTTAACAGTTTTTGTATGAATGTGATTTTAAAAGCAAGTAATTATAATTGATTAGTAAATACTTAGAGTTGGAAAAAAGCAAATGTTTGATAAACTTGTTACGAATTTCTCCATTAATTATTTGTTTACACAGTTTTTTTTATAATATAAAACGCTAAAATATGAACAAACTCAAAGATTTTTTCAGGAGCTAATCAGTATGTTCATTTTATCAGTAAGTTGTTCTACAGTGATGATTGACACAACGCAGGCTGCACTCGAATGCACTTGCGGCACAGTACTTTTTTTACGATGACAGTCATCCTATAGTAAAATTATCCTGTGTTTAAGTAACGAACTATGTGTTAAGTGAGAACACAACGACGCAACACAGATGCAACTTAGTTTTAAATAATTTATGAAACTAAAAATCCAAGTAAGTTATTACAAAATATTTACGCTAAGTATAAATTTCAATCAGAACATTGTCCAAAGTTATAAAAAATAAAAATAAAAAAATAAAATAAAAAAGCTTTTATTTTCCCTTACTTAAAAAATTTAAACAGAGTTTTTGAACTTATGTATTTAATGTTACTAATATTATTTTGTATTAGTGTTTTTTCTTTATTATTGTTGAGTTAAGTATAGGGACCGCCTAGTGCGGTAAAAGCCTCCTCCATTATTTTCCATGTTTGTCTCGACGAAGCAGCTCTTGACCAGAGCGCTCCTGCCACCTGCAGGATGTCCGTGTTCCACCTCTGTAGCGGTCTTCCTCTTCTTCTTTTGGCTTCTCGAGGCACCCAGTTTGTAGTTATGTAAGCCCATCTATTTTTGTCCATTCTTTGCACATGGCCTGCCCAACGCCATTTTAGCCTGAGAACTTCTTTTACTATGTCTCTAGATTTTGTTGTTTCTCTTATTGTTTTGTTGCTTACTTTATCTTTTAACCTTAGACTGAGGTAGCTCCTCTCCATTCCCCTCTGGCATATTCTGAGTTTTTCAAGTTGTTTTCTAGTCAGCGGCCATGTTTGACATGCGTATGCGAGGCACGGAAGCAGGCATTTCATTGTTTTGGTTTTTAATTTTGTTGGTAGAGTTCCTTTGAATATTTCTTTCATGTCCAAAGTTACTCACATAAAAAGTAGTAGAATTTCCATGAAGTTAAAGTTACTATATGTTTTAAAACAAATCTAAAACTCAATTAATTGATTTTATTCTTAGTGCCACCAAGAAGAGATTTGTTCCTGTAAAAGAACCTACTTCCATTTACTGAAACCGCCTCCTTTCTACGCCTACTCGTATTTTTAACCGGCTTCCAAAAAAAGGAGGTTATCAAGTCTTCTGAAAGTTATTTTTTCGTGGATATGTTACGCGATTGCTCCGTTATATTATACTCGAGTACTGTAATAATAACTCATTAATTTATATCTCAAAATATCATCTCTACTCCTCTTCACTCACTTTTATTTCAGGAAATTCTGTTGTTACGTAATTTTATGGTTGACCGTTACTGTAACCATACTCTTTCTCTAAAAATTGAAATGTGCGTAATTTATAAAACAATATAATATTTTATTAATAAAAAAATTTGTTTTGAACCTAATTTTGTCCTAAAAACATACCTACTTAGCGAATATTAATTATTCTGACTTCTAATTTTTTTCCTACATATAGATGTATGTACACAGGTAGGTACGACTTGTGATGAATTTAATTTTAGGTGACAGAAAGTGTATTATTAATTTGCCACAACAAATTCCTTTATTAGCATACTTACATGTATGTTGCAGTCGCAAGTACAGTTTTATGTATTCATAACTTGCTGCTATGAATACATAAAACTGTACTTGCAACTTAAGTTTCACACCTGTAAATGGCAACTTACTACAACTTACTAAGTTTGCATGAAGTTAAGTTACACATCAGGTTAGTTAAGTCCCACGTGCACAGCGATGTTTAATCAAACATAAAATAAACTATCTTCTATCTTTTATCACTCACACATCTGTAATTTAATGAAACTTCCCCTCGAGTCGTATTCCTCAGTACTGAGGGCCAAGATTCCCCCACAGGATGTCGAAGAAAACAATCGTACATATTTTTATATCAAAGTGCATTAAACTAATAGGTATATTATGACGTATAAATTGGCTACACTAAAATATTTCTTTTGATTCTGGTATTTATCTATTTTTTTTATCTCTAACCCACAGCTTATGCTCTTGTACACACTTCAACAATAACAACGAAATAAAGTTTTTATTTTTATTTTCGAAGACATTTACTGGGTGTGTGGTTATTTCGCTCATCATATATTACTGTGATATGTACTTTGGAATACTATCTCGGGTCTCGGATTAATAAATAAAAGAAATGCAATCAAGGGATCAAAGTAAGCCTGCTTCTTCTAGGAAAGCGTGCAATGCTGTCAGATACACAGAAACATCAATCAGACTGTAATCGAACCTTAACGTTGTTCGACTTCCAAACAAATGCATTTTAAAATTTTATGTGTAATATATTTTAAATTTTTTAGCATTATTGTATATTAATTAATTTCCACAAATAGATACCTATACGTGATATGTATAGTGGATATTACTCAATGTGCTGATGCTATGTGATTTGCACTAGAAAACATTTAGGGCCTTATTACAAAACGTGGTTTAACTATTAGTCCAGAACTTTGAAAATATGCAATCCGTTCTTGTTGTTCAAAATTTGACTGTCTGCTGTCATTCAAATTTTGAACAATTACAAGTACATTTTGACAATTATCAAACTGTCAAAATGTAACCAATGATAAATCAACGTCCCAATTTGAAGTTGACATTTGATTGTTTAAAAGTGATGTTTAAACAACAAGAACCGACTTTTTATTTTCAAAGTCCTAGACTAATATTTAAACCGCGTTCTGTAAAAAGGTCCCTAAAATCAATATTAAGCTGTAACTATATTTTATATGGAGAAAAACCACCTTAATACAAAAAATAATCTATAGTTTCCATATGAAGTGAGAGCAGCTTTCATCGTAGTTGTTAAAAAAGTTTGGCTAACTCACTAGCGGAAGCTTTTAATCCACCCTTAGAGTATTTTTTTCGATTTTTATTGGTAAAGGCTTTAAAAGTGATATGCTGACCCGATTTGTAATTTTTCTTGTTTTTTAATTGCCAGATAGATATCTAAAATGAATTGAATGAATAGAGTTAATAATTTTGTTAAGTTTTGGTTTAAATCGGTCGATTGCTGGACACATCAAGTTTACCAAAACATTTGGCTAAAGTGCAATACAAGTTTACTAAGCGCACTTACTATTAAGATTTGCTATAGTACATCAAAACCCTAAAAACAAACAGACACGAAACACTTTCGACTCGAAATTAGCTGATGTGTTAGAGTATCACCAGCACAGTAGATGTATCCGTTACTTTTCCGAAGAGACTCGTGCCAAGCCAAGCTACAAACATCATATTTTTTGTTTGCAGTCACGCGCTTTTTAATATTGCAATGTACATACAAACATACATTTATCAGCAGCTACGCGGACTGTGCCTAGCCTGCCTGGAAAACAAATAAAAAATGCCTACTTAAATATGAAATGAATGATGAATTTAAATGAAAATATAGTAACATATTGTGAACGTTATGAATGTCTGAATAAAGTGCAAAATACGTACGTTTTATCACTGGTGGATTAACTTATTAGATATATTTTATTTTAGCAATTTCTGATAGTGAAAGGACAATATTGATGACTTTATTCTATGACAACGATGTTCCGTGACTTATCAGTAATCCGGTATTGTTCCTATGTTTAAAGTTAAATCAGTTATACATAGTTTAATACATTAAATCCAAACCCGCGTTGGTTAGAACAAAATGCAAATGAGCGAACGTGTTTGGCAAACAAGTTATTATTAACAGACTAGGTACAGCTTTTTGCACTGAATTTAAGCTCCAACTTTGAAGGTCAACTTTGTAACTACAAATATGAATCATAGTCAATACAAGATTTTCCAGGAAGATAGCCTGTATACAGATAATTTGATAGTGATAGTAATATATTTAATCTATCAGTAATCAAATGAAAAACTATCTATTTAATTAAATCATATATGAAAATAAACATAGGTATATGTATACAAACACTCTTTCAAGAAACAAACACGTAATAAAATGTTCTCTATTTTTCCCATACAGGCAGGTAGGAACATAGTTTTAAGTATATTGAAAACAATAGGCCTTACGAATTTTAGATGGTCTAATATACTTAAAGTGCTCAGAATGAAACTTTATTGCAGCGTTCATTTGCGCTGGTTTGGTAGATCCTCGCAAAAAGCGCATAAAATCGGAGCCTTGTGTGCGGGACCCTCGTCTCGGGAAGTGATTGCATCGAGGCTCGCTTCCACTTTACTACCGCGCCGGGAACCCTAGTATGGAAGCTTATACAAGGTTATCTGTATGAATGAAAAACCTTTTCAAAAAGGCTCTAGCTCTAGGCTCTATTAATATCATAACTCTGATACCAGAGTTGGCCACTTTCACAGCCACACGAAGTTTCTTACTTTAATACCATAGTTACACGCTACTATAATTTTGCGAAACTTGGAAATTCTTGGCAAATAAGAATTCAAAATACATATATATATGTTTCATGTAAAAAATATCTACTAGAGATTTTTTGTTTTTATTTTGTTTATTTTTAATGGGTGCTATACTTATACACTGTATGAAGGCTGTCAGTATGGATGATCTAACAAAGAAGGTTACTCAATAATATTGCGATACATTCCTAGTATTGTTTTAGTACTAGTTTTACACTATACTGTGCTATTGAGTACCTGTCTTTCTTTTCTCTCTCTCTCTTTGAATTAAATTTCCTCATGACTGAGGGCCGTGACTCTCCCGTAGAAATTCGTTAGGGGAGATCTCTTGGGCAGATTCATGCACTTGAACACTAATCTACCAAAAGCGAGACTGTGGCCGAAAATGGAGCGTGTCGAATAAAATTTTATACATCATGAATTAATGTAATACCTATTCTTATGTTATCTGTTTTAGATCGCTTTTTTTGCGATCTTAAATGGATGTTGGTGTGGATAGGCGTCCTTAGCGACTAGTTAGTTAGCCAGTTGGCGGCAACTCGCGCGTGGCAATTGATCTCCGAAAGCAAAACATGCCATTCTGACTCACACACTTGTACACTACACGGACGACGCTAAAGCACGTCAGGGAAAGGTAGGTTTTAATTTCACATAAAAACTTGCCTTTCCCTGACATGCTATAATAGCGGTAATTTTTTGACAAGCTATGGTGTCCCACTCCAGGGCTAAGGTTTAAATAAATAATTATATTATGAATAAAAAGTTTCTTTGAAATGTTACGACGCATTTATTTTGTTACTAATCTAATACTGAGTTTATTCTAACACAGAATAGGCTTACGGTTGACTACAAACTGAGAGTTGATACTACCAGTACATACTTATTGAATCATAATTTAAGACCTCACAACTGTGGTTACCTAATAGTTTCCAATTCCTATTAATTAACATTATTATTTATCTGTGACTAAACTGATATGTAATAAGACATAAGGCCTAGTGTACGTGCAGGCAGTGTAGTTGCGAGGCGGTGTGGGGGGGTCGCGAGGCCGGTCGCCGACCCGCGTAGGTGAGCAGCCTGCAGGATTCCACCAGCCTGCTCTACTACACCATCAGCGACTTGGAATGTACAACACTAATGGGGAGTCGCTTTACCAGTGTTCAAAATATTTATATTACTATGTTGTATTAAAATAAGTAGCACTGTCAGTTTCGATGTTTCTCTAACATTAAATTACATAATTTTCTTAAATTGAAATGATGGTCATCAGATGAAAAGGTTTATATAATTTTCTAATTGTGTATATTTATCCTACCGTAAGAAGTTTGTTATTTTTTGGTCCTTTGTATGTTCGTAATGGATACGACTGTTGAAACAACCTATTTTATAAGATCTCTGTAACACAGTTAAACAATAAATGATCTGATTGTGTGTGATTCATTTAATAAGGAAAACACTGTTGATTGAAGCGTCATCTTTGTTAGACTATAGTTAACGTTTTACTAGCGCCATCTCTTGTTGAGTAGTGTTGCAATAATTGTACAAGACATGATTGCTAGGTGGCGCTAGTTATGACTTCGTTTGAAAGTTCGTGGTATGGTCTAAATAAATAATTAAATGGTCATATTTTGTTTTATTTCTTCCATGATATAATGTACAACAACTTTGTGCGCTTCACAGTTACATCTGATAATCCCTAATAAATTCTGCTTTTTTTGTTTTTGTGAGTCAGGTGGACAGTTAAGTACTTAAATTACTACTTATAAAATCTTTCTTTCGGTCGAATTTCACTCAACTCAGCACATGCTAAGTTGAGGCCAGATTGTAACATGAAATTGAAATTGTGAATGATTGTGTTGGTTTTTATCCACATATCTTCAAATTTTATATAGTTGTTGTTCTATGTTTCATGTTACAATATACATATATTTTTTTTATATACTGGATATTTTTTTTAACAATCACCAGTCACTCGCATAGTTTCAAAATCTGTAGGCAGCATTTTTTACAACCATCACCAGACATGATCAAAAAGTTCGTCATCCTTCAAAACGTTCACTTATCACAAACCAATATTGACTCTTCTCTACCCACTTACCGACTGCCACAATACCGCACAAAAATGCAAGGTTTTATAAACAACATTCCTACTTCTATTACATGCGATTATATACTCTAATTTCTAAGCAGTAAAGGTTTAAAAATAAGAGTTGCAGTGAATAGGTGTTTATTTTAGCACGAAGATGCTCTCCAGGTTACCTGGATACTGCCTAGACCTAGATAGGTGATATATCTGTGTGAGCCTATTTTCATCTTGTTTAGTTTTATTTTATTTATGTAAGTGCAGCTTCTCTTTGAATAAGAATAAGAAATGTGTGTCAAACAACTTTACTAGAGATGTTGACATAGATAAACGATAATATGAACTATGAAGCATAGCTTAGTGATAGATAGATATATTTATGTTCCTATTACTATATTGTACATGTATAGTATATGTACAGCAGAAATGTCTTAAAATTTTTGTTAAAGCAATCTACATTTTTGCGTGTTGACTGGCCCAAGCTTTAGATTTAAATACCACTCCTAGGGCATATATCTAAGTTAGAGAGATAACTGCGTCAATCGCCACTAAACTGCTTATCAATCACGTACGAATAAATAAATCAATATTCTGGGAATAGGTACCACATGCACCGACACTGATCAGCGCATGAGCATACATCCGTTTTTGTTACTAATTTACACACGAGTGCTCTTACAAGATGATATGTGACAAATCATAACAATCTTGTCCTTCCGCTCAATATTAAGAGAGATTTGTAAACAAATTCCTCGGCTCAAGTACCTGCAGGAGGCAGTGAAGTACCAGTCAGTGACGTCATCGTTCTTCGGTAGTTCTTCATTCAAAGCTCTGTAGCTCTGTGGGTAACAATTATTTTAATATTTATGTCCGGAGCGTGGGGCGTGGTGCGGGTGCTAGCGGGGATTCAACGCGAGGCGCTTGTAGTTCGCTAAAGTATTCATAACAATTACATTACATAGATATATCATTAAAATTTAGCATTACGTGGGTACTATTTGAGTTCATTGTTAAGATAGTATAGGACGGTTTTGATTCGTCCCCCTTATCGATGTCATGTAAACGAGTCTTGGTCATTATATACTTTATTTTAACGTAATGAATCGAATCTCGTTGCTTTAGTTTGTAGCGTTTAGAGGAATGTTAATAAAACGTTGCAGCCCGCCTAATGTTAAGCATTGCTGCAATCTAAAATGGTTACCTACTATCTATGCCCTTCTCAACTTTACCTCTCTATAACTACAAACACACACGTCCATAAAACGCTATCTAAGTGTCAAATAGCACATTGCCCGCCATTGCCCCCATACCAGCTCCATTCTACTCCATATCCACTCCATACCGCGCCGTGATTAATTGCTCTTGAATCCATCAGCACAATGATTGCACATTCCAACACATTGCCCTATATACTGGTACAAGGAACCTATGTCTGTCTGTGTGTCGCTAAATGACACGTTGTTTGTTTATTGTAAGGATTTCATAGCGTGCGGGGAAGTACCTTTGGCGTCATCTTTGTAATCTACATTCGTCAGCAAATAAATCATTCATTCATTCTTCCGGTATCACAGTCAGTCAGGCCAGAGTAAAAAAAATATTTAAATAATTACAAATTAACTTATACATATTAATTTTTTGGGACCTTTGACCTTCAATAACTTACTCGACGTTTTTTCCCTGGATATTGGAGACAAACTGTAGAATACAGAAATGAAGGTGTGTCAGACATATCCTTAAGTAACTCCGCTAATTCATGAGGAACTTGTACACTAGACTAGGCCTCCACTTTTTACTAGAAGGTTTGTGACAAGTAGGTACCTAGATTAAAATGTGTCACACATTCCCAATATAAAGTAAAAAAAAAAATTATAGACCACAGGCTATTTAATGTGTAGGTTAAAAAAATGAGGTCGAAGTGATGTCAGGCCAGTTTCTGCGTAGACAATGAGTGTACTCACTCACTCACTGTGACACATTTACCACAGTGTGGTGTGTGTTTACTTCACTAATCTACACTGATCAATCTGCGGGATTGTAAATCTAACATAAAGTGATGACATGATAAGGACAGATTAGCATTGTGGTTTTATAGTTGAGTTACAATTTATAAGTTTAAAAATCCTTGCACACAACTACATCTGTCCAGACATGTTACTTTGTCATTTTACAAATCTATCAAATCTATTTAGAAAATAATCGGTTGAATTTTGAAAGTACCTACTGAAAATGTTAATATTATTGGAAATTCAACTTCTTGAAAGGTCTTTTTGTTGTAAGAATGTGGCCAACTTTTTGATACTTTAAAGCCACTCTAAATTTAGTTCAAAACTGTAGCAATATTTGAATGTTCGTACTGGAAATTTCACATTTTGTTTTTATAATACACGTGTTATTGTAGCTACCTAACGTAACGAAAATTCCCAGCAGGTAGACTACTTACATAAGTACAAGCAAACTGACTAATTGCAATCTAGGATACTGAATTCCTGCTCGTTAGCTTAGCACGCTTTATGAACATAAATCTTAATTAATGCAAGAAACTGAATTACTGCGCGACTGACGGCGAAGCGCGCAAACTTCATACTCACAGTTCATACTTCTGTAATCAGTCAATGAAAAGCAGTTTTCCGTTCGCCGGCCGGCTCGGGCAGCCTCCGCCGACCGCCAGTCTTGCCCCGGCGCCCGCCCCGACCGCACGCGCGTCGCTCCTCACGACAACACCCCGATATAATCAAACAAACATCCACGCAGTTATTTTCAGTGATAACAGTGTATGTGAACCTCCTCACCGGCGACGGCCCAAAGGTATTTTTATGCTCATTTTATTTCATTTGTTTTGTTAACATACGCCGGGAAAATGTGAAAAGCGCATGTTTTCTTTTAAATACAGGTACCTACCAGATGAATTTGCTTAAAATATTTACTGTAATAAATTAGCATGTTTAATGTAGACGATTTTATGATAGCGGGTTTATATTTTAAAGCTTATTATATGCACTTAAATGTATGTTAGGAGGTATGAGTATGTTATATATTTCCTAAATCATGATAACGTTTGAATCAATGAATCAGTGTTGTTTCATACGTAAGTTAACTCATAAAGATATTTATGACCGAAAAGAAGAAACATGAGGGTAGTATTTCATTCTCATAACAATCCATGCTCAGGGCCACTTGTTGCACTCTTCTATTTAAAGTTTTGCAGTTTTGCTGTATCTAAAAATATAAAAAGTATTGAACATTAGATTTTAAGCAATGAAATCAATTTTTAGCTGTTCCAGATATCATTTTGGTATATTTATTGGTAGATAAGTATGTATTTTAGGCAAGACGGCTAGTTTTGTAATTGCTAATCGCAAACTACGAGTAAACTGAGAGTCGCATTCCCGAAAATTCTGCCATAAATTATTTCGTCTTTCGAATATGATCCTGAGATTACAACCATGAGCGAGATAAAGTATTCAAAATCTTATCAGAACGAGAATACAGCGGCCTTCGGATTAAAATAACAATACGACGCTACTAGAAGACGCTTAATTTGGGATTCATGCTAATATTGCCATTTAGTTTTGAGAGTTCAAAAAATTCACCGACAGAGTGAATGGAGCAAGCGAAACGTCTCTTGACATTATTTGGGAACCTTTTGCTTTTTACAGAGTATGTGATTCAAAATCAATTTTATATACAATGTATGTTTAGGGAACCCTACCTACATAAATAACGCTTCAAATTAAATAGCTGTACTTCTGAGGTTGAGCTCTGAAAATTTTGTTAAATGGTTGGTGAAATTAGAGAACTTGACGTTTCAGTACCAAATTTAACACTATTTTTTGAAAAAAGTGACAAAACATAACTTATTGCCAAATTATTTAATAAAATATTTTATTACCGAGGTCTAATGTTCTTAGAATGAGATGGTAGTCTTCTCTTTTTATATTCTTAGATTTTTAGATTCATTAATAATTAATATTTAGCTGATTAGGTTGTGATAAAATATTTTAGTGCTTCCTTTTAAATTTAAATGGTTTATATTTACATCTACTTTGAATGAATTTTATGAATTTAATTGACAGCCGGACCTACAATATAACGTGTCATCCGACCCACAGGATCGTCCTAATAGAATGCCACTTTTTAGTTACGAATCGAGATATTTCACGCTGCATCCACAGTTGCTTAACTTTGATAAATCTAACATGTAACAATTTCAAAGTTTAAATTAAAATAAAATAGTACTAAGTGCTTGTATGTCTCTATGAGGGAATTGGTTATAGCCATTTGTTAGATTTTAATATGAAACCTAAACTTCAACCTTCTAGATCTATTCCTGATATTTCTCAAAGTCGCCAATTACATCATGTAGGCTCTACAGAAATACTTTAAGGATGTTTATTTTACTACATTCCGTCTGTAACCAGCACTAATCATTATTCATAATGTTTAAATGTATCGCTTTGTTTGAATTCCACCAACTGTTCGAGGAACACGTTTGCAAAGATTTGCCGATTATATACAATTGTCTGTTTATTTTTAAAATACTTTGGATATTGAGATGCGACGTATGAAAAGTATTATTTATATGAATCTTATGGTATTTAACTCACAGCGCGAGGTATTCCGCTGAACAATGAACCTTTTTATTATTATTTATAATGCTCATTGCACAAACGAATTTCATAACCACCATTTTTACTAATGAGTAAATAAAAAATTTGTCACAATGTAGCTTTACTAACTATATAGTAATAATAAAAATTATGTATGACGCTGATTCTAACATCTGAGGTTGCATTAAAACAATATATCTTCTAGTTTTAGTTTTAATCTATAAAATTTGCAACCTGATTTACTTCAGTATATTGGTCGAGGCCAACAATGACTCACTCTATAAAATAAACTATCACATGCACAATCTTCTCTTTAATTACTTCTTCAAATCGATTGTCATTAATTACGCGAGGCGCTAAATTAGCAAGCTATAAAACTATAATGCTCGAACGTTGTATAGTTATGCTGCGTAGGCTTACTCTTGCTAAACTAGCCTGATGTTAATTAAGAAAATTTAACATTAGACCACTGTATAGGCATTCGAGGCTTAACATATAAAAATATTACTATCGAACCGTGATTTTGGTCTATATATAGTACGGAAAGACGAAAATTATAGGCAACATTTTAACACGAGTGAAGTCGCGGGTAATTTATTTATTTACACGGGTTAGTTCCCTTTTTATTCTTCTTCGTATAAGAGTGGTCAACTCTGGTGTCGAGAATTGAGATATTTCCTTTTTTTCCATTAAGACACACGCTTGACTTTATGCATTATTTGAGGTCAATAATAATCTGAGATGTGATTAATTTACGAGATTTTCTAAGCCACCGCGAGCTATAAACCTAGAAGCACTAAAGTTTGACACCCGTCTGTAAACACTTACTCTTGGCAATGAAACAAAAATGCGTTGCATCATTACAAAAGTATGCCTACTGACACTTACGTTTGTGCGAGAGTCATTTACTATATTCTAGACTATAGAATACAGTAAATAATAAACATATTGTTGTATTAGGTACATCACAATATTATGACAGTGAAAGAATTATTTCTGTTCTTGCTTCCTGTGTACTCAATTGATTTAACTGATATGGATAAAATATAGAAGAGATAGATAATAGTAATTTCATGCATAATTACACATCCGACTGCAAGATTTCTTCCAGTAATACGTACCTACACACGTATATTGGAATATACGTGTATAACACAAAGTACTCAAATACAATTTTGGATTAGCGTAACACATAAGCTATATATTAGTTAAGCCGGAAAGCGCGGAAACAGACATTATTGTATAGAAAGGCAAAACTGTTTTAATTTGGATAATCCCGGATCATTGTCAGACCAAATATTGGGAAACTAATAAAACCTGCGTCAAATCAATTAAGGAGACTGTGGCCGTTAAATGTCTGTATTATACAAGATGGCATCAAAATAATAAACAAATGAAAGCTTACTTTGAATTATGGTACTATGATTTTATGCAGCTGGGTTCAACATTCATACTCAGGGACTTAACTCTGTTATTTTTGTACTGAAGCGCCCACCATTCTCATAATTTTGTACCCAAGATAATCCTTGCTCTTCGTTCGTCCTTAAAAAAAAGTAAATAAGTACACTAAGTAAGTTTCACATTTTTTGTGTGTCTAGTTATGCTAATTGTTAACCCGTACTAAGTTTTTCACGTTGACAGTCAGTTGAATCCTGTCGGTCATGATTATTTTCGTTCATTTCCAAATAACTTTTTTTATAGTGATGTAGAATCCGATGCCACCCTGTATAATACCTCCGTGTCGGCTACATAGTGTGTCGAAGTACGTAATGTTATTATCCACGGTGTTCAGCACTTTACTATCATCTGTCTCGGAGCATTATGCTCATCATTCCACGTATTCATGCTCGTTTCGTGTGATAGTGCGATGTGATTGATACAGACCGATGAAAGTGGCGAAATGTACTTTGATGCTCGCTTTTGTGTTCAATAGCTATGTAAGTCTAGGTAAATGCACTAAAATGGTCGCATCGTTAAAAGATTGTTCTTTACCTTTAAAATAGACAGAAAGGGTAGATACTTTGATCTGAGAATCTTTCTTAACTTTATAATCATCTATATCTGACGTTATGACACTTAAGAAAAGATTCATAGAACTTTTCATTAAATCATACTTGCAGTCTACAGAACACCATACGAGTACATGTATGTGTTGTAACTAGTAAGGTATAGTAGTCAGCAATTAATGAGCCATTTTTAATTGATTTTTACTGCATTAAATGTTATTTTTGACCTCCCAATTGTATAATATACCAACACAGGATATAGGTAGGTAGTTATTATTTATTTTTTGATAGAGCGGTGTATGCGCCACGATGTCTGCCGTGTTCCATGATAATAGCTTTATTTATTTTTGATAAATTATCAAAATTAATAACAGATATCGAGAAATTAGTTATGTGTAAAATAGAGATATAGTAGGTTGATATGGATAAAGAGTTCTAAATATAGTGTTAAAATTTAATGCACTTAAATATTTAATAATTAGGGTGTTTGGAACGGTATTCTTACCTTAAAAATAAGTTATATATATAGCGAACAAAATTGTGTTTGAACAGTATTTATTAGATTTAAATATATTTTTTCCATATCATGTAGTTACTTGGATACGACTCTGTTGTTTATGTATCAGTACATAGTACATGGATGATTATCTGGATATAAAAATGTTTAGCACTATTTAAGCTACCTAAACAAAATCGTAATAAACTTAAATTGAAATAATATAAAACATTTGTCATATTCAAGACCATTTTTTGAATGCCTAGGTAGGATGAGATTATAATTTCAGTTGTTTATCTATACCTACTTATAGAATGACCCGCTCAAGTGTGTATGCTTAGTTTATCCACTTATACCAATGATCTTCTATATAAACCTACAGGCCTACCTACTTGCATACCCTATCAGGGTCATTGTTAAGTGTTCTTTACAATTTGCAAATAAACGATATGACTATATATGACTAAACTGAGGAAACCTCATTGACTTATACCTCCTTGGAAGTTTAAGAAAAGTATCTTATCAGTGCTATCACAAGTAGAAGTGTTTTTGAAGTACTTCTGGGAAAATGGTTTATCTTGGAACAGAGATAACTATCATAAAATATGCAAATTTATCTCCAAGGTCGATCAGATAGATAACACACTCTGCCTTGCATGTTTAGTGTAAGTATGTATGTATATAAGAGATAGTTACTCTTGTAAAATAAAATAAAAAATAAAATAAAATAAAAATAGCCTTTATTTCAGAATTTATTGTAATAATCAACTGAGTATTCAGTTGATTATTACAATAAAATACTTCAAATGTCACTTTAGAATTTCAATAAATGGGAATAAGAGGTAATTTAAATTTTTAAACATGTCACAATTCAACACAACACCACTAATAACACTATGCAGAAATTATTTTTCCATGTCTAATAAATGTCATATAAAAATTCTAAAATATAGATCTTTGATGTTGTTATCCCATAATGTCAATTTCGAAAAAATGTTGTTTTTTAAGTCAAATAAAAATTCTGTGAAGTCAATCAATGTGTTTAGGTAAGGTTAAATTAAGTACATCTGTCGCCTCTCTGGCGTAGGCCTCCCCCAGTTTAGTCCACTGTATTCTGTCTCTTGCAAGTCTTTTCCACTCTTGCCCGTGTCTCTGGGCGAACACATCCTCCCATCGTCTATATGGCCTGCCTCTCTTGCGTGAGTCGCTTCTCGGGATCCATTCAATTACCTTTTTTGTCCATCTATCATTCTTCATTCTACAAACATGTCCAGCCCAGTTCCATTTTTAAAGTTCTTATGGTTTTCTTAAGACTATCGGACAGAATTAGCAATAAGAAAATCAGACAAAAGACAAAGTTAAGAGACATAGTGAAAACCATAAGTTACTCTTGTATGAGTATATTAATCATGTCAAAACTAAATTCGTTGCAAACTTTATAAGAGACATAAACATTGCATCAAACGCATTATTTTCTCTTATATTTCGTATTTCTTGTACACATAAGACATTATGTATTGTAAGACATGAATAAAAAGTAGATGTAGCCATATAAAAAACAACAGCGCACATAACAAACACAATTTTACATAAAATAACTGCACTATCTTCGGAAACTGGCCCCCGATGCATTTAGGTGAGTAAAGTAGTAGGTATATCTATTTCACGTTGTTTTGCTTGGCAGACTCCACCAGAAACATCCCAAAATACCTCCGTAGCCTGCATATTGTCACACTACTGCGCTCGGTCAATGTCTAAACTCGTCAACTCGAGAAACGACTCGTAATCTCGTAAATCAATTTACTTTGACAGCCACAACGACGATGATTGGCCGAATTTCGTATGCGTTTGTTTAGTTTTATTAAATGTTATTATGATTTATAATCACCCATGGAATTACCTCATCTACTGGTGAGTCACAATTAACATAATTTATGAAACCATTGACAATGGCATTGTTAATTGTTTTCAAGAGAAAAGCATTCATTATAAACCCAGCAGCAGAATAAAATCTAAAATATTTTAAAGTAACACCAGTTATCTAACAAATTAAACACTGTCGCGGCGTTACTGGACACCTCGCGCCATTTATCACTAAGTGTTATATTACCCCGCCATTCACACGTAATATCTTGTCTGGGCCCCAACAAGCACCCCTGTGGCACCCCATTACACGTCAGCTGTCATTAATGGACGGAGATTTAAGCGCACGCGCAGAATGACATCTGTCACGACACAAAGCAGAGCGCTCGCTCGGCCACGCAACGTGTTTGTAGACAAATAGACGGATTTTATTTATGACTGCGACATAATAGAGGGGAGTCAAGTTACGTTAAACTGCGCTCTAATCTGTTGCTGCAGCAAAAAATGCGCATTCCTGTGTCGACAGGAGTAACATTGTATGAATGAGCTTAGCTTGTGAAATAATTGGAGGGTTATTAGTAGTTTGGTGTGGACTTGTGATTTGATTTCTCTAACGGGTTTTCAAATTCGAATAAAAATAAACCTACAAATATTCACAAGTAGTTATTTTTCTAAAGTTAACATTTAAAGAGATTTTCTGTGAGGATGTTTGTGCCTATCTTGATATGATATAATATAATAAATTAAATTTGACAACCAATAACTTTGTCACTGAAACCGTATGCGATCCACAACTCTCAAAGAGCTCATAAATGTCATTTTATGTCAATAAAATTGAAAGAGGCTTCATTGGCAAGTAACGGTCAGTTGAGTTTGTCACTTGACTCGTGAACCGAGTAATGTAAGTTTTAATATGTTTTAATGATAATTTAGAACAATCATGTCTCACAGCTGAAGGCGTTCGCCATGAAATGATATAGCGATAATTTGCCCACTTAATTGCATTTATATTTACTTTTTGATAAATACATCTAAATATATAAAACTCAAAGGTGACTGAATGACTAACTGATATAGTGATCTATCAACGCACAGCCCAAACCACTGGATTGGGCTGAAATTTGGAATGAAGGTAGATATTATGACGTAGGCATCCGCTAAGAAAGGATTTTTGGAAATGCCACTTTTAAAGGGGTGAAAAAGGGGATGCAAGTTTTGCTTCTCAATCCGAGGGAAGCCGCGAGCACCCATTAGTATCAAATATGACGTAAGTTACTAAGCATGATAATATTTTAACTTTTTACTAACTAACGATATAAAAAGATTTTACAATATTTTTATCACATGTTCAGTAATTAATATTTTTCTTAAAAGCTTGGAAGTAAAAAGAAGAATTTATGATGATGAAAAAATGATTTTAGCATTTGTTATAATACTTTGAACTAATCTGTAAGAAGGCTTTTAAAGCTCTAAGAAGGTGACATTTACATCATCGCGTGTCATCATAGAACCTCCCATTGAATTCATTTGATAATAGAGGAAGTGATGTCATATGTAACAGGTCATTGATATTTTTACAAATGACAGAACGAACGAGAATTCATGACGGAACCCAGTTTATGACCGACGGGATCGAGTCATGACGCGAGGATTCGTTATAGGAGTCATTCTTAGATATATATAGGAAGATTACATATACACACAAAATATGTAATTAAAACTTTTATGTATACTTTTTTAAGGTAGAATACCAAGTTTTTCTAACGCATAATAGGCTAACGTGTGCAAATACCACCCGCTTGTTGTTACACAATACTGTAGTCTAAGATGAGGCACGTTTGCCTAAAAATCCCATTTACTTAGGATTTGAAGCCCCATAGATTGCAAATACATAGTATACTTTTCTCAGATTCAGATAGTAAATTTTACAATCCAATTCTAACATGTATGTAAGCATTTTCCCTTAGGCTATCCTATGCTTCAAACGGGCTGTCAAAAATACATAGATACCTCGTAAAACCAAAGTACATTACAAGATTGATAAGCTGTAAATAAAATAAAAGTATATTACACATTGCACACATATTTTCGTACCATTAACGTGTCAGACGGTGCCGCGCAGTCTTCTCTGGTGTCTACATTCTGCACCATAATAGTGCATCGGCACTTTAATGGCTCTTTCCTGCAATTTGTCGGCTACTATTAGTTCTAGTTTTTGTCAAGAGATCTAGAAACTAGTCTCAAGTTTCCAACTGGTATGTTAGTGCTGTTTTTTCACCAATAAAACGCAATTGACTTTGTGATACGAGTTGTGAAAGAATGGTTGATTTATACTCTTGTATTCTATGGCTTGTACATATGTAATATTTAAATCAGAAAAAAAAAAATGCTAAAATCCGACGATTAGAGATAAGATATTTTTTTTAAAATAATTTACATCTTAGCTTTAATTAATAAAGAGTACTATCAAAGTGAGATCCTTTAAAAAGAAAGGAATCTATATAAATCCTCACTCTCACTTATTTTTATCATTCCCTATTGATGGAACTTCAATAGCGTTCTCTCCACAAAGTAAACACTGCACAGATATAAACACTAGTTGCTTATAAACTGAAAGGATAAAAGCATTACCAGATTACCACAAGAAAGGGTTCTTGTTTGGGTCGTTAAGTCAGGCGGGTTGGCAACGTGTACTAGCCTTACTTTACTTTCATACAAACGTAATGTAAGCCTCAAATACTGAAATAATTATATTGAACTGTAGGTAAACAAACGATAAGCTTTATATCGCTGTAGAAAACCTACCGCCGTAAGTTCTAGATATTCCTTAAAATGTACCTATATCACCGTACCATATATACGTATAAAAATTTTTAAATAATAAACTGCAGTTGTGTACTAAAATCTTTAATTGAATTATTTGTTTAGATGCGATTTCTTTGTTTAAAACCTTATGTTAGTGTTATTTAAGAGGCATTCATAGCCTATTTATCTCTTATTTTTAGTCATAAAATATTTTGTATGAAAGTACGTTCTCGCTACTGCCCCTTACCTCGGCAAGTTGTGACGGCGCCACTGCCCAGCGACCACACAATGTACCGTAATGGAGCCCTCACGACCGCCATTGTTTCCACACCATGTTACTGTTTCACTTCAGACATCGGAAACTATCCTGAAAGGACGCGCACACCACAGCCAGTATGTGTACGTTGTGGGTAACCTAAGCTTTCGAAAGGTAGGCTTTGATTGAAGAATCTTCCATCAGTTTCCCGTTTCGATACTATGTGTGATTTAAGAATAAAATTGTTGTGAAATGAAATTCTTATAATGTGGTCCATTATTTTCTGCATTATTAATAGATTGTCTTAATTAAGTTCTAATGGAACCATACTAGTACTTTTTTGTAATACAGTCATTAAAGCATTTTCACAATACCGGCAAAGTAAGAATAATATACGAGTTTTCTCGAGAAACTTAACGGTCACTCGTATCTTGTAATGTGTTAACGAAGCGTAAATCTCCGAAGAAAGTTTCAATCCCTTGAGCCCAAGTATTTCTTTTATTCACTGTTGTTTTTGTTTCCCTTAATGGTTAGTGTTAATGCTTTCCCCTCGAGAGAATAACAAGTTTTTTCACTCTTTGATGTGGCAAAGTTCTGGAATATTTTTGGACAACAGAAATAACATTACTCTGTTTTTCTTTTTTAGGTAGATACATATTTCATCCGTGCGTTCTTTCTGAAGAAATATATTGCTACGTGTGCTTACATCGGTATGAGAAATAATAATGATTTGAATATTGCATAAAAAGATACAAACTTACCCACGTATATCCACAACAAAAAAGAAAGAGCGTTGCCCGTGACAGTGACAGCTAATCCCCCGTGACAGTTGACAGTTGGAACAGGAAGCGGAAACTGGCACTCTGTGATAATCCCGCTGAGCCGAGATTATGATCACTCCACACCAAACTTATTAGTGTTGGACAAATTGCTTGGAAGAGATCTTTAGATTAGTGGTTCTTTAAACATAAGAGCATATATTTCTTTGTAAGCGTAGTTTATTTACAAAAACAAATTCATACTTCTATACGATATTCAAAATGATGAACGGGTCAGTTAGGAAGAGATGTATTCGCACACTATTTTTATCGTTTAATTATAGATTTGAGAGCGAGCTAGCCCAGAATTAGATTTAACTTCATTCCATTTCTCCGAATTGCTAATCTATTTTTGACAAAAAATGTGGCAGATTAGTCGGCGTCCATTAATCACACAAATAACGTGTTACCGGCCGTCACTCTGTCTGCTGCATTTATAAGGAGCTACAGGGATGACACTCACTTTTTTTTAAAGTATTCAGTACACTTTATCACAATTGGCCTGATAGCAAGTGGGTATTATTTGTATTATTTATTCTGTGTTATGGCCTAGCATGGAACATGTTTACAAAATTAAAAAGAAATCGTTAGTTTAAAAGTTACTTAAGATAAATATAATAGGTATGTGACTTCACCGGCTTATCTCGACTATATTGAATTTACTATCTTGGCATTGACCTCGAGTTATCAAAAACTCAAAAGTTGAATATAATTGTTATTCAAAATAACTAGCTTTGTCAAGAACTAGTGGACGCCTGCGGCTTCGCTCGCATTATTTCAGGATAGAAGTAGCCTATGACACTCGTACTAGGTAGGTACCTACATAGGTACCAAAAATCATGATGATCCGTTCAGCCGGTTTTGCGTGATGAGCGTTCAAATAAACCGACAAACCGTTACACAGATATACAGACAAACAGAGAAACAAAATTTCTAGAAATTGTTGGAACGTGTTTTGCTATCAATTCGAAGTTTCTCGAAACATTTTTTTTAAATATCTTCAATGTTCGGACTTTGGACCCTCTTCAGCTTTATTATTCGTTGCGTGTCGGTTCGCGACTTTTTATCAATTATTATTAGTATTACCAATGTTTAATTTTATCAGTAGTTAAAAAACACGTTTACTTACAATGGATACCTAACCTATACGCATCAATAGAAAATATTTTTTTTAAATCGTTGCCTTATTGGAAGAGTTTAAGATACGATAGTACGATAACCTCTTTTTAATATTTAAAATATTTTTTTTATATTGCGATAATGATTATTGCTGATAACCCTACGTGGGATGTGTGTCAGCGGCCGCCTTTGATGTATATCTAGATAGCGCATACTATCACACGGGTTTGCGAAATAAAACTGTTATTGCAATGCGTTGTTTACTGCAACGATAACTAGGTGAAAAAATATGTTTCATTAATCTACTATATAAAAATAAGTCGGGTTTTCCTTCCTGACTCTATAACTCCAGAACGCACGAACCGATTTCCACGGTTTTGCATTCGTTGGAAAGGTCTCGGGCTCCGTGAGGTTTATAAAAAAACGAAGCCAAATCTGGTGGCGAAACGGAGTTCGCCGGGTTTGCCAGTAGTAAATAGATTTTCACTTAAGTTTGGCTAATGTCAAATAATAATGTTAAATCTGATTAATGACACTATATCGTAAGATATATTCATTTCAATAGCTTTAAACAATTTATTAAATTCTTTATTAAGTAACAATAACAATGAAAGAAAAATAAGAGATAAAACTAAACTATTAAGTACTTCTAACAAAATAATATGAAAGGAAGTGCTCCCAATTTTATGAATAGTGGTAGATATTTGTAACTCTTTCACTATAAAATGACAAAAACATTTAGTGTTAAATTTCACGTAAAGATTGTATTTAGACAATATTATCCTGGCTAAAAGCAGATAACGCCACTTGGCGCCACTAGTTATCCGATAACTAACTAAAATTTTTAAAATTCACAACGAGAAAAATAAGACAGACACAAAGAATTAAAAATATCTTTATTAGCTTTCACCAGGTTTTCTCCGGTCAAACGTTTAAACACGGATGGGCCATAAAATCAGAGTTTTATTCATTAAGCCGTCAATTTTACAGCCACTTGGGCCGCTTAACGACTGCTTTTCATAACCTAACTAGCTTTTATGCAAGTGGACGAAAATAGATACTCAATATGGTACACGCGTGACATTATGATGTAAACTAAGTACGGATATCACTCAGGCCGACCGACGGAAAAAGAGGGAAATTATAAGTTTCGTGCTTTTAATCATCTGTGGTTTACATGTATATCGAAGGTTTGATGTTAATTCATGTCTAGTTATGTTTATGCGAGCTGGTCTAGAAATAACTGTTTCTTTTTGCCTTGAATAGTATTGACAATCAGAGGAAATAATTACTTACAGCAAGAAATTCCATAGTTATTATATTTCTCACTATAAATAGCAATGCTAAAAATTTTACGACAACATAGAGTTTTATAGTTTACAATATTCGCACAATAAATAGCAGAAGCGTTACGTTTATTAATGTTCTAGACAACTCCTTATAAATAAAGTGAATTAAATATCGTTGCACAATGAAACCATGTCTCACGTCCCATTGTCTCCCATTGTGTGGCCACTAAACCGGCGGCTTGTGTGGGCCACGAGCGGAGTAACGATGCACCCCAAGGATGGATGAGATCATGCCGCGAAAATTTGTGAAAGTTTCGCCGGGTGCGCGTGATGAGAGGCGGCGGGAGCGATTTAGTAGGAAAAAGAAGAAAATAGAATCTAGTTTGTTTATAACAGTGAATACGATGTACAATTAAAAATATATAATACATAAATACCAAATTCCTAGTCGCAAGAGCAATTCATTTATTGTTTTTACGGTCTTAAAATTTAAATGACAGTTTTTCCTTTGTAGATAACAATATACTTTTCCCTGTTTTGTAAAATTAGTGGGTATTTATACTTGCTGTATTATATTTTTACTGCCAGGTGAAGGATGCATGATTAATTTAATTTATTCATTTTGTCACACAAACCAATGCAATGAGTCAGTTGCATTATATAATCTTTTCAATATCAACATTATATAACTTCACAGAAGTCATCTGACACTTTAACATATAAATTATGATTATTCCATGACATAACATTTATGGTACACGTCGTCATTTGTATTTTATTGTCCCCTCCATAATGTTTTGACTTGCGACCTATCTTCATGTCCGCTGAAATAGTGTCATCTTTTAACGACTCTCTGTCATATTTTAGCCACGGCCACCTCGATCGTACGTATTGTTACGTAGACTATAAAATCTGGAGACGGCTGAAAATGTATAATATAACCATCCAATCATTATTGGCCAGCGTGAAACAATTATTTATTTACGAGTATTTACCGTACAGACTTAGTGCGCGATCATTTCGACGAACTATTACCACTTTTTTGACGTTTGACTTTCAAACCTTATTAGGCGAAACTGGTGTTTTGAGCACAAAAATTAGTAAGTTTATTATGATATTTTTGATCATGCAGAAATTACGGGCTCTACCAGCACTTATGCGACATTTTTAATCTAGTTAAAAAAAATACAAGCAGTTATTCGTTACTATCCGCCTGATACGCGTGTTTCACTTATCTGACGTAGGTATAAGCGTATGTTAATAAAGTAACTAGTAACTAATATGTTAAAAAACTAACATATTAGTTAGTTTTTTAACGAGGAGTCTATTGGGTTAGATATATGTAGTTGCATTATAACAGTAGGTTATGCGTCAGTTTTGCAACTCGGCCGAAATTAATCGTTTATAGTTAGGACGTGACCGAATACATGGGAAAGGAGTGGTTTAGTGGTTTATATAGCAGTTTATGTACTACTCTCTCTTTCATGGGATCCGCGACTAGACTATCAAGTAAGATGACTAAGCTGAAGAAATCAGGATAATGTTGGTTATTCTCTGGCTCGTAAGTGACTGGAAAATCCAAATTTTGTCATCCAAACACACGCAGGTCACTCAGTAACAGTTGGATTATATTTTAATACGTGTTGTTATGAGATTTGGATAATAAATTGACACAAATATTTTGTGTAATAATTACATAGAATGTGCAAAATATCAACACATTTCTGATAAGCTATACAACAGTAGTACTGTAACAGTATATAAAAAAATCTATTCTAAAAATTTCGATATTTTGTACATTTATTTATTGCGAAATATAGCTATTTACAAAGGTGGTATTATGTACATATGAGTGCGCTATATTTCCACCCACAGGGCGTGCAAATTACAGTTAACAATTTAGATTTTAGAATATTACAATATGTCAATTATTTATATATGTCAATAAAAATACTAAACACATTTCAAATTGTCTTATCGTCCAAAATAATTTTATTGAGTAGTGGACCTTGTCTAATAAAAATGATTTGAGTCTATTCTTGAACACACCAAGTGAGTTAGCTACTTTTATTGACGGTGGAAGCTTATTGTAAATTTGTATGCTTAAATTTATTATACTCTTGCTGTACTGAGTAGTTCTTTGTTTATTCGTACATATTCGAGTTTCATGCCTAGGTAGCGCTTTTCATTTTATCATATTTATTTAGGTCGCTTTTAATCCAAAGAGATGCCTCGTATATATAAACTGATGGAAGCGTTAATATTTTAAGATTTTTGAAATGGTTTATACAAGTATCAGTTTGGCGCAGTCCACAAATCGCACGTATACATTTTTTGGGCTTTAAAAGCTGCTTCTTTTTCTGTAGCGTTACCCCAGAATAGAATGCCGTATTTTATCGTGGCGCCTGCATATGCGTGACAGGTAGTTAACAATGTTTGCATGTTTGCTACTTTCCTGGGTAGGTATTACGCGTATTGATTGAGCTTGTTGCACACATTTCCTATATGGGTCGTCCATGACAAGGTGGAATCAATATGGATACCTAAGAATTTTGTCGAATCTGTTTCTTTTATCGTTTTATTTTCAAAATGTATATTAAGAGGTGCTGGCTTAGAATTTTTATATCTGAACGTCATATAGACTGTTTTCCCTATGTTTTTCTTGAGATTATTAATTCTTAGCCATTTAGTAATGTCTTCAAGTACCCTATTTATTTCATTTTCTTGAGCATTTTTGATAGAAGTAAAAAGTGCGGTACTATCATCGGCGAAAAGGACCATAGGGTAAGTAGTAACATTGGGAAAATCATTTATATATATATATCGCCATATTTATCGACTTTCCTATTCTAAATACGAGCTGATTTTCCACTAAAATTTCATTTCCTTCAAGATAGGCGTTTAATTTGTTAGACAGAACCTTTTCAAATACTTTAGCCAATATTGGTATGAGAGCAATTGGTCTGTAACAGTTGACATCTGTTTTATCAAATTATTTGAAGATATAATCGATGTTTTCAGCCGACTAGGGAAGGTTCCTGATTCGATGCAGAGGTTACTAACATAGCTGAGTATAGGAACGATGATGCGAGATACTCTTTTTATTATATTCGTGCATATACCGTCGTGTCCTGTACTATGTCAGACACATAAAATAAATTCTTATTGATAACAAGTCTCTCACAGTGTAAAAGCTATTAGTTTTTTGATTACAAGAAGTTCTGAGATCAATATAAAGTTTGTAATATTTTACATTACATCCTACACAAAATTCAGAGATTTCTCTTTTAATTTAAAACTTTAGTGCAAATATTTGAATCTTGTATATCATTAACATTATTTATATTAGATTGCATTTAACATTTCCGCTACCCGCTGTAAGTGGCGCCCACGCTCACGGAACGCATATTATTCTGAATTCCGAATTCGGAACGGTTTCCACCAGATTTGAATGTAGCCAGGGATGGAGTCAGAGGACTAGAGAAATTATCTTCTGTAATAGTTATAAACACATAAAACAAAACGTTCAACTAAAACTATTGTACTTAAATATATTTTTTACACCATTATACGCTCCTAGTTGTACCTTGACCGCAACCAATTGAATTATTTTACGAAGTACAAAAATTTAAATAAGTGAGAAGAGCTTCTCATTAAAAAGATAGCCTCCTTTTCAGGGATCAGTGAGTAGATAGGCCGTAATGGATCCAAAAAATCTGACTCCGTCCCCTGGTTACGAATTCATATGAAAACGGTACCATTCTGAAGCCTTCTGTCTCGGCCCAGAGCCGCGACATTTTTATTTAACCATTTCAATGACAATGTAAAATACTGCATCTGTGTCAACAGTTTTGGATGCTCCTACACTTGTACGTATAAACAATAAACCGCTACAAACTTAACTTGGTAGTTGGAACTACATACTTACCGACTAAAAGACTAAAAAACTGTATCAAAATATGTTTAAAAGTATAATGTTGGTGCCAAGGGCCAACTGCACAGATAAGTTTGTCGAATTGTAAAGGAAATGTTAGCGTGTACGAACAAAGGAGGAGTGGACACGAGTAATACGAGAACTGAGCACTCCCTCCAGGAGATGCAGTCTGTACTGCACACGAGTAACTGTAACTCTTTTTTTAACTATACGGAATGAGAGACAGTTGTAACTTGAAACGGTATCTGTTTTGGCTAATTGTTTTAAAACACATAACGTCATGTGCAGTTAATATACTTAAATATGAAAGAACATGAAAGGCAACGTTACTACGCCACAATCTCCCAGTAAAAACATTTTATGTTATGTTTATGTTTGTAAGTAGGCGTAAGTAACAAATGCGTTTGCCTAATATTTACCATTTCCCGCCTTTATGTTCCTAAGAAAATTAGTGTCAATGTCAAATTACGTAACTTATTTTAAACTTGGAATTGAATATGTTTAATAATGGGGAATAAGTCATTAATGGCTGTCTGTGTCTCCCACATGTTTGTACAAATGGCATTACCCACCTTCGTTCAAATAATAGGCATTTTTACACATTTCAAGGATATATTGAAGGCTGTCCAAATATCTCGTTAGCATGAGAAAAGCTAAGACAAAGTAGTAGGTTTGGAATACCATTAGCATGTGTTGCTAATTTTCAATTCACGACATGATGATACATTCATATTGTGGTAGGTAATCGTGACAAATGACAATATGGCCTATGCACAAAATATAGAAAACCTATATCTAATTGAAGGAGGAACAAATATACAACACACACATGTGTGTATTTCTTTTATCTATAGATATTGTAGGAAAAGTCGTAAAAAGACAAAAAAATACAGAATGAATTAATTAGGTTTAATTGAAATGAGCTTTTTAAATACGCGAAGTACCTATATCTTAGGTGGACCTTACCATCAGACAGGCCGTGGTCAAACGCTTATTTATGTAAAAAAAGTATTGGCAATGCTTTAGCCTTGTGCAAACGTGCGTGAGATCGCTTGTCACATTAGCGATAAACCCGTAAAGATGTCAAGTTCAACCTTTTTGGACGCAATGAGTCATGCGCCATATTTGGCTCACAAATGAAAGGGTTTTTTATCGCACCATTTTTGACATTACGTCAGATTTTGACGTTTAATCAAAGAAACGTCATGATGCTACGTTGTGGGCTTGTGATTGATATTTGCATATTGTTTTAACGTTTGATTAACGCTCTTGAATATTAATTTGATGTTTTGATTGGACTTATGATTTGTTCGTACTTTTAGCTTACTTTTAATGAATATAGTTGTTTGTTTATTTATTATGCCTTTTGTGTTTCATTAAATATCAAATAAATTCATATATTTGAACATATCTTAAAGCTGATTCAAATGTTATAAATATAAGATGGCAACATTTAAATAAAATATAGCAAATCAATCAATATATCATTATATTGATTGATTTGCTATATTTTATTACTTAAAGGTATCAAATAAAATTTAATGATAATAGTTTCCAAATAAATATAAAAGCCTACTCAACATATTGGTCGTGAATTATTTATGTATTAAATAATAAATTGACTGCAGAGCCCGAGGCAGAGAGGAGCCGTGACCTACAAATAATGACGTCACGTTGCATTCTGTAATAACTCTTTTATATTCTGGGCTTAAAATACACACAGGCAAGAAAGTTAGTAAGCTAAATAAAAAAAAACATTAGATAATATAGTACAAGTACAGTGTACAGAAAACCAAGCAAATGCAAAGTTTTATCATATTTTATCAGGAGCTTCATGTGCATTCGCAAATAGTAAACCAAGACGTCTTATGGTAAAAAACAATGCTTGAAACCATATTTTCTTATGGTGTAGTAATATAAAATAAAATCATAACAAATATGTTGTACTGTCATCTTGTTTTACATATGTTGGAAGAAATCGCCAAAGTCGATGAGGCCGCCCAATGTACATTCAATTAGGTTTAAAGTTTCTTTAAGTTTTAGTAATTGTTTGGTGTGCATTAAAGATATACCTATATATCTATATGTTAGAGCTACCGAAGAGTTGCTTCACTATCGTATTCTATATCGAGCTAATATTGCACCGAAAGCACAGAATCCGAAAGTAAGGCAGATTGCTCAGATTGCATTATCGATTCATATGTGATTAAAAGCTCTAATAAGCTAAAAGATCCAAGCTTCTGCAGTTGAAAGTTTATTACACTTTCAATGCTATTAGCAAGTAAGAAATCGAAAGCCAAATGTAGTTTGATCTACAAATTACGTTGCTTAGTTTAATTAGCGGTTTTAAGAGCTCAGTGAAATAGAAAATTAGCAAATTGTAGCAACGGGAAATGACTTACAAACTTACATTGCATACTGTATCTAATAGCGATGTCTTGCAGAGTTGCTTGTATTAAAATGTATTTACTATAGAGATAAAATGTATAAGAGTGATTTAAATCTGTAGTCAATCTGTAGTAAGAAATATGACAAGAAATAAATTTGTCAATCACTTGATCTATTATGTACCACTCTTTAGGGAGCCGCGAGTAACATCGGTTGCTACTAAAATAACTATAGTTTTTGCTACACACTTGTTATAAAACACGGCCCATAAAACTCTCTAAAAAGTATCCTTCCGTGAAACAAGCGAGAAACAAAAAAAACAAGTATTTCGGCCCTACGTCTGTCGACTATAAATTATTTTTTTTGGGCATTTTTTGCGAGGTTTGAAGACACCTGCTCACTCCACATTGATCTCGCCCTGTTTAATGAACATACGAGTATAATGTTACATGGTGTTATTATTTTTGTGAGCTTCATCAGCGGAAATGATAATATGTATATCTGATACCAATTAGAAATGTGGGAGAAGAATTTCAAGTTACTTGGGAGATTTGCCTTGTATGTTCCTGCTTCTAGTAACTAGATCTAGAGTGCAAAGTGAAACTCTGAATGCTATGTCAAAATATGTAAGGGAGGTAGTCCAGCCTTCACTTCTGTGAGTAGTATATAGCTCTGTACATATTGTAGTAATTTTACTATTAGAGATAAACTTTTTAAACCTAAAAGAGCTTTTAGGGCCTCTTATGTAACAAATTATGATATTAACGAAATATTCATATTGAATCGATTTGGATGATATTAAGTTGTCAATAATAAACAGTCCACCTGTTGAACATTAATATATTAAAATAAGGTCAATACATATTATGTAAGTAATTATCCCATAACGATAGGAGTATGATTCATTCAGTGTGCCTCAAGCCAGGCGGCACGTGTGTGCAGAACAGGGGCAAAAACTTTTACTCACGCTGTCCGCGCCTCTGCTTTTTATACGATAGACGTTTAATATGTTATGGCAATCATTACGCTTATTAGGCTTTTTTAGGTGGTTAACCGCAAAAAATATAGGCAATTATAACCAGACACCATCCAATTTTTTCGACTTTTTCTGTCTTCCTGCAATTGTCGCAGGAATGTACTCGTAAGTTACATTTCTCTAAATTACATGTCTCTAAACTCACATCTAGATTTGCTCATCGGAAGATTATGCATAAAAAATGTAGATTTTTTTATAGTCCTCGCACGTATCAAACAAGTGCTGAACAACAAAAAGTCCATTTTAATTCCCAAAAATCTATTAAATCATCTATCTGCTTACGTAAACGTTGTTAAAAACTGCCTAAAGTTGTTAGAATCACAATACAATGCGACGGTGGGATTGACAGTGGCTTTTTGCCCAAATTAATTTCCTTACACAAGTTTTTGTGAGCATTTGGTAAAAAGAGCATTGTAATAGTGATGTCATCGATTCGGTCGACAACCTGATAATCGATACAAATTAAAGTTATTTTTAGAGAACATGAATGGTTGGTACAAATGTAATGATAGCATATTTGTCACAAATTGATTTGACAATCTTAATAGCTTGAAATAATTAAATCGTAACTGTTATTCTGCGTTTTGTTTTCTTTTAGTCACTTATTAGTTAATCGGTACAATTTTGTTTATATTTTTCTTTGATTGCTTCTGCTTACTTTTCTGATTTATTCATGTACCAATACAACCCACAATATTTATAAAGCGACAAATAAAATCAGCTGTAGATGATGATGACTGTTGCTGAATCAAATCCAACTACGAAATTCAAAGCAATAATAAAACAACAGCAGAATGCTTTTCGCTTATCTCAGAGATAAATGTTACAAATCAGATAACTGGAAGGATAATAATTTCCCTGCAAAGTGCAATATTTGCCGAGTGCCGGCCTGATTTACATACATAGCCATTGCAATTGGATGACTGCATTCTGTACGTACTCGCAGGTATTACACTCATTACCTGCGTTAGTCATGGCGCCTGTGTACAGGTAAATGTGGATTATAGGTATCAGGTAAATATTACGTTTAATACATTGTAATTCTGTAACATAATGGCCATGATTATTATAAAGACTGCACGTGGTAAACTTTATTATCAAAATAACTTTGCTCTGTTTACACAAAACATTGTATTTTCTATCAAAAAGAATAGATACGTTTAGATTCAGTAGTTTTAAACTATTGTCTGCTTGATAAATGCAAACAGTTTATTCCATTATGTAAATTTCACCTTATATGCATAATTCATGCAATAAATGATTATATATATATTTTTTAAATAAACCAAAATTAGAATGTTTTTTTTATGTTCTGTTATATGTATGTATAATTAAATTGCTCCACCCTCTACCGAAGGGACGCTTGTGCGGGTGTATCTTTATAAGTCCACATTTTGGCTGTGAAGAACCTTCAATAAGTTTCTATCAGCAAAGTAACAAATCAAGCCACATGACGTCACATTTGTTCAGCATGCGGTAGATAAAGGTCGTATGTCTCCGTCAGACCGCAGGATCTCGTGAATAATGCACATGGGGACGTACATACTGATGAAGCTGACAGTTACTTTACCTACATGCTATCTACTACTTCAATCCTTACTTATAGGCGAAGGATATCTTAACAAATTAGTTAGATATTGCAAACAAAAATTGAGCCTTTTTCCTTCATAAAATTTTATGATAGCTATTGTCTGTTAAGGTTAGTATATTATTTATAAATACGTATCGCTAACAGGGTTTACTTCATTGCTCATTATTAAATCCAAAGAAATATAATGTTCAATTTAATGATAATGTGTTTTCTTTATTTTTTTTTCACAATTTAACTAGGAAAAATAAGTCCCCAAAATAAGCCTCATTGCTAAATTCTCATAGGCAAAAGTTTGTCTCTCTAAATTAGAAGTTGTCAGTTATCACGAAATTGAATTTAAAATTCCGCACGTGTAGTTTGAGAGCAGAATGGTTGTTACGTGGAATAAATGCAAGCATTCTGCTGTTATATACATATGTACGTATGTATGAAGATTGCGATGTACGAAATATGAGTCAGGTTCTTTGGTACGTCATTGGGAAAGTTAACTTAGTATTACAAAAATATACATAGAACATTCAATGAAAAAGTTTATGTACATTGTGTTTTTATATTTTATTCATATATTATAGATTCTATTTATAATCCATATTTCTAATCTCTTTTCACTAATTTCATGTCTTATCACATGAGCCTCCAACAAGCTAAGTTTTCATCTATCTCAAAGCTTTTTGAAAGCTCCACCTGCCTTGTAATACATATTGAATGCCTGCTCATGCACCAGCCGAGCTAATCTCAGCGCAGCCATCGAGTGCAAGTTGCATGAAGTGTTTTATAAATAATAGCCCACATTCGACCGCGTGTTATGGACGTTATGGTCGGTGATGTAACGGGCACTTCCTGAATGCACCTTCATGCACTCAACTAGCCAAACCTTTGAGCTAATGCTGTCCAGATTATGATAAACTTAACGCTTAAAATTACATGTTTTATTGGTCATCATTATACGCATATCCTACGGTTGGATATATCGTGTCATATGTGTCAATCCATATGCTCAAAAACGTCTTTTGATAAGTAAGGTATATGTATAAAGAGATTTGACTTGACTATTTACAATTTAAGAAACATTATTTACATTAGGTTTTAACATAAAAAAAGCATTAGGTTAAATTGACTAATTCATTAATTATGATAAAAGATCCTTGGGGACATGAATATATGTGCCTTCATTTAATCATCAAAATATGTTTGTCATTTGAATGTTCGCAACTGGAAACGCAAAACTAACTTGAGAGCTTAACACACATAAGTTTCAAAATATTGATGTTCGTAGGTGGCCTAAGCTTTTGAGTCATGAATAGGCGTCGTAAAAACGTCGTCTTTATGATACATAATCACATACGAGCTTAGGTCATAGCTTAGATAAATACAGGCCATTTAATAACGGTCATTGATAAATGCCTCGGAAATCCTGCGCGAAAGCCTAAGGATAAATTTGTAGTTTGACCTCGAGGTTCACGAAGGAAACTTTTTAGATAAATAAAACAGGGTTAAAGTTTGCAAACATAAATGTTTATTGTGTCTAAAACAGAGGCCCGCAGATGAGTTTGAGATAAAAAGTAGCCAATGTCATTTTCAGGGCCCAATATTACGAGTCACTATCCTAAAAATCACGATGGTTCAGCTCCCCGTTGCAGCGTACATCGTTATATTTTATAATATTGGTACGATTTTAGTGCCTGTGTTTTTATTACTTACCTACTTTTTCAAGTAGTCTTTCAAATGATTCCATCTGAAGATAGGTGAGACGAACATCGCCAAACGAAATTTGGTTGCCACATTTTGAAGCTAACAATGAAATTATACGGCACTCCTTATAGGTATATTCTAGCACTCACAATAGTAAGTTTGAGTGATGATCTCATATGCAAATTGATCACAATCATAGAAACTATCTAAGGAGTGGTCCGATGTATCTTCTCTGTATGACTGACATTTGACATGATGTGTCTATGGAAGACTCAATCAAACTAGCAAACAGTGCCTAAATGAACAATATTAGCTTATTTTATGTAAATATATTAAAAATAATAAAATAAAATTATAAGTAACATTAATTTTAATTTAATTAACATGTTCCTATGTATATGCATCTATGTTTGTGTTTGTTCTTGTGTTGTTTCTGTATATGTCTGTAGATTGGTTAACTATTGCTGTTACAGAAAGCAAAAAAGGGGGAAAAAAACACTCAACTGTGCAATTTAAAACCACCGTACATGTCGATATTTCAATTAAAATTTCTCAGTTTGATGGCCTATCTTCCCACTTGACATTGGCAGAATTGCGAAGTTATATCTTAGCAAAAGCCATAAAAAAAAAACAATATTAGCTGAAATAACTATAACCATCTGTAGTTCAATATACAGTTTAGATAATGTACATAAACATGAAGTCACAAAAATATTTGTTCTCTTGTTACCAATATAAAATATAATAGATATGTTTTCGTCTAAATACTATCCATGACGTTAAAATAACACAGAATATAAAAATACAAACCGAAGTAAGTCTTTCAAGTAGGTATTGTGATTATTTTTATGCATTTTGTATTCGACTCGTATTTTCAGAAACTAGGTTATCGTATCGCTTTCTTAAAACAATCTTCAATCCAGTTTTAAATAAATTAAATTCGTGTGAAACGTTGCAAGGAACATGTCTGCAAATGTCACGAGCAATCTGATCTGAGATTACATTAAACCGGCTTTCACTTTATACACGATTTTAAATTGAGCTTCCATGGATTTAAATGTTGCATAAAATCGTATACAAGTCTGACATACTAAGATCGTATATGTAATTAATACAAATGGCGCAAGACACCTACAAGAGCCGTGCCTTTAAATTTTGAATGAATGTAATTAACGTCTCAGCATTATTAGGTACCTACTGTTAAGATTATTTTTTCAGACGTACGTACATAGTTTTTATGCAGTTAATGGATAAAAGTTACATACTTAGTATATTCGCGTTCACAATGTCTACACGCGTGAAATATGTAATACACTCGTGGGTGACTAAGTTCTATTGAACTCTAGGCGTACTATGTTTTTATGACGATTGTTGACGCGGCGCCTCAAGCCAATATTTGCTCGCACCACATCGAAATAACAAGTTATACCTTGTCTTAATAAGTTCTTATATGTTATGGTGTATTATGATATCATCGACATGCTTTCGCACTAAATTTATTTTTTACAACGAAGGCTTTACACTATTGTAAAAAAATCAAAAACTTGAGACAGCGCGATTCGTAGGTGTCAATTACATTCACTTTCAATGAATGTAATTGAAAGCAACACAGATTCGTAAATTTTGATAAAAGATTACAAGTTACTTATGTTACTAAATAAACGAAATTCCGTAACTTTTCTACAAACTCGCAAAATTTTATGAAAGATTAATTAAAAGTTACTTAACTAAAATGTTAATTTTGTTCAACAACTCAATGCGCATACACAACATTAGAGATCTACATTTATTATGACAAGATCTTATCATATATTTTCAACTGTGTATTCAAGCTGTGCTAATAGTTTTTTTCCTCGTGTTTGGTTAATGGTGGATAATTGCTAATTTGCCATGGGTTGGGCGGAGACCTGCATAATTTGTGTAATAGACACCATACAAGACCTGAACGGAACCCACGCACGAATTAACTTGCGTGAAATTTGAATGTCAGGGTTTGCCAATAAACAAGGAAGATACAAATTTGTATGTAGGTGTATTGTATCTATGTGTGTAATTTAGAGAGAGTGAGAGAAACTGATGACGCTGATGATATAATTTGTGACAATGTTGAAATTAGTCCTCCCACATATTGGAGAATGATAGAGATTTTATTTGTGTGGGTGTAATTATCATAATTTCATAAATCGGTGATCGGTGAATCGTTTTCTTAGATTACTTATTTTTAAATATAAACTAAACTAAACTAATATTTTATATTGACTACACATCAAAAAGTTGTAACTTAATTTTAATCATATCTCGAAAGACGTTATTCTATAAATCACTATAACTGCCTTTAGAAGGAAACGTCTTCTTAGTATCCGATAAAACTGTATATTTATTCAATGTTCTTACTATTGAACTTGTTTCTGTAGCCTGCGAGAAATAATCGCATAAACCTACTTAATCCATAAGAGTTGCCAGTCCGTGCTCAGTAGATTACAGGCATATTACAGGTAATATGCGGTTCCATGGTACGCAAACAAGCTTACGGTAAATTGGCTAGAATATTGATGGTGTAGGTATGAGGCTATAAAGACAGCCCAGCATGGTGTCTGGTTTTAACTTAACGCCCTTAGCACTGACCCAATAAATTGCGCCGTTTCAAGAAATGATTCGACAAACGATTGCTATCATACTGCCTTCTTGGCATATCCGGTAAAGGTGGAGAAGTCTTGTAGAAGTGTATATCGTTATAGGTCGATAAAAATCGATGTGTATTTGCTTTAAATTTGCGAACTCGTAGCGACTCCTAAGCTATCAAACATTTTCTCGTATCACAGAAAGTCACGCGACAATTTATAATTATAAAGTACTCTCAGTGCCAGAAGTAATCTATTTACTCTAGACTTGAACCCCTCTGTATATCCGAACAAGAAACGTTTCCATTGAATCCACGCCATCTCACATATCAATCTCAAGGTCTTCTAAAAAATAGCACTCCTCGCTAACAGAACTATTCTAATCCGCAAATATCGTCGTCGATAAAAAAACTGGTCGTAAATGCAAAGCCAGGGGTCAACGACCTACCGGTGTCTGTTTGGATTGGAATAACTCTATAATAATACGTAATACGGCTTAATTGCTTCGGATGCACGTGTCTGTTATTGACAGAGATTTATATATGAAATTGCTATTTGGTTGAATAAAACCTAAGTCTATCAATTCATATAAAAGAAAGTACTTACACAATTTGCTTGAAAATTGTGGTGAGGTAGGTTAGAACCAGGAGTCAAACATAGGCTACTTTTAATTCCGACACAATGAAAGCAATGCCGCGGGCATCTGGTAGTAATCTACAAAATTATTTAAGGTGTGGTTGATCAGAAAAATCCATCGAGTTTTAATAAATGTCAAATATTTTATAGACTCGTCTAGGTAATCTACTATAGTTTATGATCCATTTATTTATTCCAATCCATTTTAAAAAAATATATAGAAACCGTCTTATAGAAGTTTGTCACGAGAGATTCACGGTCAGTCTTGGAATTTGTTGGATTCGTGATTCCTTCGTTTGCAAGGTGTGTTTTACAAACAGGTCTAGAATTTACATAGTAGAGACATATGCATGTAACGTACAGACAGTCAATGTACAGTTTGTTTTGTGATTAATATTTTATCCAAGAATGCGCTCATATTGTTTGCATCTTGTGACATCATCGAAAGCTATTTAGTCACGCTCAGGTAATTTCAATCATGTTTACTTACAGCATACATATCTAATTATTTTTAAGAAGCTGAATTAAGTCCAAAAAGCGTTACAATTCCCAAAAGAAATGTAATTTTAGTTCGTTCCGATATTTGAGCATGAATTAGAAGACATTTACATGAATTTTCTTCATATTTTTCAGATACATGAAATACTATTATATTGTGCTATTATTGCGAAATTCCCAAGAAGCTTCACTGAGAACTTTAATATACTTAATCGTCTTATAATAGAAAGGAGGGTCTTAAATAGTCTAGTATAAAACAGATTTTATTCTAACAAATAAATAGGTAAAGGTAACATGTCATTACCACAGCTGTTCTGTATGATAATAAGTAGGGTCAGTTAACTCTATTGTATCATTTTGGTTAACCGCGTAATTTACGAGAACTGACCACGAATGAGAAAGGGGACTCTTGAAATGATCGTGACTTCCCCGGCGCACAACTGCTCTGCACAAATGGTTGTGCCGTTGGGAATTTTTGATGTTTTTAACGGTAGCTGCTATAGCAATATGTGGTAAAAAGGAATAAAACTTTCATCCAAGGAATAATATTAAGTTCATACCTATTATGAAAAGTCAAGCTATGAAACTGCTCCTCGGAATCCTCGGCCCACTCAAAATGTAGTAATCTTAGAGGCGATTATGAATCTGTTTCTTATAGTCAAGCGCGTTACATCCTAAATCGCGACATGGCTAAAAGGAGAATAGGGTTTAAACGTTACGCTTAAAATGATCATAACGATTTTAATTGTCTTCATTATTAAAAGAAAAGCACTGAACAAAAATCCCAACCTAAATATTTATAATTCCTCTACATTCATATTTATCAAAGATAACTATAATTAATCTAAATCACAATAGGTAAGTTCCGACTGGCTGATAGATCGCGTCTGATCGCGTGCGCGGCATCATTATCTAAACTATGTTATCATTATCATTCATCTATGTTTTTGTTGCAGGTAACAGCAGTCATTGATACGAGATTAACGGACTTCGGAAGCTATAAGGAAAATAACTAAACGAAACTTTGACACGGCAAGCTTAGATTGCTAAATTTACACCTACTTCCTGCATTAGTATGCCATCTTTTTTTACGCCAATGAAGATACAATAGGAACAAATTACCCAAATGTTGGTTTTTACAGAAAGAAAACTACATTTGTAGTTTCCATTCTAATACAGTATTTTAAAGTTACATATATATTTCGTATGACCTTCTTATTAAATTACCTATCTTAATTTATAGGTATCACGAAAGTACTAACACAGAAAAAATACATATAATAATATAATACCTACACTACCGTATCCCTATGTTTCAAGTACCAACATCACAGTACATACTAGGGTAGCTATAGCTATACCTGTGCATGGAAAGGAGCTGTGCATTTTATCTCGGAGCCTCCAAGTAGGCCACCGGCGCCGGCGCACCTGCATACATACACACATACACACATACATACTACGTGACAGACTGACTGACTCGCTTCGTTGCTAATTGTTTGTTTACTGTGACGTTCCGTTTCCATAACAATATGTTAGTAGTAAGATTGTTTCTATGGTGAACTAGAGACGCGATATTTTTAAACCACATGTGCTAGCACTGACATGGCTTTACGAATTTTATGCTATGCCAAAGATTAGAGCCTCGTTAAAGAAAAAAATGGAAAAATGAGTCTCAATCAATTAATAAACTGCTCCATGGCAACGACACTTATATCGGAATAAAAATGTTGTTTTTTTGCATCCGTAAGTAGATTAAGATGTATCTATTTTCTATGTATGGCCTACGTTTATTTTACCTTTCTAAACATGTTTACGTGAAAACTCGGCGGTTTTCATTTTCTTTGTCCGTGTTTATTTTGTCTTCTTGATACAAAGTAAATAATGTGCGTACTTTCTTCTTTCACAAACAGAACGTCGTAACGAGCCAGTTTTTATACATGCCCTTCTAGAGATGTGTTGTAATCTTTATAATAGTTCTAACTGTAGTAAAAACACGTTCAACAACAACAAAAAATATTCGTTTCATTCGTAATTAATCCAGATTGAATTTGTATGCAATTTTTTTAAAATAATGTCCAAAGATTGGTGTTTATACATATGTACAGTGTACACACATACATTATTATCTATGATACACAAAATTAATCGTCACAAAAACTTATGAGTGCATTATGAGTCTTTTCGCACATCGACATGCTACTGTGACAGTATCCCTTTTTTCAGACATAATAGGCTGAGACTTGACTAAAACTCACATATTCTCCCACCATGTGGTCATTATCAGCTCTTGCAGGGACAAACCCTTTTCCCTTTTACGCCAATAATCCCTGTTTTGAGCTATTCTTGTCCATATGTTCCTTCAAACTTTCTAAAACCGTCGAGCCACCGTTGCGCAGGTCTACACATTGCTTACTAAGACGTGGGTACCACTCAGTTATTTATTTGCTCCATCTCCACCATATCATATAAAGTATGCAATACTGAAACGACCGATTACACGTGACGTAGAGATAAAATACCGGGAGGCTTTAAATAGCGGCGCGAGATAACTGAAATATTTCCTCCTTCGCATTACTCATGTGGCGATGTCATTGCATAACACCACGTGATAACCAACAGCAAATAATACTCAGTATTATCAGATACAGAGAGAAAATATGATAATGTCTCAAACGCATATGATTTGACAGTTAAAAATGTGTGATCAAATTTATGTTTTGGAGTTTGAAAAAGAGGAAATGATATACTATAAGCTGTTTAACACAGATAAGGCTAAACTACATATGTCAAAAACCTTCAGGAACAACTTGAAAAACCTTACTATATATTTTGACATACTCTTTTATATTTCTATTGTTGGAAAATTAATTAAAATGAATGCCAGGTCTTTCATTTTTAGCCATTGGCTAAAACTAGCCCACCAGCCGTGTAATAGAATATAGGTGACTAGGCCCCGACTATCACGAGATAACGTTATCAGATACGTAGCCTACTAGATACACAGTAACACTGATATCATACTCTACTGACTTACGCAACTTCAAGGAAGCGAACCCTATCTGTTATATTAATGTATAATGCCCTTTATGTCTCTGATGATCGACAGATTCATTAGGGATTGAGACTTTGCAACAGCTGTTTGATCTATACACAATATCTTATCGACGTAACACTTATAAGTAACACTTCAAATACACCGAACACAGAATTACAAAAAGAAAATATGTGCGTAAATCTTTGTTTTAGCTCTAGCCTTATGTAATTTTAACAATTCGATATGTGACTTGTTCGTATCTAGGTATTTTGTTTCGTATAGGTACATTTGTACAACTATTTTCAAATTTATTATTTATTTATTTTATTTATAAATAGGTACTCTAGCATAAAGCTTCGTTCCACGAAACCCTATCTATTAGTTTCTTCGTAAACGATAGATCTCTGCCTGCCCCAGCTTCCTTTGTCGGAGCTACTTTGAACATCTGTTCGTGTGAAAGTGTTATCTCCAAGAAGGGCCCGAGACTGACCACAAGTCTCTACTAACTATGCTAATATTATGACACATGACCTACAATCCAGAGTATTTTCTGTAGTCATGTTTGACTGTATGCCACCAGTCATCAGTCACCATGGTCTTTTGACTTTTGTTATGGCTGATGTTAAGTTCGAGGATAGACTGTATCCACAGATGTATGATTAACAACCTTATTCACAATTACTAGGTTAGGCCACTTTACTTTTGTAAACCCTTTTTTGTAATTATATGTATTTCAACGGGATCCAGATACAAATTCAAACACACGACTATTTAGGTCACTTATTAAAATTAAAATAACAAAACAGTAACAACACTAAAAGGGCCTCCGCAACGCAGAGAGGTATGTTAGACAGAAAAACTAGCACCAGAAAACCAAGTTATAAAGCTATTTCTCCCCATATCCCTCTTTCTATCTCATTAATTCAGACATTGTTTCCCGAGAGAATATGGATCTTTCCTTGTTTAAAGTAGGTAATTAATGTATCATGAACCACATCAAAAAGGTGCATGACTACAATCGTATTGACTACAAAAACACTTAGCTAAGTCAGGTTCAGTTCACATCCATACTAGAACGTGTACGAGTAATGTCATAACTGTATTTGCTGTAACGTAATATTCGATAGCCCTTCCATAGAGCAGACGTATCATATTCACTAATGATGCACTTGTCATCGGTTTTAATAAGTACCCGTACTAAACGCTATGAACATAGTTTGTAAAAGTTTTGTTCATATAACATAACCAGTACTTACTTAGTAAATATGTTGAATTCCATAAGTACAACTATTGCTTATAATTTTGTTACAAGTTAAATCACGGGGCTTCGCTCGCGTTGTATAGGTATTAAAAGCCTATTTCATGTTATGGATAACAATCGGTGAATGATCGAATAAAGCCTGACATGTGTAAAAAAGTGATAGGCAGATAAAAATAGAATTCACACAAATAAAACGATCATACGATGTATATTCCCAGAAACATTATAAAGCCGCTTCATTCTCTGAATGTTGATAAAGTACCGCAGGTGGCGCTCTCACGTCGGCGCCATCAAAATATCCTCACAATTAGCTAATCTTTACTTATTTGTATTCATAGAGGATATAATAGAATACCACATGAGCGGTTTGTGTGAAAATAGTAAGTTTACAAAGGTTTAGGCAATTTGAGTTCAACAAAACGTTAGTTATAGTCCAGATGAAGCGCTCGCGGCTCAGCAGGCTTCATAAGTATTCATTCTAGATAACCAAAGTCTGCCAAAGTTTTTGGTTTGGCTTTAAGCTAAAAAGAAGCATATACAATCATAAGTACATATATCAATTTATTGAGTAGAGTAGTACATTAAATTGTAGGTCATAATTATATCATGGTTAGATCATACCAAAGACATTAAGGTTTGAGATGTTCGTCGTAACAGTTGCGAAAAACTGTCACTTAATTTGGCCAGACTGACAAACTAACTCCACATTAAAAGATAATTATATACAATTCAGTGTCTTTCAGTTTAGTTCCATTGAACTCCGTGAGTATGAAAAATCGATTTCCTTATCACATGGCTTATCGAGGCTTTCAGTGTTTGTACCCAGTAATACCCTTCAAGGGCCTGATGAAATTATACGCGTTACAATGTTGCCAGATATAGAATAAGTACATTACTAATATTGTATTGGAAACATAATAAAATCAGGGTATGATAAAAACAGAGCAGTGTGGATATGGGGCATATGAGTGAGGCTAATTTAAATCGATAGTTATTAAACTCATTGTTTAATAAACCCGAAATCGATCATGACGTTGAAGTTCAATTTATTCATAATCTAAATCAATTAGATTCGCCTTCGACAGAGACGTCATAGACCATAATTATCATCATCAAAGTAATCGATAGACGCGTAGTTTGCAAGATATCTTTAAAAATATAACACCATACAGGTTTATCCAATAAGGCGAAAAGGCCCATTGTTGGGTATTTACATAGGTACTTGTATATATGTATGCACACAGCCACCTTCCGAACCAACACTCGGTCCCGCTATCTCCTGCATCGCCCTATATCGAGAACCATTCTCTCCGAGACCAGCCACAGCCGCGAACAAAGGGCGCGAAACCTTTATCAGATCGATTTATTTACCTCTGAAATACTGGCCGTGTTCGAAGTAAAGTGCGTCGCTTTTCTCAGTGACTCATATAAATTATGTTTGTATTACGTGTGGTATTGACTGACGAAGTTATGCGCTATTGGAAATTGTACCTACTCAAAATATTAGAATATTTACGTAGTGTATTAGGTACCCGCTTGCACCAAAGAAAAACGTGTTTAGACCTTTCGCTTTCCTTTGAAAATGAAGAGGCATTCACTTTCGATTCACGCATTTTTGTGAAGTTAACGGAAAATATATATGACGCGTCAATAAAATTTAATACAAAAAATTAGAAAAGTCGTTTGTCATTTGATGTTAACAATATTCCCATCATCGTAGTGCGTTTAGATCCTTTTACGGGTTACGATGTGCAATATTTTATGAAATAAATTTAAAATTGTTAATTATACTATTACATCGCTTTACAATAAATAAACTCCTACACACTTAGTAAAACCTTCCAAAGAGAAGATTTAACTTTTATAATGTTTCTACTGTTCAGTTTATTTTCATTGCAATTACTTTAGCTGCACACACAAGTTAAATTTATTATCTCTCGCAGATTCATTGAATTGTTGATAGGTAAGTGTTTTGCAATAAGAAGTTGTATGCGATTCAGTGCTCACATTTATTTCTAGTTTTTATTACTCTGCTGCATACCGAAACGATATTTCTTAATTTCAAATGCAGGTTTGCTGAAAAGTTAATAACTAAGTATATTTATTCTGCCATCCATATTCGGAATGGGTTTCTTTAATCTGTTTATTTTAGAATTCGTTCATTTATTTTGAGTGTTGCTATATGACGTGAGTCTGAATATAAATAGTTTGTGCTGATTTATAGCATCGGGCAAGATTGTATGATCGCGGATATTTATATAAATTGATATAGCAACGAGTTGGTTTTGTGTCCTTGATCTTGAATACGAGAATGACGCGAGTTTGATTTTAGAACGCTATAGGCCGATTCAGAAAGCTAGGATATACTAGATAAAGGTTTATTCTAGACTTTATACTAGACTAGACTTTAGGATTGCGTTTTTATGAATGTATGTATAAGCATATTCCATCGTAGGTCACATTAGTGCTTACTTTCGGGGCAGTTTTATTACAAAATGCATTAAAATTATGTCTTTGAGATTTTTACATAAAAACGTCTCTATATAGACGTTTTTTACAAGGGATTGCATTACTTTGCTGTAGCCTTTTTAAGGGCTAAACACGTTCACCTATGCGGTAACTGATAGTTCGTATTATTATCGTAATATTATTAGCATGTATTGCCACCGCTAGCAGAGTAGGTATGTTATAACATAAAACATAGGACAAACCAAAAAGTTTCCTCCAACTAAATTTGAAAATAACATCAAATTACATTTAGTTAATGCGGTTTCGTAAGTCGCATTCCATCAGGTGGGTGTCGAATTCAATCTAATTTGTAGTTGAATGCAATGCATCCAACACGCTGACCACAGCCCGGCACCGGGATCTATTACAAGACAGGAAATATAGACAATTGCGTGATATTTCAGTCAGCGAATAGAATAAAAATGTTCGTTATGACTTAGTTTTATAAGAAGCTACAAGAGAAAAGCATAAATTTAATTCTAAACTATAGGTATTTAGTTGATGCGTTTTTCTTTAATTCGTTCACGGTTTTATAATATAATAATAATTTGCTTAAATATCTTTGTAGAAGAAAAATTGTATATTAATATGTCTTGTCTGATGATTTTATCATGTGATTTTATATACACTTGTTTACCCTTTATTATAAAATGCAAGGATGCAATATGTATTTAGAGTATATCTCAATGCCATCTGTGCCTATACCTGTATGTAGATAAGTATATACTCGTATGTGTCTATCTACAACAATCATAATCTCGACTACCTGTTTCAACTAAGTATTTCTATTAAACATTTCAACAAACATTTTTTTAGCTTTTCGTTGCTATATAATGACTGCACTCAATTCTGGCGTAAAAATATGTTAAGTATATTTTAAACAAGCTGGGAATCATAACAAATACTCCATCACGGCCTGAGTAGGAGGTGGACCGCGGCCGAGGCACGTACCGACCTTCGCAACTCACAACAAACTCATACCATTATATAACGGATTATGTGTTTGTTCGTGGAAGGACCTGGGCGTCTACCACGATGTATCTGCCCAAGAGAACTCCCCTAACGAATCAAGTCTGCGGGGAGTCACGACCCTCAGTTATGAGAAAATACGACTCATAGAGAGATATGTTTGTAGGTTTGTGTGTTACTCTTTCACACCGCAACGGAGCGAGCAAGCTTCGTGATTTGGAATGGTGATAGTGATAGGATCTCGAGTGATATAGACTACTTTATTTATTTATTTAATAATAGTCTGCAAAACAGGCATTAAGCTAAAACACACCTGATACTTAATATTCACCTAGAAGCAAAGCGAGCGCAGGCGCGGGTATCTGTTAGTTATTACTTTAGTCTATTTTTATTTCAAGATTCTAATAAACAGAACTAAAATGCTAATTCAAGACCGAAATGAGGTTTAATTGGATTTTTAATTGGTCATTAAGCTCGGCTGGAATCTCGGCCTATTGTATTAGGTAGTTATTACTAGTTTACTGCTCGTGAGTTAGCATCAAACCAATTTATTGCCTTAACAAAATTACCAGTAGGATTATTACTTTACACAAATTAATGATTGAATTAAGATATCTTAACAATTTAGATCCTGTAAAAAAGATAAAGATAAAGAATCTTTATGGATACTGTAAAGTTGTAACATACATACTCGTAGGTATAGGTATAAGTACTAATATCATAGAATATGCTACACAAATTACAATATCTCGTCAAATTGAATTTAAAACGTTTAGTTTTAATTAAATTTTAGAAGTTACAATGTCTAGTTTTATTAATAAAATAATAAAAATTTTTGTTAATAAAATCATGTCAAACATAATAATAGGTATGTAATCATACAATGTGTCAACTTAAATAAATCTAGGTACTGTCATTAAACAATTAACTAAATAGAATTCCGATCACAGCATTCAACTTCAAAATTGCTATGGTTACTCGATTGTGACGATTGACTCTACATATTTGAAAAGGTAGCTTGAAAAAATACTTATGTTCCATGCAAATCTAAATTAACATAGATAATCAGTGTCTTAAAAATATTTTGTTTCCGAGGTTGCGTATTTTTACAGCCACTTATTCGCCCAAGGCTTTGCGTAGAACGACTAAGACTTTAGCTTGCTAATTACTTTATAGCATATGTTGAATTCGTTTAATTCGCGTCTCCGTTTCAAACAAATGTGCTAATAGTGATGTAACTGATTGTGGTCAAATTTTAACCGAAATTCGGTTTTTATTGATCATGATCTAATAACGACACCTTTTTTCAACTTATACTGGTAAATACTTGGCCATAGTCTGCCAGATGACAATCATAACCTTTATTATCTTGCATTTTACAGCATACTTGCATATTTTAATAATTAATTCATCTTGTTATTAAAATAGTTGTTCACTTGTAACCAACATTTTTACAAAGTACCTACTTACATACATAAGTAAACTCGTATGAACACCGAAAATAAAATAATACTACGGTACTAGTAGAGTCGAGTGGCCACCTCTGTTTTGAAGCACTTTTTCGGAGTCTTTTTTAAGACAATTCCCGAATTGAGATAAATTCAGGCGTCAACATTAATTGTCTGTGGGCACAGTAATAGCGGCATTGTTGAAATGAATTTACGGTCTCATCCCGGAGCCATTACACAACGGCTTCATTATTTATTTGTCAAGGACGCCGGATAATACACATTTTATGTTTAGGAAGTAATTAAATCGTTTACAGCTTAGTTTGTAATATATAGCGCCTCGTGAAGTATTTTTAGCACCGTCATGTTTGATTCGAGACTTTGAACACATTTATTACAACTTTTAAGAGATATTTGGTTCTCTCTTATTAACCGAATCATGATGAAGTTACGAAAACAAGAATGATATATTTTTAAAGTGTAAAGCCAAATATGAAGCTCATTAAAACATACGTTTTCAAGATGGCAATATAATTTATTTTTTATGCAGGGTTCAATCAAGAATCAAATCGAGTGCAAAATTATATGAATATGTGATTTGAGATATCATGAAGACAAGAATTTTTATACATATAATAATTAACAAACTAAATACATTGTTACATTTATACATATATAATATGATATCGTTAATAGTTGTTAAAATAATGGTTTAATTATCCACAACAATGGAGCCATTAAAATGATAACATAAAATACATGTATAATTGATAGTTCCTTCACGTCATAATTTATGAGTCCTTAATAAATTGATTTTATCGAAGTCTGTCGATCGGTAAACTTGAGACTGTAAAATATAGGTGCAGTTTGTAATAAAATAGTTTAAAATTACATCATCCGACCCAGAAATGCGACCTTTGCCGAGACCCAGACGCCATTATTTGTGCGACAATATTTTATGCAGATCGAAATTAAACGACACTTTATATGCGCTTATTTTTAATGTAGGTATTTTAGGAAGTTAGTTATTTTTCCTTGACTAAATAGTTGTATTATGTGATATCGAGTTTTTTATAATTACCTACCTAAAAGAAGCAATATGTTAGATAATAATAATCTGATCACTTTTGCAATCAACAAACGCAATTATGATGTCAATGATACAATACGAAGTTTATCTTCTTCGTTACGAAATATATGTACCTATGTAGGGCCCAAATAAATTTACCATGTATTTTCTGTAATTCCAAAAAGATTTAAATCAAAATATATTAAAGTAGGACACATGCAATTAAAAAAATGCGCGTGAAACCGCATGTTAATTAAAGGCGAGGTTAAATAAGTTCGATACTAAATTAAACTACTTTCACGGATTACAATACGACATGTCGTTAAGTCGACACCATGACGGTTGGATTGTTATCAGATGCAAGAGTTATTGTATCTCGGTTCTCGTAATAATTGACATAAACCAAACTGATTACACCTACAAAGCTCTCCAAGAAAAACTGGCTAATTCAAGTTCTTGACCTGCCACGTTTCTTAGGGAAAATCTTATCGGAAAGTAAGTAGTTACGCGATTAAAAAAACTCTAAATGACAAAACGATGAAAATATTATGTGGGGGTTTTTGTAAAAACTTCAGGTTTTTTTTATTTTCTATTCCATGGCACATTATGACATATGTATTGTAGTTACCTAGATGTAATATTGTTTTTGGCCCAATAAAAGCTTTTGTATTTGTATTGTTTTGTATTGCTTAGTTTAGTGACATCCATTCAAACGCTTACAGATTTTCATTTCATTAGTTTTATTTACTCTATAAGAGAACATTCTTAGAATATAGCGTTCATTAGCGATCTTAAAACACAAAAATGTATTTGCGCGTTTATTTTTATATTTTTTTTATAGTCTATAAAATAATTATACGAAAGTGTTTTAAAATCAGGTGGATATACTACCGGGTTTCTATCCTGAAGAACAATTTGAACCAAGGTCTCGACTCAATCAGACTATTTCTGTACTAATTGAAATAAATATACTAGTATTACCGTGCTTACACTAGCAACACCATCAGTTTTCGTTCGTGAAGAAAATGGTATAATATTTTATTCCTGCAATGATAAAACATCTGTATGATTGATTACGTTGAGAAAGCAGTCGAATATACAATTAAATCGTTAACAAGTATTTCCAATCTATTTACATCTGCACGCAAATTTTCAGACTGATTAGAATGGTAATTAATGCATATTTAAAAAATGATATGTAAATTATTTTGTAGTGGTAAAAATGGATTATTTTATTTCATCTGACATATCAGTAATAGGACTAAATTAAGTATAAATTGTGTTCAAATATCATTAACGTCGGAAGCATATAGTTTAATGATATTAAAAACGTTGTTTATCATGCGAACACTGTTTTCAATGTAATTGTAATAAGTTAATCAATGTTAATTAAGAATTAATTAATTATGCTAATCATTCGCACACTCTATTAGGAAAATGTTAATTTTACATGACTTCAAACTGTATCCATTAAACGCTTTGTAATGTTGATACAACGTCGCTGTAACCTTTACATTTAAATGTCAGATAATATGTGTTAAGCATGCAGTGATGTACGTAATAATATATTGTCTGAAACCAATTACTCGTAAGTACCGTAAATAAATCAATCAAAATTACGACATCGATTTATCAGTAAATTTACTCGAACGCTGATTAAGATCAATGAGGCTGTTTAAATGTCATTGCTGAAACATATATTTTTATGTCCCGTGTATAGTGTGAGCGTGGCCGCCCTAGCCAGCAACGAGCGCGGCGCCAGACGCCGCCAGCACCAAATTTATTTGTTGGCGGTGACCACACGTCACGTACTAGGCCCGGCCGTAACCAGTGGCTTCATTAGCTGCCTGGGTGGCCTCAAATATACAGAAAATATTGTTAAACTATTCTACGTGAAGACATGTCATGTCGTCACCGCGATTTACGGCGACACCGACACGAAATCTTCCGAAAGCTTCATAGATTGCACGATGCTACCGCGAAATGGGACATACATGACGCATTATGATGTTTCAATGGCTGATAAATATAATGCGCCATCGTTTCGAAGAAAAAGCGCTTTGATAGCTACATGCCAGAGCTATAAATATCGAATACCTTGAGACCTAATTTATTCATCAGTCGGCGGACAAGAATTCTTTTTGATTGCATCGTTTAGACGTTTAATTTACAAACGTAACACTAATGGAGTGGTTCTGTGTAAACCTTGACAGAGTACTCGAATGTCTACTACACGCGTTTATTTGCTTCAATTTAATACTCTCGAGGAGTTCCAAGAATTCAGTCTTGAAATGGGTCAAACTATTTGGTACTTGAACAAAGCTATTATCATAATCATGCATGTGTGTACTATAGTGTGTTACTTTCTACACTATAAATACTTTTAGATGATACTATTTTATTACACAGGCACTTAAACGTGGCTTCCTGGAGGTAACAAGTTAAAACACTAACGAATTTGTAACATGTATGATCATAATATATCTCTCATATGCTTATGAAGCACAATGAGTCATAATGCTTTTTATTGAAGAAATGTAAGAGTAAAGTTGGCAAAAAAGCGAACAATTAACCCTCCCGAGGTGGCTTGCAATTACAAGGCCTCGGTTTGTCCAGTTTTTGTCCCACTCAGATAATACGAGACATGGAAGCTGGCGCTTACATTTTCAAGAAACATGCTGAGAATTCCAAAAATGTGAAAGCAAGATAATGAAACGTCAATTGAGGATACTGAGCTTAATCACAGGATTTTTTTCTTTTTAAGTATATGCTTGTTTCGTGGAAGACTGACGCATTAAAACAGCGTATTTTACCAGAATATTTACATAAAAAAGTGATATTAGGTACAGAATTTGACTGACTACACTCTATCTCGCAAAATGTAATGAATACGTGAGTTCATACTCGTACAGTTGAATGAATTACTATCTGACGTAAGTAAAAGTCGTTGAATCAACTAAAATAGAGTTTCATTCATAAGTAAGCTGACACCGGCGCTGGCGGCTATATCTCGATATTTACGAGTGTGCTGCTGTGACGTAGCTTGAACCTTCACCCCGGACTACAAGCGAATACATTTGCCGGACGATTTCTAGGGTTAACAACAATACTAGGGAACTTGAAATGCTCAAATAATATGATTTTTATTATGAGTGTAGTATGCTACATTATACAAAAAATATGTTTTTCGTTTTAGCTCGGCATTAATTAAACCATGCAAATATTGTTAATGTTTTAAAAATATAACATAACGTTGGTTTCACCGACGATATCTAGGTTTAGATTCATTTATGAACAGTTGTATCCCACAAAGCTTACTTCAATTGTTTACAACTAAGAAATATTGCATGTTATTGAACGTCTATATTTCCAACAAATTTCATTTAACTTTAGTGTTACCGGCCCTACGATCTCTAATTAACTCCCAGTAAACAGATAATGTCGTAACACAAACAGTGTAGTAACATTTCAGTTCCCGCCCTGCAAGGCCGCCCTCCGAGGTTTACGACAATGTACTCACGCCCTGAAATACGCGGCTACTTTGTAACCACATCATTATTATTTACAGATTTACAGCCGAACCTCATACGTGAAATAAAGCTGGTGGAAAACATCTGTATAAACTTAGAAAATATTTGAATAAAATTGTGTAACGATAGTTAAAATTAGATGACTGCTAAACAGAAAATACACAGGTTCGAATCCTACCGGTCGAGATTATTATCGCTCATTTCCGATAAAATGTTTATATGTACTCCAAATCAAATTAATAACAAACCACGATCCAACCCTTTTTTTAAAATTTTAATCATTATGATATATGGCATGAAGGTAGAATTGTACTGGGCTACTTTTTATTCCAAATCAAAGGGGGCAAAGCCTCGAGCGACCACTAGTCATATAATAACTTTCGGGATTTCAAAGAAATAAAACCGAGAATCCGCGTATGTGTTTATTGATCAAATACAACGTTACATCCTGTGATTTTGTAATAGCTGTAGAACTGTGAGTTATTCTATGAAATAGCTAAAGAAATATTTTCGTTATGAGCTGGATCATGTTTCACCTTCCAGCTGAAACAGTACAAGTGTTATTAATATGAGTGTAGGTATTTACTTGTATGAACAATACACACATATTTGTTTAATGAAGTCATTGTTTTAAAATAATCCACCTGAATCGGATACTTTGATTGCTATGTGAGAAAATTGATAAGTTTTATTTAAACCCGTTAAAGCGCAAGTTCATTTTACCGCAAATACAGCATTAAAATGTTTCATCAAAATTACAAAACAATGAAAGACCATCTACATAAGCACTCGTATTTGCAGTTGCTTTCTCCAAACACCAGCTGTTTCTAGATAACCTTAAGAGATTTAAGGAACCCGTCGAGGGAAACCATGCTAGTAAGTAAGTACTAGGCATGGTATACGGTGCTAGCGTGCAGGATATATAAATAAATGTAGTTTCAAAGGCTAGACTCTACTCTAGTAGTCTGTGGAGTGGGCATGACCCGGTACACTTTCGAGAGGCTGCGGTATACAGAAACTATACTAATGGACGGAGTTCCAATCTAGACCTTATTAGAATGCCCAACACACATACATACAAGGCGTATCCTTATGTCTCTGATTGATTGTTTTCAAATTATTAGATACACTTTTTTATAAATATGGGCGCTTGTTTGTGAACGACTATAATTTTATTTTGAAACTCACATACACTTCGTAAGTATAAGTATGTATAGTTATTTTTTTTTAGATTTGCATTTTATTTATTTATGATCTGGTAAACTGCTAAAAGACTACGTCTGTTACTTTGTTCCATGCCGGCAGCTCTTCAGTGCAGCCACTTGAAATACAAGCCTTCGTTACGATATGCCCTTTGAAAATATGCGCCTGCAATGCAACGCCTTTTACAAATGTAAGGGAAAAAACGTTTTCGAAAAAGATTAGATAGTATAAAAATGATTTGCAGTTACATAACACAGATGGCGCTTGAGAACTTGTTTGTGTTCTTTTTCGTTTTATAAAAAAATTATAATAGTCCCAGACAAAAATAGCAAATGTGTTAATGTAACACACCTAAATCCGTCCAGATGTTTGATCATTACAAACACACAAACGTTCCACCATCAACACAGACGGAAGATTGGCAAGAGACAACTCTATCACAAAAACTGCAAGCGGTAGACATTTTTTTTGACACTCTGACGTAGTAGGATTGTATCAAATATAATTTTTTGCCATCTCGGAGCGATGAGACAACAGCGCGTAGGCTCATAGATATACCTATCTCCAGTGCAGGCGGTTAGATTGTACCATTTGTCAAACACTAAATGCGGATTGTAATGTTTTAGTTATGATGAATGACATCATCATAACTAAAACATTACAATTGATAGATATTTGTATTTCGTAAGGTTCAATAAATGAACATGGTATATGTAACATATTTATAGTATTCTAAATATAACTATTGGTTTTAACAAAACAGTTTTCATAAAACTCATCATTTCTGGCACACGTGCAGTTACAATCTTTTTTTTTATTAAGTACTAGCCAAGGATTTTTTATATCATCCCTCTCTTTCCCTCTGGATTGTTCTCTCTTTTGTTTTGTGAAATAGATTTTATACGAATAGAAACCTTATGTTCTTACACTTAAAGTTTATTTTCTATAAATGGTAAATCGGGGGTGAGATCGGTCAAAAATGAAAGGCATATAGAGCAGGCTGTTGTCTTGCTTCAACAGCTTGCCAGTTTAAAAAATAATCTGTAATAAATGTCACTGTCAACTTAAGTTTTGAAATATTTAGCAATAAATAATATTATTTAATTTTATTTATTATAAATTTTACTCGACACAAAGAAATCTGAATTAATTTGTGAAATTAACACAAAATAAAATAAGTAACAAATTAATATTATATTATTTTTTACACAAGCAACATTAAATTATGATGACATTATATGACAAAAGATGGCGGCAAAAAAAAAATTTCATTTGTAATTTGTAAAAATAATTTAAATGTATTTTATAGTAAACAAAAACAAAATGGTAAGAACTTGTAGTGTTCCGGGATGCAGATGTGAATCTTATAGTGGCTGCAATATATCTTTCTACAGGTATGCTAAAGTTTAAGTAAGATTACATTATTGGGACTAAGGTGACCATATTTTCTCGTGCTTGAAATAATTTGTGCAATATGATATTTTTTCAGTTTTCCTAAAAATAAAAATAAAATAAAATGGCAAAAGAACTTAAATATAACACGTTAAGTACTCGTTTAGTTTAGTACATGAAACATAAGGAAAAGGATTATATTGTTGTAGGTACATAGTTTAAACCATCACTCGATTAGGTTAGTACATGAAACACACGGAAAATGATAGTGTAAAAAAATATAGGATATAGGCAACTACCTATATGCAATTCAAATGTGAACTAAATAAATATTGTAATTACTGCAAAATGTTTATGATTTTGATTACATTGCCTCCCAGTCAATTAACCGAATCGATACTATTATAAGTTACAAACTAAAGTGCATTTTAATTTGTAAGTTTATTGGTGTTTGTTACTTAACGCGTCAATAGAGCTAGGGATCATCATGACTGGCAAGCTGCAGGTAAAATAGGACCCCAAAAGAGACTGCTCCAGATTTGGTAAGAAGATGAATTGGTATATCCTAATTATATAATTTATTGTCACCCTAGTTAGAAAAAGACAACTGCCTGTCATACTTCGCCTCGCTCTGCTCATATTGGATCAGCAGTAATATTTCCCTATATATTACTTCCATGGTACTAGCATTAAAACAGTTCATTGATATATTTGTAGATACTTCAGATGCAATGACGTGTTGTTGATTAGTACATCCACACAACACGATTTAAATAATCCCACCCATTGTCTGTCATCGTTACTTTAATCCCATGACATTTATGATGTCACATTTATCACAAGCGACATTTTCCCAAAACATGTCACGTATTTTAATTCTTTCTCGCATTTCTCGGAATGAAATTAAATTGTTGACGGCAGAATGATTGGCATGCCCTTGGCCACCGGTATAGGTTCGAAAATAAACTGAATATCGATCAAAGCTTCGCAAAAGTTTGTTTAATAGTATTATTGTCACTGCCAAGTAGGTCGCGGCGCTGGTTCTCACGCGCTGCGACCTATTTCAATAAACATGCTCATAAATTAGAACCTATTTATATCACATTATGATGATGCTCGATCGTTAATATTATGATGGAATCATGGAAGCCATATCACCAATCAACCGCCTTAAAAACTCTTAAATCATATTGCAATTATTTAAATTACCAGTTAATTATTTATGGGGTGACGTCATCAAGGCTAGTTATTAGTCATGAATATAAATTGATTTTATGAGTATGTTTAAATAATGTGACTATAAACCCACATCAATAAATACATGGAATTCTTTTTCTTTGTACTAACAAAAATCTTGAATTAATCCAACAATAATTTACAATTTGCTGATGACTTTTGAAAATAATTTCTATTTGTAAACAAATATAAAAAAAACAATATTACAGACCTTCAAACATGTTTTTTCGGAAGTTTACCTCCAGTTTTTTTATTCTAAACAACAATATTAATTGAAATAGAAAATACTCACCATACTAGCTACAAACTAAACAAACCGCACTGACCGTCCTTTTCCATCAAGTCCTGATTCCCCGCGGCTCACTGGCTGCGGTCTACAATATAGCATTACTTGCCTGCAGGTGCTGGCCAGGATTACATGCGGGATACGATGGAACTGATGATACTACAAAGAAACTCCCAACATTAAATTTGAAGTTGTTGTTGAGATACTTAGATACTTAGATACAGAGATATAAAACGTGCTACAAGTAAGTACATGTAAGCCTACTCGTAGATAGACTTATTTTGACACCTCCGTAATGTTAGGCATCGTTGTAATCTAAGATGACCTGAAAATATGTGTGTTTTTTTAATTCATCTATTCGTTCGAAGATTATAATACCCGATTATATTATGTAGTGTAAAAGCTAAGATTGAAGTACTGGTAAATTCTGCGCCAACTTCAAAGAAACTGAGTCTGAAACTGCTTCCAATTTTTATCATTAAAAAGTCAAGATGATAACAGTATCTAATCCGGGATACTTTAAACTGTGTCATTGTAACCTCATACGTTGCACTCGTAATCAATCGGATGAGAGCTTTTTATGAAGTTCTCAGAGAGCTTTGGATCCTCATATCATTTTATATGATGAATAACTAGATTAATGAATACTTAGACAAGACTATCATTTTTATTACTAAGCTTAACCTTTCCTCTATTTAATTATTATAAATATTTTTGGACGTATGATTATGATGCAGGATAAAATTCCTGCATCATAATATTGAATCGTATAGAAATTAATGGTTTATCGTTTATTAGTTTAATTTGAAAGTGAATACTATCCTTTGTTGTTTTAGTAGTGCCTTCACTTAATAGTGTTGCTAAAATGTACGTGTATCGTTTTGTTTTGGTCAACGGCTGCATTTAACGACATTTTAACGGCCTGAATCTAGATTTCACCCGCGCTGGTTACACTTTCTAAGTCGGCCTAAATACACCATATTGTACTGGCTCTAGAATCGGATAGTTTATAAATAACACTCAAAATAGCACATTTGTACTAGTATCGGATAACAATGCTGCATAGGATACAAATAAATATTTTATTTTAAAATATTCCTGAAGAATATTACTCTAAGAGCTTTTCTTAGATTTTCTATTGTGACAAGTATAGAATGTCATATTGAATTTTACATACCGGAAAAAATAGTCACAAGCTTATGACACACGAATAAAATGACTAGAAATTCGACATTTTAGAAATTCACCTATAATATATTTTTTAAATAACTTTTCTATGAACTAATGCTATCGTACCGCAGTAAAAATACCCTTCGACCCTTGTGAGATCTCTGTAACGTATACATTATAACGTACTATTTGTATGTATATATGTATGTATGTAATGTACTAACCTATCAGTCTAGTATAGTAGGTACTACATAAGCCTAGGTTCAGACTAGGCACTATTCTCATCCATTCACCATGAAATCGCAATTTCCTGCGGCTATGAAGTTCGCCGCCACCATTAGGGGTAATTGTTTCTATCTAGGACTAAGTTTTAGAACAAGCAATCTAATGTCACTCAGCGGTGACATTTTGTACGTAATGTCACTTATGTGTGACATAATGTGCAGTAATGTCCTCGGTGGTTTAGTGCTTTGATTTTAAGATTGCGCGCACCTAATAGGTTTTTTATCCCCAACACTACTCGTAAAAGAAGGGTGTTATGAGATTGGCTGGTAAAATTAGCTAAAAAAATATACGATCTTGGATAGACCAACTCAGTATTGTATCACAGTTAACAGCAGTAGCAGTTATATATGTATATGAAAAAATAACTAGATATATTAAAAACATATCTGGCCGTATCTGGCTGCCTCTTTCAAAAGGATGAATCGTTTTTGCTTAGTTTATTTTAACTCTGCAAAGAATAGCGCAACACAAATGTTTGGTTGATAAATAAACATAAACTTTACACATTATTTTTACTTGTTTCAGATCACATCAACACTTCAGAAGACTGAAACACACTAAAACCCTTCGACAGCATAAAGGCACATTTTTCTCTGACTACCCTCTCCAGCAGTAAAACCATGAGTTCAGTGAGAACACAGTGAGTGAGTGAGTGAACTAGTGCAGTGAGAGTGAACTAAGTGAACCAACATGGAGGCGCTAGAGAGGATCGCATTCGGGCTGCTGCTCGTAGCTCTCAGTTCAATAAGTGAGTACGATTTTATTTATTCCTTCTTCCATGATAACAAGTAGTACCAATGTTAAGCAACAATTGACAAAATTCATTCATAATTTGGTGTTTTCATGGGTTGGATGATCACGTTAAATTGTAGGTCCCAACTGAGATAAGAGTTGTCACCTTTGCTCGATAAGAAGAATATTTACTACATATTTTTAATCACTTGGGCATATTTTTATCCTTGCTTCTTCTTGCGTTACATACAGTCATTTACTTGTACCGCCCAGAAAACTAAATAATTAACAAAACTGAGTAATTTTGCGAAGCGTCCCAAAATTAGTCACCAGATAAAATTTCCGCAGATTGTTTTTATTTCTAGTTCGCCTAAATGAGATAATTTAATGTCAAATAGTCTAGTGTTAGCCTTGAACGAGAACTTGTTGCCTAATAATTCTCCACCCACTACTAATACTATTATGTTATAGACTATTTGTCTGTGCAATTGTTTGCTAGTGGTTCTCTAGATATGTAAATTTGTGAGAAAAAAATGTTTTAAGTACTATTATACTATTTCCATTTTGCCGTTTTGGCGTAAAGAAAAAACAAACAAACGAGTAACATATTACGATTTTTAAATTATACATAGTGTAAAGAAATGATACCCAACGCCACCGTGGATAAAACAATAAGTGAAATATTAACAAGCATGTTCCGCCTAAATGGGCAAAACTAATAGTCTTGTACAAATTTCCAGCAGAATGTATTTCGGTCGATGACCTCAGAGTATTTTCAAGTATTTTGTCAGTTTAATTAGCAGACAATGTGTTGGATTCTCACGCTCTCATTCGCTAATTTTTTTCGGTTTTTACGCCTCAATGTTACCCACTTACCATAATGGCTTTTCGCACTTCATGAAACTTCCTTTTGAAACTGAAACTTTTAGAGTATATATATAAAGTAGGTGTGGGTGGTTTAGTTGGTAGTGTTTCATGTAAATTCACTCTTGACTTTGACCCGCTTTTAAAGCAAGTTTCAAGCCGGTACCCTCGGCTTTGTCTGTGTTATTTATGCTTAAGAATTTCACTAGCCATGCCATGCGTCCGCGTAGCGTTCCTTGCCATGCAGTGGAATTGTACAAGATTTGTTTTGGTCCAATCTTTTATGGCACCTTTTTTATTTCCGGTCTATAACTAAGATTTATAAGCGTGTGTGGCTCAGCGGTTCCAGTGTCTGCTTTTCACCCAGATGTACCCTGGTTCGAATCTGGCCCTACACCAATGACTTGTGTTTTCAAGTTAAATGTGGATTTACACTCGCTTAACGGTGAAGGAAAACATCGTGAAGAAACCGACATGTTTGAGGACCACAATATCCGAGGACATGTGTCTTCCGTGGAAGGACCTGGGCGCCCACCACGATGTATCTGCCCGAGAGAACTCCCCTAACGAATTATTTCTGCATGGGATTCACGACTCACGACCCTCAGTCATGAGGAAATACGACTCAAGAGAGAGATAGCTAAGATAAATACTAACTTATTCCCTGTCCCCCAGGCTGCGTGTCCGCGCAGCGCAACAGCACACGCATGCTGTACGTCTGCCCGCCGCAGTTCGTGCGTCTTGGCCACAGCTGCTACTTCTTCAGCGACGACAAGCAGACCTGGCAGAACGCGCTCTTCGCGTGCAAGGTAGGTTCCAAGATAATCTAGTCTAATCGTTTGTAAAGAGTGTGTGGTTGAATTTGTTTCATTTACAGAGACTTAAATTATTGTAAAAGCTAATCTAAACAACAGCTACCCTCCACAATTGCATATTTCAATCGAATAGCACGATTGCTTCAGAGTAGGAGTAGAATAAATCAGTACTTCTCTGATATATACTACCTTTAAATGTCATACATTCACCCTGACCACATTTTATATAAAATCTGTAACTTTACAGAATTAATAAAAAGTTCAAATTATCTACATACAATATACACCTCCGTGGATATAGACAGTCAAATGTTATAGATATGCATGACATTTCTATAAATATGATAGCACTGGAATAACAAGCTAATAATTACATACTTGTATAGGTATTTAATTAATGAACGAGCCGGCAGAGGCAAGCCTAATAAATTATTCATAAGGTTGAACGCGGCTTCTGTTATCACATTTGTCACTTTACATTCGATTCATGCAGAGGAAGTGACGTCATAACTGAACGGTTCTTTTCTTCACATCAATGATCTTTAATTTAATCGTTAATAAATTATGCGTTTAATGATAAAAGATAAGCTAAATAAGTGAATGAATTGAAAAATCTTTTTGATTTTCGGTTTCAAATAAGTAAAATAAATCTTTCATCCGAAGTAGTTTTACCCCTTTAGAGCTATTAAATTTCTGCTAGTATTTTCGTAATTAACTACTGCTCAAAGAAATCCTGTAAACGTTCAAGTTTGTAGGGCTGGTACAAACATCAGTCAATCTTACATAATTGTTCAAATTTAATCATGGTTATAAATCTAAAATAAGATCCATCATAAAATATTTTATTGGTTCGTAAACATCTAAAATTGATATGATTGTGTTATAAAGAAGGATCGTTACTTTAAGCCGTTGGTAAAGAACTGAATATTTGCGGTCGTTTTATAAGTTTTGTTTATTGATTGATTAATAATAGCATTTAGGTCAGTCACCTTGGATACGTAATAAAAACAGTTGTTTTATAATATTTAAAGTATTTTTTTTCTCTATTACTATCATAAAGTTAGGAATAACAGTTACTAAAAGATAAAACTGTTTGTATCAATTGATATTACTCAAAATCCTAAACAAACCGTTTTCAACATATTTATTTTTTATTTCACTCAAGTGTCTGTCTGCACTCAGACAGACACCTGAGTATATATGTACAAAAATTGCAACTTATTAGGACACTTCCTAATAAGATGCAATTTTGGTACACTTATCAAACATCTTTAACCAGCAGTTTGTCTGCAATAACGATAGAGCAACCCAGTAATGGATTTAAAAGTAAAATTCAATTAAAAGAACGAGAATCAAGATTTATTTTATTTTAAAATAATGAGCATCGTATCGACCATGAGTAATAATTGGTTAAAATAAAATGTCCAATTCAGAAACTACTGGAGAGGTTCATTCATACCTCTGAATGAGACAAATGTCCCATTGTATGTCTATCTGTCCCTCAGGTGAGAGGTCAGGTGATTACATTGGAATTTATTGCAAGCGCTAAATGAGAACTCTTTTATAGCAAATCATTGAATAAATTAACGAGGGCCTTGAACTTCTGATCGAATTATTTATTAATTATTCATTAAATATTAATTAGATTCTGCAGGAGGTCACACACGTGTTAATATATGTTTTTTTTTGTACAAACAAACGGCGACTTTTATTAAAACAGTTTGAGATGATGCTGATGCATGTCTTTACAAGATCTTTAATTGTTAGTACACCTATTACAAATTTATTGGAACATAAGCGACAGATTTTTTTTTTATGTCGGAAATCCTAAAATCCAGTTAACAATTTAAAAAAAATACCTGACATATCCAGTGCCGCTCTATAAAAAGATTATATTTACTTTAACAAAAAAAATACACCAAATGATTATTTTCCAATTCTTGATTGTTGATCATAATGACTCACCAAAGTCAAATGGCGCCACAGGTAAGGTAAACCGTGAGAATATCGCTTCATTTTATACCGATGATAATTACGTAGTTTAACAACACTTTTATAGTCTGTGTAGTTTGCGAGTTATCAATAATTAGCGGTTTTTCAGTGTTTATAAATTAGGAAAGTAATGCAAAGTACCTCTCTAAGATTTTCGTAACCTTAAAAACTGTGTTAGAAATTTAAACCCTTTACCAAGGCAATATATAAATTTTGGTCTCTAGAATAGTTTTAATAATCCTCACCTTGTCAAGGTAAAAAAACGTTACTAAAAGTTTACATCTTATTTTTACGTAAGATAATGCAGTTTAAAACATATCCAGATTCAGATTCAGATTCAGATTTTTATTGATAAATTATGAAAATTTACATGTCAAATTATATACTTAAATAATCACATTATTCATACAATCGCACATATATTACTATACGGTATTACAAATAGTTACACAATTATACATGTGTACGAGTATTAATCGTCTCAATAAATTTTTGTATCAATGATACGAAACTCACTCAATTTTAGGGATAAAATCATCATATTTATAAAAGGCTTCTTTTATTAGCCACTGCTTCAGTTTCATTTTGAAAGCTTCCAGACTTGCACTTTTTACTATCTCAGAGGGCAACTTATTATACACTGCAGGACCCATCACATGCGTCAACTTAGCGGACTTGTGCAGGCGTCGGGGGAGATTGGCCAGCTGCGAGCCATGGCGGGTGGGGTAGTCATGTCTCGAGGACCGCTCGGTGTAGTCCGCTAGGTGGACACGAGTGTACACAGCCACTTGATATATCAAGATGCCTGGCAGAGTCATGATACCCAGCTCTTGGAAATGTGGGAGAGTCGGGGTGTTCCAGGAGACTCGTGCGACGCTTCTGACTGCTCTCTTTTGCATGCGAAATACGCGCTCCCAGTCAGCTGCTCGACCCCACAATTCAGCACCGTACTGCAGCAGAGAGTGGACCGTTGCGAAGTAGCACGCACGCGCCACCTCTCGCGGCACCACTCTAGCTACTCGGCTCAGCGCAAAGCACGCACTTCCAAGTTTTCCGCACAGCCCGTCGATGTGGGCGTCCCACTTCAATCCTCGGTCGATCTGGAATCCCAAAAACGTAGTTGTCTCCAGCTCTTCGATACTCACTCCATCCACCAGCACTGTCAGCGGTCTCATGGACCTACCTGACAGGCTAAACTGGATGAAGTGAGTCTTGGAGAGGTTCAGAGCCAAGCCGTTCATGTGGAACCATTGCGACAGTTGGGATGCCGTCTCGTTCAGTTTCCTCTCCAGAATGTCTGCCGTGCTGCCACTGGCCACGGCTGCGACGTCGTCAGCGTATCCAGTTGAATATAACATTTATATGTTTTGGTATGTCTTACCTTTAAGTTTGTTTGCCTTAATACGTTGTAGAACCTATGTGTCCATACAGACTGACCACTTGGTACAGTACCTACCTCTTGTGTACTCATTTGCATTTTTGCAAACATTACTAATGAGCCATGTACGACTCAACATATATGTACACAAGTATGTATAATTAAACTTAACAAGCTATTATTTTGACAAACATTAGCCTTTGTTATTATGGTGGAAGTATACCAAAATTTGCCTAGTTTTTATTTTGCTGGGAACGTTAAATAATGATAAATTTGAACAAATAGGTGTGTTAAAGGAATAACTCTGGCTTCAACTTTAGTAAATTAAACTTTAAGCCAAGTATAAGTATAATAATAATTTAAATGTAGTAGTTAGTGTACAACTGCAATAATAAATATGGTCTTGTCAAATATTTTGATCACATACCCTAAAAGATTTATCATCACAATATTCGTCGGGTTTCTTTGTGTTTTTATAAGAAGGACTGCCAATGAATGTCAAGTGAAACGTTTTAGGATGCGACGACACTTGATTGCATAAGTTTGTGATGTTAGCATAATAATATAGAAAAATATACCTTTATATGAAAAAACTAAAAAGAAAATGTTGTTTAAATTATTTTTTCTACGTATATAGATGCAAATTTGTAAATTTTGAGCACAGTTGTACATATTAGTGTCATCCACGCTAGCACAGACGTTAGTCATAAATTGCTTGATAAATAAATACGATACAACCATTCTGTACAATGTAACCTACCAGGAAAGTAGTATCCTTAGTTATTCAAAGATCAATCATTTCCTGCAACTCTTGATGCTAAGCAATGCTAGATATTTTTCCGGGTTATTTTTTAAACCTAATCCATGGTTTATTTAGTCGGTAGGTAATTACCTACGAAAATATAGTTTGCAGAAGCTAGGCGAGGCATCTCATCTTCCGCATTACATATTCATCATCCATTCATATGCAAGATGATCTTCGTACCAGCAGCACATTCATTCATTCACATTCAAAATATTTCCAGCAATTAAAATTCACACATGTACAGGGTTAGTAGAAGAAACAGAAAACTGTGTTGCAGATGTAAATAAATATTTTTTCATAGATAGACGAGGTATTTTCGATGTAATCTCAATTTCTAACATTCTTTGATATTGTTCCCTCTTGTTTTTATTACTGAATATCTCTTTATATAATAAGTAATGTAGGCTGCATCTGACTTTGGTGACGTGGAAAGAATCATACAGCTTTTCCTAGCGTCTGACCTGTTATAATTTTTTTCGGTAAAATGTATGTTTTTAGTATTTTATTTATACTTAAAAATCAGATTAAATTAACTAAGCTGAAATTATTTACAAACAACCATGTGCATTACCGCTCCCTACATTAGCATACGAATGTACTAGCAAACGGACACGCAATGTGATGCAAATATACTGCACTTCTCGGAACTGAGGCTCAGATCTGTGAAGATATAGTTATAATGACGCGAGCTTGCGGATAAAGATCACATTACGATTGCTCAGGTAGGTACTGTCAGACAAAATGAGTTAGGCAAGCTACATATCTTCAAGTGGGGAGCTATATTTCTTAATAACTATGTCTCATTATATAGCTGTGGGATAGGAATGACAAAATTGTGGTGGGCGTAGTTGAAATAAACTATTGACCGACTTGAAGTACACCAGTTACACAAGTGGTAGTGATAGAAAATAAAGAAGGAAATATGGTTGGCCATGTCATCGTAAATTATCGATAAGTTTATATCATACATTTGGCCAAAAAATATTGTAAAAGCAATAAGCGAATTCATTTTGTATCACAATAAATGGTTCACCTGATGTGCGGTATTAGTCGAGAAGCCTTTTTTAATCTCGTGATGAAATTTTGACTATTTCATTCCTACACAAATAAAGTATAATTTTCTCACTACGAACGTAAACTCGCATTTAAATCACTAGTTGTAGTAAATATTTTTAAATATGATAATGTATTGTTTTCCATTACCTCGTCTTTTGTGTCCCATGAATGGAAACTGTATTCACCTCGAACTTATTGAGATTTCAATGCCACTACGCTATTTCAAATCTACGTTTTACGTCAATATTTATCAAGGCTTTTCAAAAAAGAAATAGGAGATAACATACAATCAATATTATGTATGGCCATGAGAATATTATAAAAATGTTAGCTACTTTTTTTACTGTGTTAGTTATTTTTTTAGCAATTCTTAAGTTGCTTTATCAGCGTTAAAACGTTACATGTGCGTTACTCCAAAGTTTATTCTATTTCTACATCAAATCTCATCCAATTCAGTTTAACCATTTCTACATAAAGAAGTACCTACATGCCTATTCTATTCATAATCTCACAAAATATCGCCCTAGTAACAAAATTGTAGGCCAATGTGTGAATAGGTATTCCTATTTAGATATTTAGGTATGCCTCACATCTTCTACGCCCGATGGTTTCTCTCCCTGTTATCGTCATGTGTATGTATTATGTATATACATACGAGTATATGTAAACATACTAGAAACTCTTAAATTATATTTTCATCGTTGTATATTTTCAGCTCAGCAGCTGAAATTTTACATACGTACCGCATTTTATTTTTGTGTGTTCTTCCAATTATAACTTGATACATTGTTCATGTACAGGTTTCTTTCTGTGAAATTTTATAATATTTAATGTTTAAGAATAAAATAGAATGAATTTGGTAACACTTATAGATATATAAATTACAAAGACATCAAACAACAACAACCTTATTAAACAATCTCGCAACATAGTTAGAAAAAATATATTAACAGCAAGTTCAATTGTTATCAAACACCTATTAGAAAACACTGGGCTAACTTGGTTTAGCTCATCTATGTCTGTTCCGACACTACTCATATAATGATACTATACATGCATATCATGTATATCAGAACAAATCTCAGTTTAGTAAGTAAACCTTCATAAGTTCGAAACAACAGGTAACAGAGTTCAATCAACAATTTGTCCCATGATGTATGTAGCTACTAACGTGAAGCCGGTATAGCGCTCATCTCGCGACAGTTGGTATGTGGCGAGCGCAGAGAGCTGACCAGTTATTTAGAGACCAGATACGCCAGACTCGCCGACTGGCGCTAGCCACTCGTAGCATTCTCATCTAGGGATGTGGTGGAGAAAGTAGTGTTAGAAATGATAATCATGCTAAAATAAAGTAACATGTAATACTTGGAAAATAATCTTTGTTTGGGTTGAGAAGTGTTTGACAAATGAATCAAATTAAAAATACATAGGTACATAAATATTGTACAATGCGTCCCGATGGCAGTCAAGTTTGATTAAGACAAATTAAAATCAAAGTTTTCACACAGATACTTACATCCAAACGCACTCTTAATCACATCACATAACTTTACTCATGCTCACAGAACAACGATCGGGCCACATCGCCCCCGCGCGCGCCCCCCCATAGAAGCGAAATGACTAATAATACGTGGTTTTCGTTTGGACCAGTAAACATGCCAACCTAACCTACGACAGCGCTTGTCAGTCTGTTGTCAAACATAGTCCGAGCGAGAGAGAGTTTTCGGTCGTTTTACTCGGTTTTACAGCATAATAAACTATTAAATATGTCCTGGTGTCAAGTTAAAAATTGTAAGAACAAGTTCCAGTGTTACCGGCGTGAAATACCATCGGTAAGTAGTAAAATTTCGTAATTTTAATAAATAAAACTTTTGACATTTTGAATGGCATTAACACATTCGTTGTCTTGACGACGCTACTTCTCGATAGCAAAGTGATGTGTAAATGGAACCTAGCAAATTATCGATAATCGATATAATGTATATTATGTTTCTGGATTTGTATGGAAATGTTTCTGGATTACGGTTTTTTACTTTTACTTAATTTACAGATTTCCAAAAAATCCAGTGTTAAAAAATAAATGGATATTGGCGACCGGTAGATACAACTGGTTTCCTCATAAAAATGCCAAATATGCTCCAGTCATTTTGAAGATGATTTGATAATTAAATAAAATAGATAAAAATAAATTTGCTATAGAGATAGTTTCAGTCCCCGGTAAGGACAAAGGATAGTTTTTATCCCACGGGATAAAAAAGTTTTTACAACGGATAACACCGCGGGCCATAGCTAGTTAACTATAATTTGTACTTAAATAATATAGTTATACTAAAGACATATATTTCCATCTTCGAAGTAAATGTGTAAATAATCGATACAAAATATCGACATTGCACAGCCGATGAAGTTGAAGCGTACTGTGTACATGAACATCTCGTGCGTCGTAGTGTGCGTGCCGAAAGTGTGTTAGTTTTAGTAAATGGTGACACCTGTTTTGTATCGAATAAAGAAAGAATTCGCCTCTAGTCACAGGGCGACAAGCATGGACTTCAAAGCTCTGTGCTCATGCTCAATGTTATACCTGCAAGATTTCATAAAACTTTTAGAACGTCTCGTTTGTATATGACGTCTTATTCCGTTCCCATGATTGTCCCATCCTCACTCCGGCCACCCTGCCTGCAACTCCTCGCGTACAATCTGCACATGTTGTATACAGTGTGTATTTACATTCTGGTTTCTATGTCACTTCCTTGTTCCACCGCCTCACACCATTTCCCCAGCTGTCGATGAATATTATCAATACTATTTTAATCGAATCAGAACACTACGCAACCCATATTTCATAATGAAACCATTCGCATCTATTTGTTAATGTTTTCGAAATTAGATTCTCGATGTTTTATATCAAGATGTTTTTGCGGCATGATTTCGTTTCGTAGACATTTTTGGGCTCCGATTTCCTTTTCCCGTCTATATTTCATTAATTTGTTATAAAGTATTGGTATACTTTAATATATGAAAATGATAGATTACTACGAACGATCAATGTAGGTATAGTTTCGACACATTATATAAAAATTCTTTGGTCAAACTCCCGAGGCTAAATACCTCGAGTCCTTATCTCCTAAAACAAATTCCTTGCTATTAAAAGCATGAAGCTGGTCACAGATAATTTGAGCCTGGCTCCGCGTCTATCATCGTTAAGCACAGGATCAAAGGCAGGCGTTATTTCAAGAGCACTTGAATCGCCTCCGCGGTGGATGTTTTTAATTGGGTCAGGTAAATGAGTCGATGCGTTCAGTTTCGTTGTCCTTAGCACGACTTGTTGAATTATTTGAAAAACAGCGATGATCTCAAGTGAAGTAGTAATTTATCTTTTTGATTTGTTATTAAACCACAACTTATAAGTAACAGTGACAGAAAAGTCACAGATCATTATCACTTTCGTCTCAAACCAAAACATTAACAAACAACAACAACACAACAAAACAACACTCGCTAACCGCATCGTTTGCAAGCGAGACGCTAATTTGTAGAAACCACACGCTAACGTAGTTAACTGCGTGCTGCAGCCACGCAGCCACGATGTACCGCAACCAATCTATAAATTAACCAAATTATTACTTTCTCTAGCCACCTAATTAACCAGACGAAGCTCATGCGTGGTCCAGTTACCGAGAGACAGGAAAAGCATAAAGTTTTATCGACAAGCCACGTGGGTGTACTGACATTACTGAATGTACCGGAATGCTCCAGAACGTGCCAAATTGTGACGTTTCCAGGTATAATAGTAAGTTGGTTTGCGTCAGCGAGCGTAGGACACCAGCACTGCTCGGGCGGGACCGTAAACATGAGTTATTTGTACGCGGTCGGTGTCGAGTTACTCCATGTACTGGATTTATCCATCTATTGTATTACCTGAGAAACTTGTAATGTTGCATATCAGTCGTGTAAATTGAAGCCTTTTATTATTATGTAGTGAAGATATTTTTTTGTTTTCTTTGCACATAAATGTGTTTCTTGTTTTCTACCGTCAATCTCGTCATAAGCGCCATTATACTAACAGAGCCAACAAATGTAGACAACTTCATAAAGCACCTACATAATTTTTTAGTACACAGAAATGACTACAGAATCGCGAAAATTCTCACTGATGACTTCATGTGGCGACGTGAAGCTTGTTTACGAAAACATCACCGCAGTATTATTTCTAGATAATTCGCCAGGATATTGATTAGTACATGTGCCTACCGTGACATGTGACCGTACAGTGACAGGGCTCCGTGACGTGACCGCACATATTTATACCTCCCCAAGTCGTAGCCACATCATCGCTGGATCCAGGGATTAGTAACACGATGCATATTCATTCATGCAGCATGATGGTAACTACATACATATATGTACCTCTTTACATGCAATAAGCTTGCGGTCTCAAGTGGACATTTAATACCATTTTAATTAGCATTAGGTAGGACTTAACTTATGAATAAGCTTGAATTTAATTAAAATAGTAATGTTAAAGCTGTAACTATTTGCAATTGTGGTGTAAATCATGAATCATAGGCGTTTACACATACGCATACAAATAACTAAAATTACCTTAGTTCCAACGATAAGAAGCAATAAAACCTATATATAACAATGACATACATGAAAGAGGTAGAGCATGAGTATGTGACATACTTTTGATTCATTCAGAGAAGCTCTTCATCGTGTCTAATAAAAAACGACACTTTATTTCGTACATTTAAAACTGACAAGCCCTAATACATCGTGATGTATTTGCTCTCATTAGATGGTTGGTTCGCACAACCCAATCTCGCCTCGTTTGCCCTTCCATTAGTAACGGAGCCAGTTCTATTAACTTCATCAATCAACACTCGTATCATCGCATAATTGATATCTGCCGCGTAATTATTATTTTTGTTTGCGTCCGAAATACGTCCGTCTCCGAGTCGTAAACTTGATTGAGATCAATTCAGTTGACTGTTGACATCATCGGGCCCTAAGCTTACACAACGTAGGTATTAGCAAAGTGTTGCCTCCGTGAGGTCATCTCGTGAGCTAAACGCAATAAGCTGGGCTTATGTGTCGCCGTTCTTGACATTAATTTCAATACCATGGGCCAGAGGAAGGTAGCAACTATTTTTGGACTATGACGTGAACCTAATCTGCGCGAAGAATTTTATTGGTTCATCAAGTTCTCAATTCGCTTATGGTATTTTATGGACGTTAATTAGATTTCCCTTGACCTTTGCAATTTAAAATTTTAGTATCTCACGAGTAAATAGTGTATAATTTGGCAATTCCTCATTTCAGTTATTTAATTCTTCTGTATTGAAATATAATGGCCACAATGTAATCCAACGTGGCAATGCCGCCAGCATGCTGGGAACGTTGCCTACAGATATACTTTTTTATAGGTGTTTTAAGTTTATTATAAGTTTCAGTTTATAAGTTAGTTATTAATTAGTTAAGTTTTTATTTTTAATTAGTAAAATTTGTTTTGTAAGTTTTTTCAAATAAAGTGATTTATTAAGGCCACATGCCTATAATTATTTTCTCTAATTTCCAATTATCCGGTCAACGACTGATAGTCCTAACATCATTATTATACAAACCGGGCGCGTCCAACAAGCTGCTTTAACTGCCTTTATAATAACATTATTTATTTTATCTGTTTCTGGACCACACCTGTGTGTTAGTTTCAGATTTAACGACCGTGTTTCATGGTCGATGAAAAGTTCTGTGATTATTTTCATACGATATGGGGAAGGAGTTTTAACGGGCAACTTAACGATGTCAGCTGCGGCTTGCGTAAACAAACATCTTGATTCATATTTTATATCTAAGTGTTTCCTTTCTCACTTATTTTTTTATGCTTTGTTGTTATTCCTGTTTCTTACATCAATGGGGTTCCCAACTGCTTCTAATACAATTATTCATGAAAAATGTATAATTCATAACAACATTGTTTCAATCGTCCTCGTTTGTGATGCATGCGTGCGCTCGTCAATGAATTAAATTTGCAATTTTGGTAGCTGATGTTTTTGGAACAAATACTTATTAGATAAGATATTTTTTTATCGATTCATATAATATCGTTCTTGTGATGATTTTGTTGAAATGTTAAATTTCGATGTCATCTATGTATAGAGTCTCGGATCTAAAGACCGGTATTTTTAGAGGCATCACTAGAGCCGTACTCATAACCAAGAACTATTCGTGATCAATCATGAGTCAACTTATTGAATAAAACTGTACCGAATTTTCAAACGAATGAAATAGGTCCAGACTTTACTGCATGTGCACCGGCTGGCCTTGCGTTGTCACTTACAATGTGTATTGTCGCTTTATTCCTTAATATCTTGCAATTCGAGCCAGTTGGAGTAACTCAATTTTATTCAATTCAAGGCTGGATCGAGGCTACAGACTGTCTGCTCTCAATAGTTACAGTATATGTGTGTACTTACATTTAGAGATTATAAGTAACTCTTGACACCAAAGCTGGCCATTCTCAAACTTTCATACTTACTAGTATTATAAATATGTAATTGTTATAAAAAAATACATAAGATTAGATGCGCACGAATACTCTAATAAGAAAACAACAAAACTATAAGAAAAGCTTCTAAGAAACAAACCGGCCATTTTCTTATTTGAATTTCTCTGTTTTTGTATCTATGTCTATTACAAGCAGTGATTCACCCATCTCAGTTGCAGTCCGTCTTTCCCACTGTCTAGTGCATACCTATCACTCACTCAAGTACTTAGTTGCTATTCTGTTTCTTTATTTATTGATTCTATGACGCATGCATTTCTCGCTCGTTGCGTTTGTTTTGCTTTCTCGTCTGTTTCTTTTGTGTTTTGTTTTGGTTTATATTGATGGCGCTAAACATCGTTACTATTCATATACCTATTTTTACTATCGGGGTCGAATGGTGTGCCTAATATAAAACAGCCGAAAGTCATCAATCGATTATAATTATTTACCAAACTGTCCCAACAAATAATATTTCTTTTAATTATATTTTATGCATTCAAGCATCAAATATTACTTCCTCTAATACTTGAAACTTTATAATAAAATTTTGACCTTTCTTATTTATTTTAAGAAGGTTATTCTTATGCCTGGAAGAGATCAATCAAGGTGATAAGGCCGCCCACTTGTACATTATTTTTAGTTTAAGTCCTTTTATTTAAATTCATTTATTTTGGTGTGCAATAAAGATATATTGTATTGTATTGTATTGTTATTCCCTGAGGAGCTTACTGGAGCAGACAACATCTAAGGATTAAGATGGCAATGAAACTAGACTTATTTATTGTTGAAATCCTAAAAGTTACGAGTACAAACTGCTCGCTGTGAATCAGGCGACGACTGATATGTCCCAATGTCCTCCGATTTAGATCTCTGATCCTTTTTATTGGCCAACTCACATATTTTAGAGGAAAGCATCTTCTAGTATTCTTATCCTTTCGAAGTCGCTCGAATTCTAAAGATCATTGATAATAAAATAGGTGCTCTCATTGAAGTCTGTATGGAGACGACAGGATTTGATATTTTTATTATTATTAACACTAAGATACACTTTCTTTAGGTTGCCTATAACAAAATAAGTTTCTGGCAAATAATTTATGTATTCTGAAATGCAGCTCAAAACAGTCAAATATAAAATGATCTAGTTCTAAACCACAATTTCTACTAATCCACTCAATAAATAACTGAACTCAAGCACATTTGCTAACGTATAATAAACGATGTTAGATATAAAATAATGAGTGCAATACGGCGAAGTGATAGCAAACGCAGCCGCGGGGCCTCATTAGTCTTAGATGTACAGACAAACTAGACTTGTGTGTGGTATTATAATACAAAAACATGAGATTAGAATAATATAATTAATCGTCAGTAATAAGTATAACTGATGATGCATTATGGTAATGGAGTGGACGACGTATCATTAAATCTGACTTCATTATTTCAATGTGTTTTCTTATCTCACTCAATTACTGACCTAATCTGTCAATATGTATTTAAAAAAGTGTCTTAAAACGTTTTCTAATACAGATGTTTTTAGGACATGTAATAATAGACCTATATTTACTACCATTCTTTTAATATATTTTTTTACGCGGGATAGGTTTGCGTTTGACAGCCTGCCTGATGTTAAACATTGTAGTACCTATCATGTTTACATACCTACATACATACACCAAAGACCAAAGAGTGGAATTAAATAAAAGTAAATGTGGATGAAATACTTTGAGTTCTGCTAGCATCGCGTCTGCCTATGCCCTGAGCCCAGTCAGTTCTCAGAAGCGACAAATCTGTTGGCGCGTGGTAGTGCGGCGGCAAGAGTGATAGCATTGGCACGGAATATCGCCGCGAGTGTCATACACAAACACACGAACAAACCGCACTAATTCATGGGGTGGACGCATGCCATCTGTGTCTTAGGAATTCAGATAAAGATTATTTGCCAGATTCTCTGTTCTGGCACTATATTTTGTCGGACTTCAAATCGAGGCTTAATCGGTTTCATCTAGACCGATTTAAGAACCGTAGATTGCAATGTTGTTACATTTAAAGTAGCCAAGCGGGAGCCTTCTAAATTACATGAAAATATTTTTGTACATCTTCCATCACAGTGCCGCGATGTCGCTTCAAATGCCAGATTACCAAATATGAGTAAGAAAATATTGAACTTACATATTATATATTTGAAATTATTTTTTGTTTTAAACTAGCAGCTAAGCTAAATTCAATCATGATAAGGGTCATCTATGTAACAACCCGCATTCAACTACAAAAGTGCGTGAAGCTTCCGGTAAAACACATAAAACTCAGCCAAAAAATGATTACATATACGTTAAATAATACATATTGATTCAGAGATGTAACAAGAAGCTAAGTACACCTACATAATAAATGTGTTATAGATAGACGACAGACAAGGTTCAAGCACCTTTCTGCTCAAGGTTGTGGTTCAATATCTATGTCACATGTATAATACTGACTATAATATAGCTAGGTAGATTGTATTGTTTATAGTTGTTAAAATATCATGGATTTAATCAGTGGTTTTATAAAATTAGTTAGATAAGTCACGTGAATATGTATGTACGTCAAAATGTAAGCTAACGTAACTCTTAGTTTGTTTTGAATCCCACACACTCTTTTATATTTTCTGTTGTTTTGTTAAAAATAGTGTAATTGATGTCATCACTAAATATTTAAAATGATTGCGACGATTTATGACATCCATGTTAGCATTCCAACGGCATTGTTTTTGTGGCAACAAAGGGAATAAATCCCAATTAAATGTGTAGTTTACATAATAAAATACACATAATGAATGGGCGGCGGCCGGTGGCACGGTAGCCTCACGTGTACATCATAAGGTTATTATAATTCTGACTTATAAACAACGTGCTATACAGGGCTAGTGATAACCATTTTTAAACAAAACACTATCTAACCTATAACTGTTTATATATACGTTTTATTACTTGTAAATTCAGGTCGGAAGTACAGGATTACGACGCTTTGATCCAAAAGCAAATAATGCAATCGTAAAAGAAGTGAATAAAGTACATACATCTTTTGGCCAAAATTGCCAATTCTAATCCATTCCAATTCTAATTTTTAAATAAACGTATCTTATTTGAAGAGAAACTTGTTCCCATAGATTTATATATAAAGTTTAAAAATGTGAAAAACAACGTAATCTTCGATATTTGCAACATTTTTCCTAGCTTCACTTTTAAAAGCTATACCAAATAACCCTGTTATATAAATCATTCCTTAGATTCCGTCCGGAAGCTGGCCCGGTGATTACTGTTTAGAAGATAGCTCTCAACATGATTGTTAGTTTACATTTATTTACAACCAAGTATAGGTATTAGACTTTTAATTTACTTTTAGTTTGTTGTACAAATTGATGGGTGGGCGGTAAACAACTGTTTTCTTTCCAACTTAACGTGTGTTGATATGATTGTGCCGTGTTGTATTTTTTAATATAAAAGCTGTTATGATTCTATATGCAGAATTTGCTCCAATAAATCACCGAGTTAATATACATATTTGAATAGAATCAAGTGACATCGAACATAATCTAAAAAGTAACATAATCTAAAAATTAAGCTAACTTTTATAAATATATGTATGTATAACAATAAAAGTGTATGTCTCAGTATTTTAATTTATTGTTTAAATTCTGACAGTTGATCCTCTTGCGAGGTAAAATTTTGTAATAATTATTACATAATTAGATTATCTCGCCATGAAAATAAAAATATGAACCCTTCTCGCCAACTAATCAAGAAATTAGTGAACTGCATCGGGCCGTAGCGAGCCGCATACTTCATCATCTTATAAACCAATTAATTATAATTAGCGGCGAAAGCTTAATGAACTTACTTGATGTCGTCAAGTCAAAGTAATCACTTGAGATGAAGAAGTGACGCGGTGATAGCTTAATCTGTCAACGAGTGTTAGTCAATTTGCAGCTTATTAAAAACATAGTAATGGTTAATTTTGAAATAGGCAACAAAATGTATAATATAGGAATTAGAGTTTGAACCTTCAGAGCTGCAATTTATTCGACATTATGTGAAACTCCGCCCAAAGCTGGCAAAAGTATTAGTTCTTCTTGAGACCAAGGGACATGTCCCTCCGTTCTGTGGTAAATATGTCTTTTCTAGGAAAATGTATTCTCATTACACGTTCATGGATCTTTTACCACAGAATACATGCTTTTACTTCGATTAGTTAGACTCATGGGCATGGCTAGACAGCAATATCCGTTTCATGTCCAATGACTATAATATTCACACGATGCATCAAGATCAACAGGATATATTAATTATAATAATACAGGCGCACAGAGCACGCATCGATCAATTAGATAGACTAAATTAGCAGAATAAGTGTGGAGTATACATAAATCAGGATTTAGACCTTTGGTTACTCAATAAAAATGTTTTCTAAACTTTCATATATCCAATAACGTGCTCGCTACACAAGTTCTTCGACCTGTGCAATTTAAAGAACTATTAAAAGCAAACATGTCCAGACATTGAAGAATGAAGAATAATAGTCACAGGTAATAATAGACATAGTTTCAATCAAAGAAATTGAAATACACGTACGTAACGAGAATAAGTAGAAATTTGTATAAAAAGGACGCGCGCCCCAAATTGTCTGGCAAATGTTGGTACCACTACCAATATGGTTTGCAATTTCTATAAAATAAGCCTTAAGTGTCGAAAGTAGAGTTAGAGAGTAGAGTGATTATGATGATCGATTTTTCGGGTATATTTTTTTTGTAAGTATAACGAATTTGCAATATATATATATATAGCTAGTTTTGTACCAAAAGGTACAGTCAAAAGTGATTTCAATTGAAAGTTATAGTCTAGCCGTCCACCCACGTGCCGGCGTGGTTCAGCGGTTCGACCCTGATCTTGAACCGCAGCCGATACATACTAAGTACTATAAATATACCTATATCGATGCATGAACTAATTCTCAATTGGACGTCACGTGCTCGATCAATTGAAGAGGTTTTATTTTATCAAACTCACAATGGTCTGGTAATGTCTGTCTTTTGTTAGAGATGTTTTTGTATCTTACGTAATATGTGTGCTGTGTCTTATTCCGTTTGATCCGCTTAGTCACAATCAGAGCAAGTTTTTTTAAAATATGCATTGTTACGATGTAGATTCAGTACAATAAAGGGATTGTGTGATTAGATTCTACATAATAGCTTAGGATAATATTTACATACTAAATAAACATTTTTATTACACATATTTCTACATACCTACAAAAAAAAATATGAATTTAAAATACCTACTAAATATGATTCTTTGCATGTATGAACAATTGTACACATTTCATTTAGTAAGACCAAAACAGTCCCATTTAACTAACACATCAATTATAGAAGGGTAAACGTCCCAAACAGGCACATAGCGTCATTAATATCAGGCCCTAATCTGGCGCGCGACAGATAATGGCTCCATCGTTAGCTACAATACATCATCTGGGACCGCTCTCGTGTGGCGAATGTGGAACAAACATAACAAACATTGCATTTATTGATTGATTCATTTAGGGTTTGTGGAACACCTTCGACATGAGTTTGTAATAAGTTTGTAATGTATGTACAAAATGTAATGCATTAATCTAGAAGATCATTAAAAAGTAGATAGGTATCGTAGTATTATCAGAATATGAACTCAGAAATGTATGAAACACGTGTTGATATAACTAATTGATCAAATAAGACATTCCCGATTTCTCCACAATGCGGGGAACTTTAAACGATCACTGGTCACATACAATTAAATTGATGTGCCGGCGTTAATTACAATTAGCAACAAGTCTTCGTCCTTGAACTTAATTGTGTGATGACGTCATCCAATTCCTTCGAGTAAGTCAGTCAGTGTGCCACATCCATCTGCTGCATTATACAAAGACATTGTAACCGTGTGGACTTTATGGCAAAAATTCAATTAACGAAAATATGTATCAGCACTAGGGGAATGTGGCATCAAACGCGTTGCTTTAGGAGACAAAGTAAACTGTATTATTTTTAGGACCGTATACTACAACCGTACCAAAAACACTATGGTCCGTCGCTCGTTGCATCGTGAAAGCAAAACAAAAGGATAAAAATCACTTTTGCTGTGATACAACAAGTAGCGGCATTATATCAGGGCCGTCGGCGCCGCATCGTCATGATAACGTGATAAGGTTTCAATACAATAGTTTGCATACGTCAAACATAATTAAGTAGGTGGTAGTTCTTAGCTTACATTGCCTATGCTCTAATATACACTGTGCGGGTATTCCAAGTAAATGAGCCCTACTCCGTGACCGGGGGAACTAATGGTCTCTTCTAGCGATTTATTGCCCTCTGCATCTCGTATGCGAGACGGAGACGCTATTAGGGGCCTAGTGGCACTCATTGCAGTGCATTTGCATTCTGTGACCTTGACGAGGTTGGATGGAGCTTTGAATAATGCCGACGGTGCTGCGTGATATTAGTATGACAACATTTTTGTAACGGTTGAAACATTATGTTAAAATTGTATTTTCATGATCTCTCTCTTTGAGTTGAATTTCCTTGTGACTGAGGGTCGTGACTCCCCCGCAGAATTAATTCGTTAAGGAGTTCTCTTGGGCAGATACATCGTGGTGGGTGCCCAGGTCCTTCCACGGAAGGCACATGTTCTCGGATGTTGTGGTCCTCAAACATGTCAGTTTTTTCACGATGTTTTCCTTCACCGTTAAGCGAGTGCAAATCCACACATAACTTGTAAAACAAGTCATTGGTGTAGGGCCGGATGGATTCTCACCACTATGCGTCAGGATGAAAAGCAAACTTTTGAACTGCCGAACACTCACTTAATGATTTTCATGGTAACTGTTGGATAATAAGCCTTTTAAGTTAAAGAAAGAGATGAATTGGCTTGAATAGCTTATTAGTGAGTATGATAGTACAATAAATGATTTAACTTTGACTTTGACTTACTATAGAATATATATTGCTAACTATATATAGAATATATACAGCTAAAATAACTATAAGTTTAATTTTATTTCAATGTAATATTAATTAGTAATTTTTTTGACGAGACATGACTGATGCCAACACCTATTATCATTATAATAAGTTAGTTGTAATTCTGTATGTCAATAAAATCTATCTATCTATCTATCTATCTATCTATCTATTGTAACGCTTTGAAAGTGTGAAAGTGGATATAAAAGCGTTATCCATGAGGTTTGGCTACCTAAGTCTATCTAGAGGGTATTAGGTAGTCAATAAATAAAAGGTTAGACTATTGTTACTAATAATTTAAGTATATTTAACTAGGTATTCAAAAGGTGGTAGTCTCACTTTACAATTTTGATTAGGTTTCTTATTTACTTTTAATTTACAGGTAGTTTAAACAATGATTAGATCTATAGATATATGGGCGCCAGCCTTAGCTCTATGAGTACTCTTTAAATTACACAATTGTCCTCAGGGCCGAGGGGAAATGCCTACACCAGGGTATCTAGTTGCAACCAGTATGCGTTTTAGTCAGTCAACAACACAATAAAAGTATAAAGGCACCAGGCATTATATATGCCTGGTGTTACCGGCTTAGTGATGGGGACGGAGTCAGGGCGGAGACACCCGCCATAGAGGGCTGGAAGAAGCAGCAAGTTCTCCCAACACGGTTGGTGACCTCCGGCACCCCGCGCCCAAAGCACGATGTAGAAATGTGAAGTAGGGTGTGTGGTGAAGTAAGTAGGATTGTGTGCGGCCTAGGCTAGCAGCCTTAGACCGTGTAGATGAGTTGTAGAAGGGAGTATTCTTGCGAGAAACTAAAAAAACCCTGTTAACAAACAGTTACATTTATTTTATGTTCCGCTTTAGAGGGTAGATGGTATCTGCACGCACCGCACTTATGTCGTAAAACTTACCCAGAATCTGGGGTTTTTCCTCTCACAGATCAGCGGCTGCGTGCTAGGATGAAGTCCGCAGGCCTCATCGACCAGCACTACCTCCAGCAGACAGCAAATATAGCAAACAGCCTACGACAAGAAACGTGGAAGATTAATCCCGGTGAACAGGTTCTTTCACTGAGCTCTTTTTCTCGAACACTCACCAACAACGAGGGAGTTCTTATTTACGGAGCGTGGCGAGTTGACTGAACTGCTTCTGCCGGGGTCCGGGGGTCGAGACCCCTAGACCCCGCTTACATTTTTTCTTGCCGTGCGCGTTTCTATCTGTCGAGTCACCTTTCACGTCTCTCTGACAGGTTAGAAAATAATGTCAATTCGACACTTGACATTGACAGTCGCAACCCAAATCTTTGTTTTGCGACTGCGCAACGTATCGACATTTAGCCATTTTAGACTAAATGAACGAAATGAAATGAGGGGTTACAATATATAGAAGACGTTGGTATCCGGGATACAGATATTTCTCGTCCGGACGCCAACACACCGCGTGCAACTTTGAAATTAGATTATAAATATTACCTTTTCTTAGTTTTTAAGTACCTATTGTATGAAACCAATAAAAAAATTTGAGTTTTGAGTTTGAGTTTTTTGAGAATCAGAATTTCAAACAATCACAGAATATTCGTCTTGCAAAAACTTAAAATTAGATCAAATGTATAGTTAAAGACAACATATTTGGCTAGTCTTTTCTTAATTTCTTTTGTAATATAACGTTATTATTTTGTTCGAACTATGTAACTGGAAACACACAAGCCACTCAGTAAACAAAACAACATTAATAAACTACACTGTAACACTCGTATCATTACCACGTGTTACATATAACACCGTTATGTCCCAAACAGCAAGTCACGTCCCAAGCAGGGCACATCTGGACCTGAATCAGTGGAATCAAGCCTGACAGGTCATTCATCATTACTCATTGCCTCGGCCATAATAGATACATCTCAATCTAGACAACCATACTGTTTTGTAAGCATTGCTGTGGCAGTGTATTGTTTTTGGTTTTCCACATTTCATTGATGGGCCATTTTGTTTGGATTCCAAGACTTTATTTCATTTACTTCAGTTTGATGTTTAAATAACAGGTTATAAGACAGTACAAAAATATTTGCAGGACACTACACGGTTCATGCACGTAAAATGATGTGTTTAAGTTATGTTAGTTACTACTGGGTGGAAATGACTTTATTATCAGTAATAATATCGATTTATTTCAATTATTTCATTTTTTAAATCATAAAACATCTACAACAGAATACAAACACAACGATTCATAGCCATCCATATTAAAAACATCATAAACCACCAATCCCATAAAATTATAATAACAGACAAGTACGTAGAAATAAAAGCCGCACCCACGGTCTCAGATAAGCTGACTCACAGACAATAAAGACTAATTGCCTCCTGTGTGGACACAGCCTTAAACCCCATGCCTAGGCCATAAAGCAGTCCACCTACATTCATACATCCTCGGGCGCCATGGGGTTGACGTCATGTCTCAGTGAACATTGTATGGGGACACACCATGACTTCATGGCGAGGATTGTGAGGTTTATTGAATGATCATATTGATCACACAGATACAAGTTGAGCTTATGCTACTTCCTATTGCCGTTTTAAGTACATAAAGAAATGAATGTAGCAGGCTTTATTATATAAATTGCCTGCTACTATTTTCATCGTATTTTAAAAATTGTAATTGGCACATCCGTATTATAATTTAAACCTTAATCGCTTAGATTTTTTATTCTGTCAAGCACTATTATGCCAAATAAATTTTTAATACATAGGTAATACAGGCCAATGAAATTATCAAACTCAATTTTGTTTAAGCTTTAGCTTAGTATGGGGCTAGATGGCACTGTGTGATATGTCTTAAATAAAAAAATAAATGTATTTTACCGAAACAGATCCATCCATCAGAAGGATCAAACAACAATCTCTATCAACCCTGGTACTTTAACACATTACAAACTTTGACCTTATTTCTCTATTCTCTTATTTCTTGATGCATACTATTTTATCACGAAAACCATAACCCATCAACGATGTAGTTGATCTGTGCTTTGCTTCAATTGGTAAAATAATAGCACCCACGGCTTCTTCTCATAGGTGTATGGTAATACTCCAATTGACAGAATTAGAAGTGCCATCATCACCTCATCAAGCTAATGTGACTCATATATGTATATGGAAATTTATTGCCATACAAGCCAAATGTCATAAATTTATGTCGAGCCTTGACTGAAGTTCAAAATATTTAGGGAAATGTTGTCACCGTTGAGACTAAAATAAGCAATGATATCTATCTTAGACAATAGTAATAAAATAAATGACGTCTATGAACAATAATTAAAAGTTATTGAATCGTAATATTTCGCAATAGCCGAAATTCATTCACATGCATACATAAGCAAAATATACTTGCAGTAGAAAAAGCTACTAGAAGTTATATTTTTAGAATGATGATGGCTAAGCAAAATCTTGCTTGATGGTTCTAAATGTTAAAATATAAAAAAATACTTTAAAACAAAACGTAACCAAATGCGGTTATAATTTCCAGCTAAACTCATAAACGTCACAGAGATATCCTTTAATTGAATCAGCTTCGGGTAGTAAAGCGAGATAATTGCGTTCCCTCGAGTGTTCTCATAAAAAACTACAAAAGAACGTAATAATGAACTTACATCCAGCGCGGCAATAAAATAAACCAATTTGCTGGAAACTTTATTATCCCCGCCTTGTCTAGAATGTCTAAATTACTAGGATTTTACAGCTTTCCTAATGTTATTTCACGCATGTAATTTGAGGATTAACCAGTTTCTACTCATACAGTCCATTACAATAAATTAAATGATGTTTCTATTTTACATTAAAATGATATAAGAAAACACATTTTAAATTGTTACAATACCTACATATTAATTATGCATATTTTAAACATCATGTTATTTTTGTACGAAACTGGCTAGACAACTACCAAATTTCAAAAAATTAGTACTCTAAATAGACTTTAGCATAATTTGTAATGCCGGAAAATCGCGTGAGGGAATAGGAGTGAAATAAAAAAAGCGGCACATTGCAGTGTAGTGAATAAACGAGGGTTTAATGATTAAACAAACATACAAGTCACCTAGTTGGCAAGCTTTCTGTTTCGTGTCACAGTTTGTTCCAGTCTCAAATGAATCGTTTCCCACGCCACATCCCACTGTGTACATTACACTATCTGTCTGAAATTAACTATTTGCACGCAATAATTAGGCGTGATTTTACTAACATCAAAACATACTATATCCGTTTCTAGAACCCATTACTCAAACGTTTGCTTAGTATGGAGCATGAAATGGCGTGGAACTTTTATTTATTTATTTATACATTGATATCATGAATCATTGGAGTCATCTAGTAATTGATAATACCACGATTGCAATGTAGGAAAAAACTAAATCAAGAACCAGTCTTAACAGACCACACAGTTCACAGTTTAAAAACCTAGAGAAGTTCAAAATAAGCAAAAGAATAGAACTATAAAGTATACTGGATTTCATGTGTCTACTTTACTAACGTCGCTCTATTCATTGGAAATACCTACATATTTCCAATTCTAGCAACGCCTGTTTTTGGACAAATTCCAAAAATTGTTTCGAACGTGGTCACTGTTCAATAAATTCATTAATCGAATTGTCCCAATGATTGCTTCTTGCCTTGTAGCTATAAATACAGGTATTTGCGAAACAGAAAACGACAGATGCGTTCGTTTTTTTTAAATAGTTTTTTTTTTGTTATATTGATGAAAATTATCCAAATTATGTAATAAAATCATGCAAAAAAAGAGTAACTGCGATATTGCTACGGTTTATTTAAGTGCTACGTTCATACAAAAGACATCAACGCATGCCCTCTACGAAAGTCGTTATTGGACCCCTTGGTACATTAATTATGCCATAAAAATAAAAATCAGTGTACTTTCATAACCTCTTTGAACTGTTTACCTCGCAGGGCATTCGTTACGCATCTCGTGGCTTTCGCCATTCATAGTTCGGCATTACGCCACTCATCATTGACTTAGCAGGCTTGCGCCGCTCCTCAAACATTAACTTTATGTCATGGCCTGTTATATTGTATGGGCTAATTATACCACTGTAGTATATTTAAAAGCTCTGTCTACAGATTCGTTATAAATGTGCTATAAAGGTAGCACCAGTTATTTCTTTACGTATTTTAATACATACATTTAATCACTAAACACGTTAGCAGACATTCTGGTTGATTTAGATCGCTATAAAACAAACTAGAATTATTCATGTGTCTGCTGCGGTGACAAGGCGGGAAATTAAACTGTCAAAATACGGAAATATAAATACAGACATCACATAGTAGTATTATCATCATGGGCTTTATTGCATCTACGAGATATTCTTTATGTGTGGGTCGATACTATTTTTGATGCTGCGCTCGTGGCTAAATAAGCAAGTACGAGAGCCACTTATATCATAATAATCGTATATGCTATTAGATTATCCTTAAGTCACAGAAATCCTTATAAAACAATGAATACCAAATCCATCCAGATACAAAAAACTGAGGATATAAACTGAGGAATAAGGATCTAAAAAATTCTAATCGGAATTGATATGTCGACTACATTATTTGATATAAATTATTCTGGTACATGCAAATAAGCCATAATGTTTTTAAGAGCTTCTCTCCATTAATGTCGTCGTTTATTTTATTAAATAGTTTTCTGCACACCTACGCAGATTTGTAGAGATCTGTCATCGAAATTATACTTTCATTAACATTAAAAAGGTGGAAGTTAAACCGCAAAGAAATATTCCGTCAATCGTTGTTATTTTTTTATTATATAGAATAACTATAACGAATTCACACAATAATATTCACTTTTAAATAAACGTTTAATAATGTCTTCAAGGACATGTTGTTCGTTCTACAAGATTTACAACATTACTTATACCATTTTATTCGTTTACAAGCTCTTCAACTAACGATAAATTGGAGTTTAATTGTAAACAGTTTAGTGAATATCGTTGTTTAGCAATTCTCACCCAATTTAATAAATCTTCCAATTGGATCTCAGGGCTGAGTATTATAATTTTGTCTAACTGTGTTAGAAGTGTAATAATTTCACACAATCGTGATGTTGTTTCTTGTAGCTTGAGTTATTTACTTGCAGAAAAGACAATATACCAGGTTTATAGTAACTTTTCTATTGTACCGAATAGTTTGAAGAGTACTAAACGTTTTAAACACAGAATACAGATATTTTTAACGAATAGCAGTATCATTAAAATATTCTAAAAGTACTAGACCGTTAGTTGATATAAAGCAGCGCGTGATACTAGAGCTAAACATTTGGACGTCACGATATTTCTGCGCTCCAACACGCATCAATTTTAGTTCTCGCATTCTGAGCCTACGTCCTAAACAGCCTAAACATACACAGGAAAATAACCTCTATAACCACATTGTATAAAGTACAAAATTACTTTCACTAGTTTCCATAGAGCCAATACTGAAATAGCCTGTATTGTTAGTAGCAGGTGGTGCGTCTCACGCATTGTATCATAACTTCTTGGTAAAGCTACTTCGCTTACAAGAAAATGATGAAATAAATAATACTACAAAGATGAGAAAATAAACTGGAGGTTAAATGTTGGCTAAGTTTGTTGGTGATGGTCATCGATGGTAAAAAGGAAATTGTAGAATACAACTTCAATATAATGATATCGATAGATCGCAAATACACGTAGAAACATTAAGCCTGCTTTAAATTGATGCATAATATTATTTGTAGTCAATACACTCTTTCATTATTATTTACCTACGTCAAACTAGAAATTCGTGATAACGATGTTGCTCTCTTTACCGATTACCAATAATTTATTAAATAAATTTAGCTTCGATTTCACCCATGTGCAGCTTGCAATTATCATAGAAACATTTCTATATTTAGTAGAAACCAGCAAATAAATTCCCATCTACCTACTCAAGTGCAAAGCTAGATCTGAAATATTTAGCTCATGTCTCACCGCATGCATCACCCTCCTCTAGCAGTACGAGACAATATCTCAATCAACTCGCACTCTCGTGACCTCGATCCTTATGTGAGTCAAAGTCATCCCGAAATACAGACAGACAGAGAACAAAATGAATGTAATTTATTCAACACAAGTTATCTGGTTGGTTTAAAAGCGTGAGTGCATCTTCGTTACTCATCCGCTGGTTGGCGGATATAAATTACGAGTCTGTTTCGCGCATTCCTTTTCTAACATACTCGGCGTGCATCAAACGGGGCTAGAGTAACCATGTATTGCAACTTTTGAATTTGTTCCATAACATGTTAACGTAAGAAACAAAATACACCAAGATTTTTGTACTTACTTACCTACTTAATACAGGCAGATTGCACACCGTATTGACTTGTTACACTAGAGAGTAAGGAATTTTACTACCACGTTACTTGAAACGACATCCCACAAGAGACACTGTAGACATCTGGAAATCAATGGTTCAACAACAACGTATATATAAAATATTTAAATTAAGTTAATTAAATAAAACACCATCAATAAAAATATAATAATAAAACACTAGTGGTTAAATAGGCAATCGCGAACAGTAAGTATATTACTCACTATTAAAGCATCCGTACGAGACTACATCTTGACGTTGACTGATATGTTGCTCTAGAATTTCACCGCGAAAATATTTACGATACTTTCAGCGAGCGATCATTGCTCTGTCTTCACAATTAAATAGTAGTGTTGATGGATGGGACACGAAATTTTACAGTTTTTAAGCTCTCTACGACAAAATCACGGTAGAAAAAAATATTTTCACATATTTATATTTATAAGTAAAACATTTTATGTTTTTATTATAGTTGACATTTATAAACTTATTCTTACTTACTCATTAATTAATAGTACCATTAATATCAAATCTACAATATGTAACATACATTTAGCACTGTCCGAGGAACATCCGAAATTATACTCATCCGCAAATTCCCAGCAATTTAGATGTCTGCGAGCGCTCTTATTCCCAGCCTTGGCTTTGAAGCTATTTACAACTAAAACAAAGTTAGCGTGTTTACAGGTCGCTAAATCCAAGAAAATCTGCGAGAGACACAGAACGATTATATGACTACATAGAAGACAGAAAAAGTTTAGGTGTAGTTAAAAACGATAATATTTAAAGCATATCACGCACAAACGGCTGAACGAATGATCATGATTTTTGGTATGTAGACAGTATGAAAACCTGGCAGTAGCATAGAAAATACTTTTTATCCAGAAATAATGCGATTGAAGCCGCGGGCGTCGATTAGTTATCAATTAATATACATCCCTCTCTATTTTTCGCGTTTATTTATTGAATGTAGTGTTTAGTGTAACATTTTCCGTGAAAAAATGCATCGCAAGGTTGTCTGCGATTGCTAACAGTTTGTTTGGACGTGGTGCCCACGCACGCGCAGTGCGTCACTTTGTAGTTGAATTAAGCAATTACATGGTTTGTTTCATTGCTTGTTTTAACAGCTTGCTGCAGAGCCCAGGTCATGGTTTCTGGGAAATATATTAGACAAAGTATTTGTAAAACTGAGCAGCTTAAATTTAAAATAAGCTAACGAAAGCAATCTCGTTAAGATTCCGATGAATTCATGTACAAGCTTCTATATTCTGTGGTACAGGCATGCTGGCCGGTAATGGCCAACTTTCTAGACAAATAAGTTGAAACTCATACATATCATGCAAAGTTAATATTTTTTATTTGTCTTGAGGCTTTAATTGACCTAAATATAACCTGCCTCCACACGGATCAGCTTTTCTTGAAATCCTTGTACCACAAATCTCAATTCCACAGTAATTATCAATATGTTAGCATTTATGCTAATTGCTTTATTATCTAGACATCTATGAAGCTGTGAAGCTCGTTCCCATGACATTCTTTAGCCAAAATATTACAGCACTGACTCTTCTGATTTATATAATTTTGAATTCTTTTTTTACGTTTTAAGTTTTAAACAAAACCATACGTATACTTAGTAGCACTACATTGTGCAAGGCATTATTTAAATGACACAAATGCGCCATCCTCTGTATTGCTGTTGGTAAAGTGTCTTGTTGGGGCACCTGTATACCAAACATGTGGTGGACCTATAATACATACGGCAGTAGGGTATAAAAGATAGATGTACAGACATAACAACAGTAATGTATTCAAATGTTTCACTACTGAGAATGCATGAGAATAACTAGACTGTGGATATTAAATGTTGATGGTGGCTAAATGGCTTATTTGGCGAGGCAATTTAACTTTACGAGTTCATAGAGACCACATTTAAATACGATAATAAAATCGTTTTACTGATAAATCCTAACAGTATTACCTTCTAACTGAGCCTACTAAAAACCAAGTTAAATGCTTCTGCATATGGTTAAAAGTATAACTAAAAAGTTCTGATAAAGATTTAATATTTTCAAAACCAATGAGTACCAAAAGTTTGTCTTTTTCTTCAAAAGATTGTCTGGACAATAGTAAATAGTAATAAATATAAATTCGTATAAAGTCTCATGTTTTTGATGCTATTGCAATATACTTAGTAATCTATTGCAAGGGCTGAAGACAATTTTTTACAAAATAAATATTTCAGTTACAAACTAGATCTAAATATATCCAACAGCCAGCAATCATTCATTATATTAAATTTAATTAGTTCTATGCTGTAGGTAATCTAGACTGCATCGGTATTTGTTGCGAGCTTCCTGAAAGCGGTCGTCTTATTGCGCTGCCAGGGCCTACTGATACCGACATAGTACAATAATATTACTTTACGCTCTTATATAATAATATGCTTAATGCTTAGATAGTTAAAACACTGTTGAAAGAAAGGCACTGAATGAAGCAAGAGTGTGATTAGATAGTCTCAGTTTGTTTCTGCTCGTTGTCGGCTGAAAAATTGAGATCTGATACAAGAGTACTCAAGTCTAAATAAAGTTGATATTTGTTATGTTTATATCACGTTAGAGCGAACTTAAGATCAATTATTTAATCGTTGCAAATAATAAGTAAATACTACGAGCTATATTTTTAAGACCACAAAATTTTAACTAGTTTTCACTGACTTGTACAATAACATGATTCACGTTCTTATCAAATGACTTAGACCAATCTATTACTATTATATGTCCATCCCTACTATCTGCCTACATTCCATTGATACAATCTGTGCACATTTGGTACTCAGCTCACAGCCCGCCCGGTGCAGGCAACGAAGCAATTTGGAACGATCTGTGAGGGTGTTTGAATGATTGTATATAAGCCAAGCATAAAAAAAAACTAAATATATAAAACTCAATGGTGACTGACTGACTGACATAGTGATCTATCAACGCACAGCTCAAACTACTGGACGGATCGGGCTTAAATTTGGCATGCAGATAGATGTTATGACGTAGGCATATGCTAAGAAAGAATTTTTAAAAATGCCACTTTTAAAGGGGTGAAATATGGGATGCAAGTTTTACTTCTTAATGCGAGCGAAGCCGCGAGCACTCACTAGCAAGGAATAAAAATGTTGAGGTGGTATTATGGCTGTTTATTGATTACGCAGATTATTTTAGTCACTGCCTACACTCTACACTTACCTGCATAGCTTAACTAATTATTATTAAAAAAATCTACTAGGTACTATATTTTTTCTTTCAGAAAACAATTAAATTTACTTTAAATATGAGTTAATTTTTATTAAGTGCTAAACCTGCACTATGGTTGTTTTAAATTAAACTTTTTATTGGAAAATGAGCGACTTACTTTAAATAATATATGATTCAATCATCTGCATACAATGGTATACATAATAAGTACTTAAAATCATTACCTGCATTATGTTTTAATACAACATATCGTTTCGTTACTACATATGTATGTACATATGTAGGTTGTATACATTTTAGGTATTAGTCTATCACAGATTGCACCACACCAACCACCAGCACACATCCCATACTAGTGAACTACAATAGGTAGTTCCTAGAAGCAATCTATCAGCCGTGTGTCGAGTCTAGTCCACATTGATGCACCGCCTCTACCCTGTACTTAGTGACTGGAGAGTATTCTGTGGCCTGTCACCATTGTTACTATACAGGGATACCTGAAAAACAATAGCAACTTCGCAGGTCACTTAGAAGCTTGAGAATGTGTGTGAATATTCGCGCCTGGCTAGGAATCGTCGTATACTGATGCAAGTTCGAGTATATTTTAGCGCAAATATGTTATTGAAATTCGCAGAATCAGGTAGTTACGTAACATCCGACGACAACTTCTGTTATAACACTTTTGTAAGTATTTGAAAAAAGAGTGCTGTTTCTTTCAAAAAGTTCATCGCTTCTTAACGAAATGTATGAAAAAGCTAAATATCTTCGTGAATTACTAAAACTCATGGAACAAATATTGTTTTATACTATATCAGCTAATTATTACCAAATCCTGTGAGGTTCCTGATATTTATATTTATCCTGATACCTGAATAAGGTAGCCTTGTATGCTATTCTATGGCTGACATCAAACCAACTATACAGTATTCTATGTAGCTACCGTAGTGACTATAGTAGGTCCAGTAGCTGGGGCATAGAAATGGAAGTGTCAGCACAAGTGTCCTATCTGGGACAATTGCCAATGAGAGCGATGACTTCATCCCATGCTGTTGTTTTGCATACAACGATACATACCACACTTGTCTAGGTACCACTATGTATGCGTGTAGCACCTATGATTATTATTATGTATGTTCGTTGCATATGGCTAAAGAAGTATGGTTGATACCTACCGTTAATATTTGACAGCTGGCCAAATTGTATTTATTTAATTAACTTAAAAGTTTTTTTAATAAAATAAAACTGTGATAAAGCGCGAGTATATAGCAAAATTTTGATGACTCCTTAGCAAGTATATACTCGTATGTACAAAATACGGATAGTTTTTCATATACCATAACTAACAATGAGTAATTAAATAAATATGTAAATATTGGGACACATCGCCATCTAGCCCCATACTAAGCAAATGATTGTATACATAATACATATACGATTACACAAACTACAAAACAGTAAACCGTGTAACCGACACTACCAAAGAAGTTTACGTCTACAAACAGTCATAAATCCGTAGTGTTACTAATGTTTCGTCATTTACTAAACAAATAAATGATTTTACAGCTCGTAGTAAAGTGCCACCGAAATAAATTATACGCTAGAGTAAACCAAACCATCAGTCAAACTCGGGTTTGGTCAAATTAGTACCTAAGTTGGACATAATCAAGTTTGCTATGTAACTGTACGTTTTTCTAAGAACTACTTAAGATCACAAATTTGAGTGTTAAAACGAAGTAATCTTGTCTTATATTTCTTTACAGTCTTAAACTAATAAAAAGTAGTAAAACAGTTTTACAATTTGAAACATGTCTGCAGTGTTAAACTAGCTGTTAGTGTAAGTGCATGATTTGTATGCCCACCAGGCGCCTCTAATACCGTGTCTTCAGCGTGCAGCTGCGAATAAATACAATATAATACATTCATTATATTCTAAAGATATGCAAAAATGCAATAAACAGAATACTAATTCTACTATTTATGTATATGCGAATAGACACAAAAATATTTATGCATTTAGAGTCGGAATCTTTAATCTTGGACATAATACGTATTGGTCATGGAATGGGTTAAATGAGCTGATTAAAACGTTTGATAAAATTAAACGATAAAGTTTGCCTATAGACTGGCACACCTGGGACTGAATGCTTTAAGGTTTTATTGAATTACGTCATTGTTGCATCTTTTGTATGCGGTTCTTAAAGTAGTACCTACTAGTGATGTAACGAATATTCGCGTTCGCATTCGCATTCGCGAATATTCGCATATTTTTGCACATTCGTATTCGCATTCGCATTCGCAAATTTCTGCGAAGGTTTTGCGAATATGAATATCAGAAAAAAAAACAAGTTGAAGATGATAGTAGGCTAATAAAATTAAAATTAATTCATTTCTTATGTTTTTTAATACAAGAAAAAGTAGATTTACCTCGTAATCGATCACATTATCAGTCTTCTCTTCACTTTATCATTTGCCTTGGCATTACTTATACTATTACTTTACTTTATAAAAAACCAATAGTATATATTTACAAGTCTTAAACATAATATTAAAATATATAATATACCTAAAATAAAATATGAAGTAAAATAAAACAAACAAAAATTAATCAAAGAGCCCACCCCGGATTGCTCCCGGCGCAAAGGTTCCCATCACGCTCGCCGCGTTGCCACGTTGAATCGCGATGGCTAACCTTTGCACCAAAAATGATCCAGAGCGGGTCTCTCGTCTTCTCGTTAATTCTTCGGCCTAACTCCCTGACGAAATCTTTAGCGTCACCACCGTCTTTACTTTATTATATTTTACTTTACTTTGGGCAATGAAGCTTAACAATTAAATTTTCTTTAGAACTTTTAAGACAAAATATATAATGCAATAAATGCAATATAAGTAAACAAACAAAAACAAATTCTTCTAAGAACTTTTTATCAGTTTTTATCAGTTACGCAAATAAAAATTCTTTTATCTTTTTTTACTATCACATAACACTATAAGTTACCTATATAATCAATCATCTTCTTAAACAAAACTTTAAATGATAATCAAATAAAGCAATTTTTCTCCTACAATAATCTATAATATACATTCTCGTAACAAACTACAAACGAAACGCACTTCGTTCAAACTGCCATCAAGCCATAGACGATAGGCGCCGAATTTGAAAGCAAAAACTGAACATTCGCATTCGCATTCGCGAATGTCGGTTATAGATATTCGCATCCGCATTCGCGTTCGCGAATGTTTAAAAAATGATATTCGTTACATCAATAGTACCTACTGTATACGACAAAATGTATTTGTTCTATAGTTGGGTTTTCCATAAGCCTTACCACAGATTTACAAATTTAAAGTTTTGTAGACATTTGCTATTCATTGTTAAGCACTCGACATCAAGTGTTGCTCTCTTTCGTATGAAGATAGACGTAAGTCAAAAGATAAGAACTCATACATATACTTTCTGTGTGTTGAATCAACATTTTATGCCTTTTTGTCATCTTGTACACCATCCATTGCTGGTTACTAACGCTGTGCGTTGTATTGTTGCAGGACAAGGACAGCAACCTGACGGTGCCGGCGCGCTGGGAGGACCGCAACCTCAGGAACTACCTCAACCAACAAACTGAGAGTATGGCCCTTTTATACTAACAATCACTCGTGACTACAACGATAAAAATAATCTAGATTGATGAGGTCTGACATGTCTAGCCCTGATATAAAATGGCACTATCAGCCAAGAGATCCAACTCTTCGAATGTTAAATCAAGTAGAAAATGTAGAGTTCAGTCAAAACGTCTGCTCTCTCTAAACCACAATTTATCAGTATGTAAGGCTAGAGTGAACAACACTCAAGCGCTATTTTAAAAATATATATAGGTAATTATGATTGAGACTTGCTTGTTAAGCTAGCTCCTACTCTTTAATTCAAACCCCTACTCAGTCTCTAATGAAAAAACCTGTAATTGCAGGCAAGACAAGTCGCTGGATCGGCGGCATCTACGACATCGTGTCGAAGGCGTGGAAGTGGGGCGGCGAGCTGCGCCAGATGCACTACCAGTCCTTCAGCAAGATGAAGAAGATGCAGCCCGAGGAGCTGCAGTACCACTGCATCGCCATGATGCCCGAGATATGGTACAGGTTAGTACGAAGTCTTTCATTTGAGAAGTTTCTCAATTTTTTTACTGATTTGCCGCCACTCGTATAGTCATAGATAGAGCACCAATCTCTAAAGTTGGGACTTGTGCTCTTAGCTTGGATTCACATCAGCCATCAATAATACAAAATTCATAGCAAAATTTTACTCAGAGCATGACACACTGGCAACGCTTTCCAGTTTCTTACACGTGTGATAATTTTGTGTTAATTTATCCACATATGCCTTACAAACAAATATTTGATCTCAAATAGAATATTACAATCATTAAAAATCTTAAAGAAATTCAGGTTTCGAGCTGCGCGATCCAAATCACCTACCTAGTACATCGAGGCTAACAAGATATGTACATAGGTAGGTATCTGAGTTTTCTGAGTAGATATACGAGTCTTATGTATTAAGTTACTCTAACAGATAAAGCAGGTAAACACCATTGAGATGCCAGTAGAACCAGATAGCGGCTTCGTTTTATTATCCAGTGACATCACCGCAACTATTGTCATCTTCTCAGAAGCGTATTGAAGTAGACTCTTAATTAGTACATTACGTGGGGATTTCCATAAAGCGGATTTATTCGGAGGCTTATAGCGTTCGTGACGAGCGTACTGTGTGGTGTGGCGGGACTCGGGCCAAGGGCAGGGAGGGCCAACTGTGGAATCCGATCTAAACTGCCATATTGAATGGCGGGTGGGCAAGGAGTGAGCGGGGGCGGGATAGGCATATGTTTTAGGTTTTCGATCTTGATATTCAAAGTGAAAATTGGATATACATATGACTAAATCTTTCTGTATTTATTATCATCTAGCCAGAACGTGTACCTTCAAAACCTGCAGCTGATCCCATGACAAAGTCTGATACATTGGATAATTTTGTATGGTTTTCTTATGACCTATAAACGACATAATGCATCCTTTAATTTGCATGATGCATATTAACAAAAGCATAGTTAGAAGCTTGAATTGCCGCTGGTTCCTGCATGGAATGAACGCAGACTTTCAATCTACGGCCGACAACAATTTGGAGTCAAGAATTGATTAACACTAATAAAAATTGACACTTCAATTGATCATTGATTGCCAATTCATTGCAATTGTATCAATTTTTATCAATGACTATCTGTCCCGGCAGACTTCGTACTGCGACCTAAGCTTTTGTACAAATTAATTATTTTTTTTTGTTTTTTTTTTACCCTTTTAAACTTTCCCTAGACCTCCACGAACATTTCAAGACTAAGATAAGATAAATCCGTTCAGCCGTTCTCGAGTTTTAGTGAGACTAACGAACAGCAATTCATTTATATATATATAGATAGATTCATGCCATCAAACAGACGTCCAGTTGTCACAATACAGGTAGTACGAGTACCTATACGTGTAGTTTATAGTTTTAAAACTTGCGTTTTATTACTAGCATTTGGTAGAAAGTAAATATTATGTAAGTAAATTCAACGTGGGGACCAAGTTCAATTTTAGCAAAAAAAATGGAAACATGTTAAATTACTCGCGTAAACTTTTAATTCAAACCAAGCCCTCCCAATATTGGCAAACAAAAATCTATACCGCGAAAAGCAATAAGTTTTACGAACCATTGTGTGCGAGCATGGGGTCTGGGGCCGACATGTCGCCGGCAGATGGCGGCACAATAAAACCACGGCGAAACAACGAACGAGACCCGCCATATAAATATAATATTACATCCAGACAGCCTCGGAATAACTTTGATAATTTGGGTATAAGAAATTTTATAAAAGCCAAACGAATTCTGTCCTGTAAATTTACCCACATATTCGGAATCGTATTTTTGTCCCATAATCAGATCATATTTACTTGCTTAAATTATTAGTACTACTGTTGCAACAGGAACTGTTGTTAAATAAACGCAGGCAATTTTTTTTTTTGTACAACTTGTACAAGTGCGTGTTTGATGGTTTTCCTTACTACGAGCAAGCACGTAGCAGTGAATAAACACTGCGTGAATGTGTGACTTGAACAAACTTTTACTTTTGTTTCCATTGATTGGCTCCATAACACTGTAATTTATTACAAAACGTTAACTGTGAAATATCTGCAATAAACCTTTAAAGTTGTAGGTGAAAGCTCTTAAACATGTATTTTAATGGGAATGTCTGTAGTTTACTACAAATCATCTATTTGAAGCAAAATGGCAATAAAATTGCGAAGATAAGCTCTTTAAATGCAGCCATAGATTTATAGACGAACGGAGGTTATACTGCTAGTTCATAATGAGTGGATTAGCATAACAAGTAAATAAATTATCGAATGCCATTTTACTCTTCAATGTAAATTGCAAATACTCACACGTAAAGAGTAAGGAGGGTTTCTATCCTTACAACAGATAAATGCCTACACATGTTTGTTTATTTGAATATAACAAGCTACAACTTATCTAGAAACAGGAAACGAAGTTATTTAGACATGATAATTAAAACATTTTTCATTACTCATACTCTGAAAGTTGGTCTGAAGTTGCCTGAGGAGCGGGTTGAAAGTAATACTTTTCATCCCTAGGGAGAATCGCTTACAACTGACAGCTGTCAAATTAACATGTAAAAACTCTGCGCGCGACTGGCTGCAGCACATATGCCATGAATTGGCCTCTGCTCTGATGCAAATTGCAATCAGCACATTTTAGTTCCAATTTTATCCGCGTGCAGAGTTATCTTGAACTCTACTAACTTCTTTACAAAAACAAAAGAGTTCCTATACCTACATTCAACAAAAGAGTTCTTATACCTACATTTAACCAAATAGTTCTTACACCTACATTCAAAGAGGTTCTACGTCACAATACGTATAGCAGAGATTTTGTATCTATAAAATGAGTTCATCTGATTTTAATATAAATTTAACGCCTGATTTTAAAAAAGAAGAGGCTAAAGCGGTAGTGGAAAATCATAATACGATTTGAGGTACTTATCTTTGTTTTGACTTGGGTGGTAAAATAAAATTTACTTACCCATATTTTCTTTAGCTAATTCATGTTTGCATTTTTAATTTCCTCGTATTTGTAATGAAAAGCACAGTGTTTACCTCGGGTTAAAGACTTATTTAGTCCCGAGACGGGGTTTGGCGCCCGAACGCAGTGAGGGCGCCAATAGTTCGAGGGTTCAGTTCAGTTACTTTCACCCCTAGGGTAACAATGTACTATTTTATTCCGATTGAATTACACACACACACAAATCAATAATTTTAGTATCACAAATTATCATCCTTGCAACTTAATTACCTACTCGTACGTAAGTGAAATTACATTATTATAGATAAGTATAAGTGATTACAAAATTAAGAGATACTACAAAATATTCTTAGAGCCAAGCTACAAAACAAACTATAAAACATAAAACTAATAAAAGAGTAAGTACCAGTAAGTAACATGATATCTGAATATTCCGCAGCGGCAGAAACAAGACAGGCAAGCGCGAGCAAATACACGGCTACAGGTATACTCCGGCCTTAACAAGAGTGGAATAATACGTAACAGTTTGAACACACACATAACACTAAACTCATCAAAACTATAACTCATACAATACATCATACAAATCATTTCATTTATAAAGCCGTTAACAGCAGAAATGGTTCAAGTTCAAATGGTAAAGGTTCCATAAAAATGCATGTTGGATAAGAAAATGGAATAAGAGAAGTCATGGTTGAAGCAATGGTAACAGGTAAAACATCGTAGAAATAACAGTTTCACTAGATTTAAAATTTATCTATAACTACTTAGTTAGATACCACTACTTAGATACCATTGTATTTAGTTATTTTGGAACGGTGTCTTGAGAAATACAAACACATTCTCGGTTTGGATTAACTTTAATCTCATCATGTGGTCTTTGAAGTCATCTGAAACTCTCTTTATATAAATAAAGAGATTCCTCATCTGGTATCTTGGCAAATCTTCTTCTTTACTTTTATCAGCCTCAAGAGGTGCTAGAAACCTCTTTTAATATCTATTTGTATAGTAGATGGGTACAATCTTGTACCCGCTTGGCTAGCCAAAACACCAAACGGTGTGTTCTCACAGACTCTTCTGTTCTAATACAGACATGCTACACCTTCGCTGTAGCAGGTAACCGCCAGTAACGAAAAGAAAATAATTCAATGTTTCTTCTATCTGTATTTCTCTCTGTCCGACTGATTATAAGAAAATATCTCTTATTTAGTCGTATCTGTCGTCTGAATCTAAATCGACAAAATATCTTCATTGCTGTTCTTACTCGGTCTAGTCCAATAAGCCACAAGATCTCAAGTCAACCCCGTGGTGTTCCAGATGGGCGCCCCGCAGCTGCCTGGAGGCGCGGCAGTACGTCTGCCAGACGCGGCTGCAGAAGGTGAACAAGGCCAGCGCCAAGGAGCTGCGCCGGCGCTGGCAGCGAATGGGCCAGCTTAACGAGATCACCGCGCCCGCCGCCAGCAGGGAGGTCAATGATGCTATGCAAAATGTAAGTTCAATATGTTAACTAAACGGTTTTCACTCACGTGTAATTCGCGTATGTTGTTTACGCGTTTCGGATGTTATGACATCCATAAAATGTCTCACGAAAGTTTTAATATTAAAATGTAAGCTGTACTCGGCAATCCATTTATTTAATTATTTAGTTTCTTATTCTTTTTCTTCAGCCTTTTCGCATCCATTCCTGGATAGGTTAAATGTACATACTCTTTTTTAGTTTAGTGTATATATGTGTGTATATATTGTTTATTATTTTTAATTGAATAAACTCTTGAATAGTGTTCCTGGATAGGCCTTTCCCAATTGCTTCCATGATGCACTTCTGCCTTAGCCATCCATTATTTAGTTCAATTATTTAGTTTACACGTTTTTTTTCTTTCTAAGTTGTTTTTTAAGTTTACACGTTGCTTAATACATAGTTTAGTGGTCGTTTGCAGTCCATGCATTATTGCTCCGGAGTTGACTGACATGAAAAACCGAAAAATTTGCCTATGAAATTGGTAACATCGTTCGTCATCACTATCGTTAGGTCTTAAAATACTAATATTGTTGTAACTTATTAACAAACTGAAGAAAAAGTCAGTAAACATGCTGTTAATCTAAACAAGACAAATATATTTACAAAATCTTCATTGTTAAAGATGTTGATGTTTAGGAGAAAAATTATACTGTAATTCGTAACAGGTAAATCACAGTAAAAACATCTCACTAGATAAGAAACTTACCCGTCATAAGATAAGATCTATCCTGTAGATCAAATACACCCAATATTTATTGCTAAGCTAAGCTAAAATTAAAAGAATTTTGGCTCCGAAATGAATAAATTAAAGTGGTTTGGTGGTCAACTGCCTGACTGAGTGTAAAGGAAACTACTAATCACTCTTACCCTCGTATTTCCAGGATATGACAGTGAGTCCCGGCCAGAACCCGAAGTCCCTGGACCTACACCCGCGGCGGCTGCCGAAGCGCGGTCGCGGCGCGCTGCGAGGCCGCGCGCGCTCCGACCTCCGACCCAACGAACTCAAGAAGCGATCCAGGCCCACGGCGCGCAGTCGGCTCACCAGGCCTTTCCCGGGGTATGTAGACACTGTGCACAATATTGTTATAGTATACCAAGAAATAATCTCTCTTCCAGTAGTATTCCTCTTAGAATCAATACTAGGGTCGTGAGTGCCCCACAGTATTGATTCGCTGAGGAAATTCTCTTGAAAAAATAGTGATGGGCGCATAACAAAAAAAAATTAATGATACACTTTTGCCTAAAATATCGATTTTGAAAGTTACCAATCTTGCCCTCGGACCTATCTACCTAAGATTAATTATTTAAGTAGGTGTCAAAAAATTCACGTTATAAACACATTATTATTGAAAGTCATTAGGTATCTTTACTAGGAAATGATATTTGGAGTCGTTGCCTCCAATCCCAATCATAATCTACAAAAGCGTGCATTTCATTATTATAATAAACATTCCAAAATTTACGATTCCTCGAACCATTCCTTTACTAGGAAGTTATTGGCCTTAATGGATCGCTCTAAATGCAATCTAGATGATCGTTAACCCACTAAACATCCACATTATTCGATAACTTTCAGCCATAATTCTGCTATTGCGGCTAAATGTTCAACTTGGCAAATTAAAGGATCTCTATCGTATTTATAAATCAAAATTATTGCTCTGGGGAAGTTTGTTTATCTTTTTCCTTAAATACCCCTCATGATGTTTTGGCACTATTCTTGCACACACGCAATGATAAAAAAGTTCAATGAAATGATAATGTCCAACGATAACTATTTAGTATTTACGAGTATACCAATTGTCATAATTTTCAGCCTTTCTTCTATCCTTTTTAGTCATTCAAACTTCATTGCAATTTTACTAGCATGTAGTAACGACGATATTACTTATTCCAGCTACACATGGAACCGGCGCGACCCTGAAGGCTCGTACCAGCGCAACGCAGAGCTGCTCCGCTCGGGGCGCCTCAAGCTGAGTCCGCAGCAGGTGAAGACCCACCTCACGCGCATCCAGCACCTGCGAGACAAGCAGCTGGCCCGCCGCACGCGCCTGCGCGACCGAGACGACTGGCTCGTCAACGAACCCAAGCAGGCTCTGGCACAGACACACGCCAGAACCTACATGGTGGATAACAACATCAGCGCGTTGCATCCGAAAACGATTGTCGAGGAGTTTGACATGTTCCCGCCGCCGGCTCCGGTCGCTGTCGCCAGGCAAAGCCGAGGCGTCCCGAGAGGATAGATGGATACATATCCAACGAAACTGCGCGCACAACAATAGTTAATTTCCTAAACGAAACAAACGTGCATAAAGTTGTACTTACTCATTGTTCTTATGTAATAGATGATTTGAAGAACCTGTAAAAGTTCTTACGTAATCAAACTGTATTAAATTATTTCTAGTGTTGTGCAGTTTAGTGGTGGGTTTTGTGTGAAATTGTTTAATCCGAAAGTGATCCGAATCAAACTGTATGCTCCTCGATATTAGGAATAAGATCTTTTTTTCTAAAACCTTATACAAGATGTTTTTTATTAATTTCTTGCAAATAAAAGTGTAAATTATTTTTTGTTATGCATTAGTTACTAAAATTGTATAAAAGGTTTCCTTCTCTTCTCTATTTCTTCTTAGAGCGCGCAGAATGAGATAAAGTTTAATGTTTATGTATACTTTAAGACCTCAAGTTTAGAATATTATGAACCAGTGAGAGTCTTGTCATACATTAGGTATTTTATAGTTACCACCTTTATTGTGATTGTCTTCATCTAAATAGATGAATTCTTTATGGCCTATCAACGCCATCTATTGACAGAAGTGGACAAACTTTAAGCAACCATTTTGTATTTTAGATCTGATTGCACATGTGCAGGCTTCTGTGAATTCTGCAGTTTAAAAGTTAAAAAATAAATTTAAGAGTATAATCATTGTCTTGTTAGTTAGTCCATCAGATATTTTTAAACGAGACCTCGCGGGTCTAACTCTTATTCCATTGAAATATATCAATGTGTGAATTGTCTGTAACAATACCTAATAAGTATGGGAACTAATAAACGGACTGGGTCTGAGAGTCGCAAGCAAACGCAAGTGACTTTTGTACCTTTATCGTCCAAGTTGTGTCGAAATATCGCGAGATCCAGTTCGGGACGAACTACTAGTGTTATAATAGATTTAATTTTTATTTTTGTTTATTTATATTCCAGTGTTTTATAATATTATGGTTGTATGGAGCTGCGTCTAGCGTTTGTGAGAAGCGCTACCGATTTTTGTTAGTATTTATAAAGAACTAGTCAGTAAGATAATTTCAAAAATATTTAATCAATCAGTATAAAGTACTACTTGAAAATAACCCACTTTAACTCTCGTAATTCTATTCATGTATTGAGATATGCCTGTCTACCTGAATGTTATCTATATAAGTCTAAGTAGATACTTAGGAGTCTACAAATTAGTATTTTTATTGATAAGTAATTATTTTAACATAATATTACTGCTAAATTAACATGGCTAAAATATTTATTCTGGATTTACATATGTAATAAAATGTAATTGGCAATTACCTATTTACATAGTAAAACCAAGTATAATGTAATACCGTACTTAGTAACTTGTTTTCATGTAATTTTCGCTACTTCAGATAATTTTGGTATATCCAATAAAATTACATGTACGTAAATGAGTAAAAATTTACATCTTATTATATAATCATATGTCACGAGATTACATAAAAGGAAACACATCTTTGTAAAAGTCATATAATTTTCTTGTTTAAAAAGGTTTCACTGTGAATTAATGCAATAAATATCAGTAAATAGGTATTTACAAATTATGTTTCAATCAAAATAAATTAATTAATAACAAAATGTGTCGTACTACTTAATTGGCATTTCATTGTGTAGTCATTTAAGCTATTTTAAGTTAAACAATTGGAATCGGAACTAAGTAAGGGTGGAAACACCTCAACTGTCAAACTGCCAATATGAATAGTCCTCGCATTTACTAAAACATGTTTAACTTAAGTTTTATTGAATAAATTACGTATGACAAAATTATGTTTGTTTTCATTGATTTTATTTAGAGAGTATCGTGGGTGTGCGTGGCGCCACCGTCGTATATTACTCTATATTTTTTTTACCAGAGAATATAAAGTCATTTCAAGATAAAATTCTAATAAACCAATTTATCAGTATGCCTTACTAAACCTTAATATGATTATGCCTTCTGTAGCTATAATGCTATTTTTCTTGATTCAGATAAAACATGGTTGATGTATATATCTTATGAGATAATCAGCGAAACTCAACGGCTAAGCTTCTAAGATAACAAGGATTATTTAATTTCCTTTTAAAACAAAAATTGGAACGTTTTACATGGTTTGTTAAAATAAAATGAACACTTTTCAAGCGATACTAATATGATGAAACAAAATATAGCCTTTGTTTTAAAATTAGTAAAATAATAAGTTAATTAGTAAGTTTTAAAGTTAGTAATTAGTAGTAGTATATGCTGTAATTTTTATGAAAGCTTAGAATTGAGATAAAATTGTTTACTGTTACCATTCAGAAATAATCCACGACTCGACAATTGTGTAACACCGCCATCTAGCGTGGAGTAGCAGAACTACTATGAAAAGGTACCTAATTTTTCAGTAAAGTTCCACAATGCTTTCAGAGACAACCGTTTGCTTTTCTAAAGCGATTTTTTAATAAAAGAGAAAACTACGTATGAAATGTGATTGTAATTTAGCACAGTCATTGACAATCTTTGTAAAAGGATCACAATAAAATACTTTCAGATGAAAGTTTTCTCATAAAATAATTATATTGTATTCAAATGCAAAAAGATATGTGCAAAGGGCACTGACCCGGTGCCTTATTGAGCATCAGTTTCATGAGAGATGCGGCGATATGGTTGCTATAGAGACCGCGTCCAAACAATCTGTACATGCCACATCCAGTGTTAAAGAGATAATTATCCCGTGCTAGAAATAAGCAATTTAATTTAATTAAATTAACTAGTTAAATTAGGTACAACTTTGTTTTTGTGTTTAGGATATATAAGGTATTAGTTATTAGTATGTTCTTGTCTCAGTATTCTACGCACATTATGACATGATGATTCTGATTTTCCATAAATATCATGCAAATCTGTTCAGCCGAGCGCTAAGCAGATACAATCTTTCACGCGTTTTACGTAAATGATAGAAATAATTATTACACAAAGTAACCAGTCTGATTGTTTATTATTAATTCAACTTGAAACGTTAGTTTTTCATACCATGTATGTAGCTTAAAAACCGGCTTGATTAGAAAACGGCTAATCCAATTTTGTGAAATAAAACTAACACGAGGAATATCTGATAGTATTAATTGATTATAGCTACCGGTGTGTTTTATAACCCGTGACCTTTACCCGCTGGAGGCTAACTGGGTTATATCGACACAATTATTGAGCGATTAACACAAACATTGGAGAGGGAAGTGAAGAGCAAGCATACTGCTTCTTGTAAGACGTTGTAGCGAGTGATTTACTAAAAACTTTGTAGAGATTGCCTTGACTGTGGAAATGATAGACTATGGAAAGTATAGAGTGAAAATATATGGAGAGTAAAAGAGCCCAATAACATCCTTTGTACAAGGACAACATTGGCACTTTTTTGATTGGGGATTTTTATCTCGCAATGAGTTTCTCGTCATTGGCATGGCTGGTTAAATAGTTTGGTTTTTTAATTCCTTATTTTAAATTAGTAGATAAATTTGGGTGTTATATGTAGTTCTATCTAAATATTTTATTGTTAAACAACCGGAATTTCATTGGACTTGTAATACATTTGCGCCTGACCCTTGCTGAGGTTTAGATAAGGTGCGACCTGGATAAGTGACCCAATGACATCGCTCACACGATACATGGTTATTCCCAAATAAAATAACGCACCATGTTTTATGCCTATGCATCAATGTAAAAAATGACACGAACAACTTTCTCATACAATTTTATCAACAAACGAGGAAACGAGTTGAAAGCATTTATTGCTTTTCCATTCGAGCTGAAGAACTTATAAAAAATTACAAGGTTAGCCTAGTTTACAAAAAAAAGTATTACTTATATGAATAAATAACTATCAATACCTACCTCTTGATTTCCTTTATCAAATCGGCAGTTATAACCAATACGGAGTAACGGAATAGGGCTTCCAATTTAAAGTGTGTTCTAATATCGAGTCAAAGTACCATTATAAGTAGTTAACGACCATGTCAAAATTATATCTATAGGCTACATTAAAGCTACACCGAAATTTACAATCCAGGGCCCAAGTATTTAAGGGAACCCTGTATATAAATGGGTATCTTAATAAAAACATAGAAGTACATACAGACGGTTTCATTTAAGTTCCGTTTCCTCCATCAGTTATAAATCTAGGCAACATACCGAGTAATAAATAGCCGTATATTTACACCTTCATAAAAATATGTACTAATATTAGGTATTCAGTGGTTCAGCGATAGAGATCTCACGTGACTCTCGTCAGTTCCACGCAGGGCAGCCGTAATCAGATGCCCTGGACTGGGATAATAAACCTTTTTAGGCGTTACAGAGCAAAAATATAGAAAAACTAAATAGCTGGTAAACTGCGCTGTTTGACTCTGGTTACAGATTACTAAATAGCCGACAAACTGCGCTGTTTGACTCTGGTTACAGATTATCGATAGATAGCATAATTCTAACTAGAATATTGTTCACATACAAAGCGAATTTTAGTATAGAACACAAAATACCAATTTAGTAATTAGTGGTACTGCTTTTTGAAGTGATCCCGTGTAGACATAGTCTTTAAATGAGTAGCTAAATAAGTATTTAAAATTATATATGTTGTTAATTGTTAGGTAGGTACTAACCTTCATTATAAGGTTTTAAAGAACAAAGAAAAACCTTCCCAACCAAGACGTTGACCGTAATTAATTATTTAACTGCTCGCCCAATTTATTAACCCCTTAAAGAAAGCGATAGAAATCGCCTCGTATTAAACCATGACGCAAATTCTCTAAGCAGTTCATTGGCATTTATGTTTCACGCAAAGCTCTTAACTATGCATGAGTAGCTTCGACTGCCACTTAGCTGGGTTCGATACTCGGAATATACTGGAAAATTATAATGTTGTAACTTGAAAGAAAAATTAAAATGCCTTGGAACACTTTAGGCTGTTGGCTTGGGCAAGAGGCTTGCTATCACTCATAGTCATATTTTCTCAAAGAATCTCAAATCATAAGAAATTTTAGATTTTTGAATTTAGTTAAGTTGTGATGAAATATATCTAGTTTAATACATTCTTTTTTACTGAGTTCATTGTACAAATGACACATACGAAACAATGGGTTGTTATGACCAATGTTATTATAGAAAATAGGAATAGCAAATATGGTAGGCTTCCGAGTAGATAATTTCCTAGTGATAAATTTAACATCATTCAGCAGAGGTTCACATAAAATCCCATTTACAATCTTATGTAGGATACATAGGTCAGAAACACTCCGTCTATGCTCAAGACTCTGAAACTCAAAGCGCATCAAGCGATTCTCGTAATCTGGTATAGATCGCCTCAAGCTCAATTTAATGCTCAGATGTCTAATAAATCGTTTTTGAATAGATTCAATGCTAAGTTTGTCGACCTTATAAATAGGAGACCAGCAGCAGGCCTACCACAACGTCTTATAGCAGTACTGCAGCAGTGCTGCTGCGATAATCGGTACTACAACGTCTAGTTTCTGACGTTTAAATAAGGTGGAATCAGTGTCGCGGCGCGTCGAGGTTTTGATGACGTCACGCGATTTTGTTCATTCATTTCCTAGGCGTTTTGCCTAAATCGGTACCATAACGTCTAATTGCCAGCGGAATCATTATCGCTGAGCTGTCAATTTGACATTATTTTGAGATGCTAAAAACGCTGCTATCTGCTTGCGTATTTGAGATATTTTTCCATTTAAATCCTTTGAATTATTGAAAATATGAAAGAAAACTGAATTTAATTGATATACAATGGTTATGTGTGTGTGGTTCGGTACAATTTTTGCGAAAATACCGAACACCAGTGAATATGTGGAGCAACGAAAAAAAATCTCAAGCTGCAGCTATTTATTATTCATCAGCCAACAGCAAGCTAAAGAGCCAACTATCACGACCCAAAACTACAGCAGGGAGCCAGTTCGAGATCACACTACCGCCACAGCAGATGAGGTGGCAATATCACGATGATTCAGTACCGCAGCAGGGCATCGTTATGCAGAATGTTGGTGTACCCTAGCTTTGAGAACAGTGACTTGCTCAGTGCCCTTCTATGTATACTATTGTAAATAGGGTATTAAATTAACTGTTAATAAGACAAAATGTACAATAACTATTTGTTTAATTTAAACATAAATCTTAAATAGGTCCCATCTTGTGCTTAAAGGTATAAAGTAGCAGTATAGTTAGACTATGTACGACACACTATGCCAACACCACACAAACCTATTTTATAAATTAGTATAGTTGAGACACAATATAGAACGCATAAGCTAACAATCTAAATGATATCTTAGAATTAAAAAGGATGATTAATTAGAGCTAACTTCTGTGTTATATGTTTATGTTCCCCAACATAATAACTGTCGTCCAGTAAAAATAAATTCAAGTTTATAACATCAATTTATTGAAAAAAACTTTTAAGTTTATGTATCCACATCGTATGTTTAGAGTATTCACACAGAAAAGTAATTTACACGAGTAAACGTTCGTCTACGAAGTGGTTATACTGCTTGCAGAGGAATTTGATCATCTTCCAGCTCCAATAGATAGAGTATATCCGACTGCAGCCTTGCTTGCTCGTAAGAAGTTGATGATGGTTTGTCACCGTCTTGGTATCGTGATCACAGTCATGGTGATCCACCACGTTCCATCAGCTTGTATCGAGAACAAAAAGCCGCTTGAAGAAATCAACTTTTTGTTAAGAAGCGTATCCAAAGTGTTTGGTTTATCTAGATAAGTTTTTCACTGTGCATGAACACATTCATGCGGTATTCTGTCCATCATACTGTGTAGTATTCATACAGCACCAAATGTATCACCTCTAAATCGGGGACCCAATGCATTTCTATATATAAAACAGTTATAATTTATAGGCAGTTTGTTATGGTAGTTTGTTTACAAAATCATTCAGTGCTACCAGAATATTTTTTTATACCGTACATGACATTTTTTATACACACACAAGCAAAAAAGAGAATAAGACATAGTGATCTGGCAGTTCGTACCATTTCTGTATACAAATAAGCACGAACTCTTTGGAAAAAAGTTTGAAAATGTACACCAGCTGAAAGCCGGGCTCAAATTTAAATAGGAAAAATGGTTAGGAAAATAATACAGGATACTTTTTTCGGCATAAAATGTACACAAAACAATGTATACCAACTCCAGTCGCAATAGCTATGTACATTTTACGAAATTTAATAAATAAAAAAATAAAAAATTATTCCTTGCATACTGCATGTACCCCTTGCATACTGCATACTTGTATGATTATTTATAATTGTTATTGTGCTTTTTTACTACATTATGTATTTGAAAAGAGCTAAATACGGTTGAAGCCGATATCTGGCAACACGCAAGTTCAATAGTTTCAAAGAGAATATTGAACTGTTTTCGAATCAGTGACAGTGACAAATTTTGAAAGCAAAACTACTATAGGTTGTGCTATATTTTATCACAAACTCTTTCATTTTATGCAGTTTTAGCGAAATCATTCGTTCAGTGTCTCATCCCTAATCCGCTTGAAATCCGCTGGAACGCGATATTACGTCATAAGCTTGTGGTACGAATATTAGCAGCATTGAATTTCAGCGGAATCGCAGCGGAGCGGCAATGACACTGCTTTTAAAAACGTTATGGTAGGCCTGCTGACACTTGAACAATATTCGAGCTGTGACCTTACTAAGGAATTATATAATATCTTTAATGTTTCTATTTGCTTAAACGGTTTAGCGGTGCGCATTAGGAAACCAAGTGTTCTACTACTCTTTTTAACAATATTTTCATAATGTGTTTTAAAATTTAACTCTTCGTCAAACCATACTCCGAGGTCACGTACAATGTTAACTTTATCTAATTTTATGCTGTTTATACAATAGTCGAACTGTATAATTCTACGTTTCCTAGTAAAAGTGATAAAATGGCATTTTTTTGTGTTCAATGCCATGTCATTGTGTATACACCAGTCATACAGAATGTTTATGTTCTGTTGAAGTAAGTAGCAATCTCCTACATTTGATATTTTTGCATATAATTTTAAATCATCTGCATATGCTAAACATTGACAAGTTATTTGATCCAAAAGATCATTTATGAAGATAAGGAACAAAAGAGGTCCCAGATTTGAGCCTTGAGGCACTCCTGACTTTGGTTCAAAAGGAATAGAGTCAAAACCGTACAGAGCAACGAGCTGAGTACGATTCATAAGATAAGTGCTAAGCCATCGGTGGAGATTATTAACGCGATGAAAAAGTTTAGTAACACCAACTTACAAACGAGTTAGTAAACGACAGTGAATAGACCCAGAGCTGGAGTAGGGATTATATTTACCAGTTAATGTATTAAAAAAGAAACATTGTAGGAATACAATATTGCCTCAAACCTACTGCTATGAGAATAGTTATAAAACCACAGTAATAAAATCCATACTTCTCTACTGAATTAAACTTTCCTTTGTGGTTAGTCTCAAGGAAAGTTTCCAGCGGTGTCGTTTACCCGCCGCCGGTAATGAACTTGTCGTATTTGTGAGTAATTGGAGAGCAATTAGGCCACTTTACGAGTACAGCCACTTGCAGGCCAATAAACTGCCTGATTTGTGCCACTTCGGAGCTAAGGCTCCATAGCTTGTAGGTAAGTTTGGAAAGGCATAGGTGATTACAATTGTGAACACATGAAATGACTAGTTAGCAAACTCATTCAAGTGTTTGATTAGCATTGTAAACTTTCCTTCACCTATTTTTACTTATAATAATTGTAGATCATTCGATCATCTTATATATTATCTTGAATAAAACACGGGATTGTATGTCCATATATGTGTAGATGGCTTTACAAAGGGGATGAGAATCAAGTAGCAACTGACATTTCTACAGATATACCTATTTGATGTCCCATTTGATTTAAAAAGTACACTTAATAATTTTCCGCGTTACTTCGGTTCATTAATCATCCGTACTTCTTAAAAGTAAGTCACGGAAAGTGAGTGCTTGACCTAATGACTTTGCTAATTCGCCCTGGTGAGGTGAGGGTGCTCCATCATCAGGCATACAGTAATTACTCCCACGCCTCCCGCGGAGGTAACGTAATGTTTGTGTAATGAAGTGAAAGTGGAGAATTTACACACATTGTAACACCCTGAAATGGTGGACAAAACTGAATTTTCCGTATTAAAAAGATGCAGCATGGATTGCCAGAAATTTTTGACTTAAAACCTTCTAAACTTTAGTATGAATATGACACCCGATGTTAATGAGAAAGACTGCAAACGATCTGATATGGACTCACATGTATAGTATTTATGTATGAATATACATAAATATATTTCCCATAAATATTTTTGACATTTCTTCCATTGAATGTACAAAGCTCCGAACTTCCTAGGCGAAGCTTGGTTGAAATTTGATTCTAAGTCTAGATGTTTAGATTAGATTTGAGCTTCAAGTATTTATGGTAATAAGGTAGACTTTTAACTCCGGCGTTCGGGACAATCGAATCCAACCTCTGTGACCCTGAGGTGATTGGTCATTTTCAAGGGTAGTTGCTGGCCAGAGCTCTTTGCCTAGTTTCTATACATACTAGGTATTATGTTTTTGTTGTTTCATGCCTCACCATGGCATTACCATAAGAAAGCCTTTAATAAAATATGAGTAATAGCTGAGACTTATGCGTAGGAACGAGTAGGCGTCTTGGTAATTATATTATAGGTACAGAAATTCAAGTTCTTGGTATTACTACAACAGCTAGCTAAATAATCAACTTCAGATACCATCAAGAGATAAGGTTTTTAGTTGGAATATTTCAGCTTCTATGTATGCTAATATATTACAGAGTATAGTTTATATTTACAAACAATGTTTTTGTTTAACAGCGGAATATATCCATATACGTGTTTACTATTCATAGCCTGTAAAGTCGTATCTACAAAATGGACTACAATCAATGCTAACGTGTCTCACCCAGCATGGCATTACCATTAGTAAGTGCCACCAAGGACATATTGAATGTGTCTATTAATATATCCACTGTTATACTCTACTACGGTTGCAATTGTCAAGGACTTACCAAGTATTATATAAAACTGCTACTTATGTATAATTGAAAAACTAACGTACTATGATTACATACTTACTAACTGATGGCTAATAGGTATGTACGGTTAACTGAATTTAATATTTAAATATACAGATATCGATCAGCTACATAAATGCCCGCTTTAAGTTTATTAGTAATTTTGTTTTAATGTTGGTTTTAGATTACATTCAAAAACATCTACAGCTAAGCTCACTTCCACACTACTACTGCTTCTCATACTACTAACTTATATTTATTGTGTAGTTGGTTTCCTAGCTTACATATTTACCTCACATGTGTCATAGGTTAATAGAAAAAAGCAATGCAAACAGATCAATGAACTATACCTATGTATGACATACCGACGGAAAACCGTTTTACTGCACGAATCTATAGCCAGTGTAAGAAGAACTCTCGAAAAACCGCTAAGTTCGTAGGTTTTAGCTTTTTGTATATAGTTTTAGGGGCACGGAGGGTCAACTGCAGTGGTCAGTGTTACCACTGCTTTTTACCACAATAACTAGGATCGTGGAGCTAAGTTATTATGTTGTGGAAGTGACATTTCAAATGTCTATGCAAATATTGTGCTAAAAATAATAAAAACAGAATAAAAATGCATACAAATATAACATGACGTCTAAAAAACGACAAAATATTTTTTTCATGGTTCACCAATCGGAAGATGGATAGTAGAGAAGCCTCAGCGCATAGTCAATAAAATATTTATAGCTGCTAGTAAGGCTGTGATAATAATGAAAGAACGATAATTTTCAATTTAGAATTACTTCCTGTTCGGAGATCTCCAACTTTATGTCCTTCTCTAACATTTTATGCCATTGATAAAATTCAATGGCATCAATGCAGTAGGAAGTTTTCTGTTACCACATCCAGACACCCTACCCTACACCCCCGTCCACACCCTGGCCCTGCGTCCACGTGCGGTCAGTACTCACGCGACCGCCGCCGCGGACACCGCCATGGACCGCTAGCTCTTTGTTTACAACACCACCGCGCTCTCGCTCACACACCCCTACATGACAATCAGTGCGACAGAGACACGCAATCTGGCATCATGACGGATGATATCCCAGGTGAAGTAGATATCTATTGAAGAGATATACGTGCTGCTTGCTACGGTGCTACGGCGTAGCTTGTAGCACTGCTACGAACTTTACTAAGTTCAATAAAAAACTAGAACCTAAGTTATAATGATTGATTCTATGTGACAAATGAGTATCCACTTATGTATGACAAAGGTTATCGTTTAGTGGGTTTTCCAGTGAAATAATTATATAGTTGATAAGTTCATAGGAAAGTTCGATGTTAATATATGTATACGTATATATGTACAAGTGTATGAGTATTTAATATGCTATCATCTACCATAATATATTTTTAAGTCAGTTAAAGTGTATATAGTAACATGTTTCTTATTTTTTCAATGTTTTGTATATGTTTCACTTTATGTATATTTAGACACAGGCACTATAGTTAGGTATACATTTTGAATTCCCCCGGCGCTGTTGGATCATAAATAAAGTCATGTGATTCACGCCACACGCTGCAGTTACTTTCCACATACCTACATTACTGTCTAATTAGCACATTGTGACATTTAAATCCAGATTAATATAAATTACATTTTTATTTAAACAGAGTGCTATTATAAAATAAAAGTTCAATGAAGAAAACAGTAAAATATCAGCATATTGTATCTACGAGTAACTTTTAATCTCCTTGAAACATTTTTTAAGTGTTGCCTATATTACAGCCAACTCTTAAAATAAATCTTATCAAAATCGCGGCTGTCGTCCGTAAGGGATATAGTATTCTTTGCGTAAGTGGTTTCGCTGTCAAGATCATAAAAACAAACATTTTATATGAGTGTTTATGATTCATATATGAATCGGTAAACTGGGGCATGAAGGCAGTGCCATCTGCATCTAAACAATACACTAAGCAATACTGCCAATATTATAATACCAAAAATATATTTCATATTTATTTTTATATTTCATATTTATATATTTTCATAAAACCAATTTACACGTCAAATTAAAAATAAAAATACATACCTATTGTATAGTCTTATGTCCTATATTTCAGGTGATTTAAAGATAGTTACTAGTTACGTAACAATTTACAATACGTGAAATATGCATTACACTTCTTCTTCTTCTTCTTATCGAATGAGAGTGGCCAACTATGGTGTCGAGTGTTTATCAAGCCGCTCTAATGACTGCACTGACCCACGGAAGCGCCCAAAAAGGAATGCTACTTTTCAGTCACCAAGAACTGACCATTGTTTAACATTGGTAATCGCATGCGATTACCTCGGCTAGCTGAGCTACGAGCGCTTCACTGAAAATGACAAAATCGCTAAATAAACAAAACGCGAAAGTCTTGGCGCATCAGTATTTTTCCAAAGAAATCTCAATTTTCAGAGCCTGTAGTGTTGCATGTAGAGATATTTTCTTATTGTTTAGTTACGAAATATTCATAAACATGAAAAAATACACAGTACATCGTCACACAACAATATACATAAGTACCTACATATTATTTACATAGTAATGTATTGAAGCGGAACATTACAATAATGTGTCGGTCGCATGCTGGCGAACGCTGACCTCTCAACGCCGACTAGCACAAGCTGCTCGGGGCTGGTAACTTATCAACTTGCTGAATAAAATAAGCTATTTTGATAAAATGCTCATTGTAAATAACCTTCGATCTTAGGTTTCCGCATACAAACTTCAATGTATGTAATTACATGCTTGATGTCTATAGGAGTTGTTTTTTATTTGCTGTGAATTTGCATTTTACCGTTTACTAAGACTTACATAAATACATAAGACACTTACATATGTATCTTATCTTTTTTTTAGTACCCAATCCAAAAGTACCTATTATGACGATAAACATGAGGTACTTTCTCATTAAAAAAAGCCAAAAATATACTAAAGAGCACAAAAGTTAATTATTTCCAGAACTTAGGCCCCGTAATTTGGTCTAGCATCAGATAAGTGGAAACAGCCGAAACCGCGCAAGGCCGCCGGAAGCCAGGGGGCAGTAATGGCTGCTTTACATTCTCACTATGATAGGCCGAGTAGTGGCCGGCGTTATAATTTGGCACGTCATGCAGGGCCGGGCAAGGAGAGAAAACCTGGGCACTTACCCCGGGCACTTGCTCTAGAATGGTGTCAAGGGTGACAATAACAATGCTGTTCTGTTCGCCCTGACGAAGGCCAGACATCTCTGTAACGTGGCAAAACAGCTCTCAAGATTAACACCATTTTACAGGGCGTAAAATACTAATCTTTACCAATTATTTAGCCACTAAAGAATAATATGCACGGCCGTCTACTGTTTCCCATGAAGGAAGTTCATTGATTTGGCAAGTGTAGTGCATATCACGAGCCAAACGACGAATTCTGCCTAATATTACTCGTAGTGATACAAGAGTGCTAAGGGCACTGTCAAAATACCAACTTATGCCCTTCCTCCAAAACCCCTGGATTCGGGTCTGATGTCATGACGCAAGGAGGTCTTTGTAGGTCTCTTTATTCAGTTGTGAACAATGACGTCAAAGCTGCGAGGGCTTTCAGAAACAATGACACATTGTAATAAGAAATGGCCCTGAAACATCTGACACCTACCTGAGTATTGCAGAGTGGACACCTTTTGGCACGCAATCAAAAAATACAATAGAAAAACTTCTAAACAATTTTCTTCATAATATGCTATGAGCGTTATTTTAACCGGCTTGCAAAGAGGAACAGCAATCAGTTGTCCGTTCAGTTAGTATAACCTGTGGTATAACCATAGTATTTCAATATTTTATGTTTGTCATAACTTCGTACCTGCTACTGTGTTACTGTGTACTGTGTTACTGTGGTAATGATCTAATTAGAAAACTATTAATTTACAACATAATATAGCTTATATCATCTGATTGCGTAGATACGGGTGCTGTGTTTACATTCGGCAAGTCCCACTTCGCTGAGAATGAGCCGAGCCACTTCTTCATCAAGAATGACCCCGTCGTGGCCATCTCGTGCGGAGACGAGCACAGCGCCGTCATATGCCGTGAGTGCTACAGCTTACTATACATCTAACTGAGAATAGGTGGAACAAAATTGTAATGTTATTCGTTAAAACAATTACACCTTCAATTTACATCAGTACGAAAAGAGTAGGTTTGAAAAAGTAACTACTTTTTTGTCAATATTTACAGTAGGTATGAGTAAAAAAACAAACCACAACTGATAGAATGACTAGAATGTTGGTGGAACAGGTGGCTATACAAAAACATTGCCCCTAAACTTCATTCCAAAGTGACGCGTCAAGGCGGTCAATATTAGGTCAATGAGGCCGGAATTTAACCCAGAATTTATCCAAATACTGAGTGAGTACAGAATCAGACTTAGAACCCGCAAGGTTTAGAGCATAGACATCTTTGGGAGGTTACTTTGTGTGGTGGCGGCTTCTCCAAATATGATCATAAATTCAAGCGAGAACTAAACTATTAAAAAATATTAAACGTCACTTATAATCCTCATAAAGTAATTTTGCTATCTTCTAAAGCACTTGTCTGAGTAACACGTGCTCTAAACCAAAGAACCATCAAAGACTATCACTGGTGAAATACTTCCAGAGAACGGGCGTGTGTTTGTGTTCGGCGGCAACGCGTGGGGCCAGCTCGGGCTGGGCCACAAGGACGAGACCACTCGGCCCTCCTGCGTCAAGTGGCTGAAGCCACATCGAGCCATGTTCGTGGCTTGTGGACGCGCGCACACGGTCTTCGTTACTGGTGAGTACTAGCTGTAGTACTGGCCTTAGAGGCCAAGCAATATCTTCAAAACATGCAGCTGTGATTTTAACTATCGAAGAATATAGGTACTTAGCAAAAATATGGGAGTCAGAAAGTTGTGTGCCACCTATAAATTAATTGCAATGATCAAGAAGTCTAGTTAATTTTGTAGTTCATAAAGTGTCTGGAAATTGCGACCACGGCCCAGTTTATATGATACGTCTCACTTGACCAACTCCTATCTAGGGCTCCATCACATGTCAAGAAATAGATAAGTATTACCTGAATAGACGTATCTTCCAGACAACAATGTGATCTACTCCGTGGGCTGCAACGACGAGGGCCAGCTGGGCACGGGTGACATGGAGCACCACACCATCCCGCAGAGCGTGGAGCTGCCGGGCGCCGGCGCCATCAGGCAGGTGTCTGCCGGCAGCAACCACACCGCCATACTCACCGGTAAGGGATGTTAATGTAAACCGAAATATATGAATTACCTTCCTAGGCTAGGCCACGTTCTTCTTCCTCTAGGTCAAATGCGAACTTACATATATGTATGTGGAAGATAAGAGAACATTACACTGCTTTTAACAGTGACCGCACTTGAAACCGACACCTTTATCTTTATCTTACTATCTGTAACTTGGCTTATTATTCTATGCTTTCACTACCTACTAAGTATAGCTTTGTCTCTGTAATGTGTTTTTTTGAAAGCTTTAAATGACTAATATCCAAGATCAGTGGCACCAAAAGCTGCTATCCTTAATTATCGCTGTATTCCTTTGTGACAGACGGCATTTCAAAATAGAACAATGATGATGATAATGATCCCATGTGATGATTGGTTCTGATACAATGTCTCTACTAGAATCTGGTCGCGTGTTCGTGTGCGGGTCCAACTCGGAGGGGCAGCTGGGGCTGGGCGAGGGCGCGCGCTCCACCGTCTCACTCACCGAGCTGGCCTTCATGGAGACCATCGCCTTCGTCGAGTGCGGCTACTACCACACTGTCTTCATCACCGGTCAGTACACCACTTCTTCAACGTACCAGAATCTGGTCTTTCTATTATTGTTCCGTTACAGTACGATATTATAATTAAAAACTTGAAATTTAGTTTTGTTTTTATTACATTTTACGGACAAAAACTGATATATATAGCAGCAGTTCAAAAGATATTTTTTCCGAAGTTAATTACGTTGTGGCATCTTACAAACTTCTATCCATTTCCGTGACACCTTGTTGATAAAGCGCACGAATAAATTTCAACGCAAATTAATAGACACCGTTCTCAAACTTATCTTTTGTATTATTTTGCGTGCCTAATACCTAATATAAGAAACGTTACAAAACAAACTATATGCACGGTCAAAATCATAAAATCATTTTGCCCGCAGCAAAAGGGGCGGTGTTCGTAACTGGTGACAATGAGAACCAGAAGCTCGGCATCCCCAACACAGCCAGCACGGTGTATGTGCCGGAGGTAGTTCCACTCGACGTGGCCGTGAAGAGCGCGTGTTGCGGCGCCAACCACACCTTCCTGCTGTCCATGGACGAGACCAAGGTCATTGCCTTCGGATCCAACGAGAAGGGCCAGCTAGGCCTGCCCAAGGACGTGCAACACGTCACTACTCCCACGGAGATCAACATGGAGAAGATGTTCGACGGCTACCAGCTGAAACTTGTTGCGTGCGGCGCCATGCACACCGCCTTCGTTACAGGTATCTCTCTAATGACTATTTTATGCAAATTACCCTCCACGCGACCCATATGTAGGTGGCTACTTTTTTATCGATTTGTTAAAGTCGGCGGAGTCGATTTCTTAAAGTACATACTCGTAGTGGACGATCGCCGTCCTATAATTATTATTACGGCGAGCACGAAAGCTGCGTGCCGAGGACGCGGGCATTAGTCCTCGCCGACCGCCGCCGATGCTGGTCGTGTGTTGTTCTAACAATCGCACTCGGTTGCAGATAACGGGCTGCTCTACACGTGCGGCGAGTCGAGGCACAACAAACTTTGTTTGGAGGATATCGATGACGCCGACAACTCGAACGAGGTCCCCAATCAATACCTGCCGAAGCGGGTCACCGCTATGAATGGGCATGTCGTAGACAATGTAGCTTGCGGCGGCTGCCACACTCTACTCACTGCGACCAAGGGCTCCAACGCAGACTTCTCTAATAACGACTTCAACATTGTCAACGAGGAAACCAGACAAATATCCCTCACGGAGCTGCCACCGCTGCAGAAACTTCCCGGGATGAACAAAACCGAGGACGTTGCACAAACCATGGACGATGTAAAGAATTCCAACGTCGATGACACGAAAAATACTTCCGACGCAGTGAACGGAAACGCAGCCGAGGATAATGGATCGATAGATTCATTAGAAGCGAACGTCAGCGGCTCACACATTGTAAACATTAACGACCTTGAACACGACACCGGCAGCACGCACGGTGTCGCCCATATCAATCCCGACGAAATGGGATCTTGTATGCCGCCTGTTGATGCAGTCGTCACTGATGCCATGGAGAGTATGGACACCATGGCAGATTCAATCAAAGAAACAGTACAAGAGACAACGAAAGAAATGACAGACACAATTAATAAAACATTAGATGACACGATAATAGAAATGAGCGATAAATTAGATGAAACAGTAAATGAAATGAATGATAAAATGGAAGAGACCACTAAAGCAGTCTCCGACAAGGTCAATGAAAAAGTAGAAGTTGTGGAGGAAGTATTGAAGAAAACGATGGCTATAAGTCCAAAGATGCACGAAGACGCGAAAAAAGTGTTAGATATACCCGATAAAGTGTTGGAAATAGCGAATTCCCCGCCTCCAAAAACTCCGATAGTAGCGGAAATAATGCAGTTACCGGATATTTTACATCGGAGTCCTGCGCTCAGTAAGCACAGCGATGATGGTCAGAAGAGTGAGACTGGTCAGTCGGAGAACGAAACCATCCCATGTGGGTCTGACAAGTCAAGTCCGCAGGCTGGCAAGACCAAGACTCAGGCAGTGATGCCCATCGTGAGGAGTGAGGACCACATCGACTCGCACGAGGAGGAGGAAGGCGTGGTCATGAAGGAGAAGGGACGCTTCGCGAGGATGTTGCAGTCTATTAAGGATAAGGAACACTCCTGCATGGGGAAAGGGAAAGTTATCGAAGAGCAAGTTGTTGGTGAGTGGATTTATTTAAACAACACTTGAAAAAATAATCTATGTGTACCATATTATGGTACACATAGATTTTTTTTTCAAGTTATCCATACCAAAATATTTCCGAATAATCTCTCCTAAATATGTTGGTTTTTGTTAAAAAATAATGTAGGTAGGTAGTAATAAACTCCACTATTTTTTCAAAGTTCAAACGATTCTGTTTTTGTAGTAAGTTTGTAAGTCAACTGGTCGAAATTTGTGCTTGTCATCTATAATATTAAGCCCTGTGCACATGCCTCACAAACAGTCTTCCAACCGCACACTCTACCACATTATACTCTGTATTCAGTGGCTCTACTTACAACAATATATTGGAAGCGTCAATAATTTGCGTCTGTTTGCCAAGTGTGTGGACGGGATATTATAGAACATTGAACTACCTAACTGTAATATTGGCCATAAGTTTTTTAACTAATAATGTATTTATTGATATTAGGTATAGGTACATAACTTAACCACTGACAAAAACAAACAAATCTTCAATAAATAATCAAAAAAGAACAAACACACATCGCCATTACGAAACCTTGGTAAAAAAACAGCTTTAATTAAATTTATTTTTGCAGAAAACGTGCACAAAGGGATAGAGACAGCGGAGGAGTCAGTCCACAAGATTGAGCAGACTGTGGAGACGGAGATCAGGAACCAGACCAACTCGCGGACCTGCACCTTACTATGAACCTTATGTCTTCTGCATACGATACATATTACAATAATACATGTTCCAATAAAGTTTATACTATTGCTGTGGTTTTCACTATCACGCTCAATTGGTTTTGTGAGTGTGGCAATATTTTAGTCGGCTGGATGGTACATCAGGTAGGCTATATCAAGTAAAAATTACAAAAAGAAGGTTACAAAAGCAAGCAGAGAAACATTTCTAAGGGAGTTATTAAAATACTCGTTAGGTAACATAGAAATAATGTTGATTTGTTTGCATTCGTAACTTTTAATATACTAATAAATCATATTATATTAGCTCGACCCATTTTTTTTTAACTTTAGGTCGTATTCAACCATAGAAGGTAGGGTGTAAAATAAAAACGTAACCCAACTTAGTAAGTTACAAGAGCTATTTTTGTTAAGTATTTAATACATATAAGTATACAAAAATATTTCAAAATAATAAAGAACAACATTTATAAAATATAATATCTATCATAATTTTATTTTTGTATATTACAAATCATAAATAGTTATCCACTCTCAAATGAAAATAAGATTTATAAAATTGTATGCTAAAATCTACCAAAGAAATACATTTTGAGATCTGTCATAGACCTCCCTAGAAAAGCACCTCCAGTCTACAAAGTTTGGTATTTTAATCTCAGCCTTCAACACAAGTATGAGTAGATAGCTACTTCTCATATTTACATCCCCGTACACGTACTTGCGACTTACCATTCCACATATAAAAGTCTAACCTTATCTCTACTCTACTAATCTACTACTCGACTAATACATAAACCTTTTTAGTGCGCCTCAAAAAGGTTTTAATCATCGCTAACCGGTAAGTATAGTACCTACGTACTGCTAACAAGAATAGAGTGTCTGTGTGGAGTCATGCTTGTAGTACTGCAGCTTGGTGTGTTTAATCTTCAACTGCTCTTTGATGATCCGCCCAATCGTCATGTTTGGAGCTTCCTCTGTAGTACTCGTCCATATTGCTGAAATAATTCCAATAATTTTTTAATAGGTTCGTGTTTGACTACAAACTCAATGGTAGGTACAATAAATCAAGGTAAATTTTAAATCATTTATTATTTTTAGTCCGCGGCAGAGACTCTTAATGCGGTTTGAAAACTCTTGACATTAGTCTTCTTATCAAATGACAGTGGCTAACTTTGGTGTTGAGAGTTTATCTAGCCGCACGAAGGGCCACTGCCATGGCTTAATGGAATATCGATAAGAAATTACGTCTCCCACTTAGGTACCTACATAAAATTAAATAAATAAGCACTTCAAGTTTACTATGTTGTACTATTTACAAACTAATAAGTACCTACTACATACCAACTTTACTTCTATTTCGGTCCCGCACATTAACGACTGCGCCGCAAACTATCTTGTTGGAATCGCCAAAGTTTTCACCAATCATGAGAAGCACCTGAACAACAGAATTAATAGAAATCAGATTATTTACGTACGTCTTTAATAATTTTAATAAATTGGTTGGTGCATTTTGTTTAAACTATTGGTCGGTTTATTAATGATGAGCGCCATCTACCGAGCGCTATTGTTTTTTTTTTTGCAAATCTAAAAATCACGTGAGTGTGCAAGAGCTATAAAAAATAGTGACGGTACTAGCTAAGAGCATGATATAGTAAGTTGTAGAAGCAATGAGTCCTCACAGTATCCAGCCAGCACGCGTCGAGCAGGTCCTGGCGGCGCTCCAGGCCCAGCAGCCAGCGGCCGCCGGCGCGGTTGGCGGGGTGCTCCCACGTGGGGCTCGTGTGCCGCGTGAACACCGCGTAGTCCTGCCCCGGGACCAGCTGCGAGGGCAGCTTCGTGTGGTGGTACAGGCTGCGGACGACACAAATGCTGCTTAGACTGCTCAGGTATTCTTACAAAAGTAACAAAAAGAAAGTAATTTATTATGCTATTCAAATTACCTAAACCCTAAAGAAAATGTAAACGACTCATAAACATAATTAAAATTTCCTGATTCAAAACGGCCTATATTCAGTATTTGTCGCGAACAGTCAAACATTGATGGCCTTCCTACGGGACCGAATTAAATTTATTTAGAATTGTTAATTTTCAGTCATATCTTTAGGTACTTTCGAGGCGGCATACACTCCAATATAAGATTGGAAGCCGCTTCGAAAGTAGAGAAGAAGCAATTTGTAGGCAATACTTAGTTCTGCTATTCGCCGCCAGGGTCGCTGTGATTGTTTCCAATCTTTTCATAGGAGAGGAGTGTCTCTAGTCGTACCTACTTTACAGAGTTCGTGAATAACCAAACAGCGCCCGAGGCGGCGAAAAACGAAACCAAGTAATTTTTCTTATGACAACTTCTGCAACATTTGATACCACATTCCAATCCGCGATGGTAATCAAAACAGAAATATCCGGGAACCCATCTCGTGTCATTACATACTTACTTTTTTTTCTAAATAAACAGCTTAAAATATGTACCTACTAGGTAAGTAATCTTATAATGACTCACCACCAATAATCTTCGACAGTATCAAAGTGCGTGAGTTCCTGCAGGTTGAGATGCCAGTTCTTCTTGCTTTTGACCTTGTTTGTGAATAGCCAGAAACTCCACTCTCGCTCCAGCGGGTGCTTCACCACTTCCAACTCTACGTTCTCGCTGTTAGGACTCATTTTACTGTGCTACAAAAATACCTACCTACAAATAAAAACAAACAAAACTTTTACAAACTGACATGAATTTCAAGGAAGGAGAACTGAATAAACTGCATCTTAATCGGCCCATATAACTATCCGATACACTATGGTAGCCGATTCCCGAAGTGGTGGGTGTAAAAGTGTGTATCTCAATCAAATTACATTTGAATTATAGAATCACTTACCAAATAAACAAGTCAACTATGCCCTGGTTTAAAAGCCTGTCTGAGCACAACTAAATAACAGCAAACCACACTCACTACTCAACTCACTAATAATAATGACGTGCAACTGACCTGACTGATGTGAATTATTGTGAGTCACTTATATGTATTCGAGTGTAGTGTAGATAACAATGAGTTCCCTTGTACTACAATGGAGGGTATCCCCCTTTTTAACTGAACGTGCTCTTGCCATTTCATAAAAATAAAAGATTGTATTATGTATGTATACATGATTATATTACATATGTATTCTTCAGAATTATTTCCAGCCATTGCTTTTTTTTTAAATATTATGTACTAAATCAGCTAAACCTCATCATACAAAATTACCTTACTCAAAATACTGCCTAAATTGGTGATTTTTTACGCAATGAAATGATTTTTGTTTTCTTTTTAACTAGTTGTATCTTGAAAGTGTGTCACATTACATGGGGTAAATAAAAGTCTTGGTAATATTTATAACATGTTTTTTTTTTATAAAATACCAAAATATTTGACAGACACAGTATTTGTGAAATTCAAACGTTAAAATAGCTGGAGATTTATCAGCCGTCAAAGTAGAAGTTGCAAAATTATCTATTAAACCTTAAGCGTGATACATACATAAGTTATTTTATTTATGTAAAAATATACCATATTACATATATTGTTACTAATTACTCGGTGATTTCTCTGAAATGCCAGCCCAGCGGCTCGAGTAAATATACCTTACACCTATGTGACAATACTAACAAACACTCATTTATTTAGAGTTTGAATGCACTTGGCCAATAACACTGATCTGGCAACCACTTCTTAGCGATCTCTTTTCACTACAATATGAGAGAAAAGGATGGCGACAATTTCAGAGCTACCAAATAGTTTAAATTATGTACATCAGAATTGACACCTTAAGTTATATATAAATAAGGATAATTTATCTGTGTGTGTGCCCAAGTACAAGCAAACATCCATACATCTACTAACATTCACATAAGTTCATACATCTGAAACCATACGCAAATGCTCACATAGACGTATACAGGAGACAACCGAAACAACCTAACAATACTACATTCTGATAAATAAACTTTTAATTTAAAAAAAAGCGGCAACCGGATCTTCTACGAGTAGCAGATTTGTTCAGTCTTTAGGGCTTATTTACTGGGAAAATCCATTCCTAAAATGATCAGGAATCTTTGAGAAGTATCTAGGCATTTTTTTTTAACTAAAACAGAATGAGTACATTCTATGTATAACCGGGCCATACATCAACCAGTCCTATACATAGTATATCTTGTACCATCTGTTTGACAATCTTTAGTACATAACATAGTCTCAAAGATGGCTGCCACATTGGTATGGAATCTCATGTAAGCTCATTGCCAACAATTCTGATGTGTTCCGGTGCCATGGTGCAGGCGATAGTGGTGGTGACTACACGGTGTACAGGTTCTTGGTGGCGGAGCTGTGCTTGACCATGGTGTCTCGGTGCACCTGGTAGCCTATCTTGCCATGGATGCCGAGCTGCTCCTTCAGCTTGCGACCTATCTCAACGGTGGCATGCTGCTTCGTGGCGTCTGCTGTCCAGATGGCTGGAAAATCATTCAACAACATGTTAAGCATATTACTGATATAATTCTGGGGTTAATTTTCAAAATAAGCATGTAAATAGTAGGTCTATCATGGTTTTATAAAGAAAAATAAATATAAAAATATGATGGTGCTAAAAGCACAGCAGCAGTTGACCAAATCTCAATTGGTAGTTAAACAATTAAAAAACCTATGACCTTTTGTGAATAATTGGGCACACAAGCAGAGTTTATTAAAACCTATTTAATTATGTTAGAAACAATGAGGAAGGAATGAATAATACATACCGATTTTATCAAGCTTTGGTCTAACATTGACTACGGCTCCACAGATTTCATCAGAACTTTCAAAGTTTTCACCAATTAGTAGGAGAACCTGAAATAAACACCAACTATCCATAACACTCAACACAGATGAATAAGCCTCAAACTTTTTATTAATCTTAACTTTGAAATAAGGCCTTATGATAATTTTGACATTCTTTTCTATTATTAACAATAAGTTACTATTTCATACATACACTACACAGCCCTAATATATATAATAAATAAATAAATAAATAAATATTCCGGGACATTGCACACAACGCCATCTAGCCCCACACTAAGCTATATATCACCTGTCTTGTTACTAATCTTTAGATTTGTTTGCAATGTATCAGTATACTAGTAATTATTGCCACATATAACTAGGGGGTCTAAACAGGTGGTACAAATGTATACATACAACATCTAGCCAAAAGCGGTCCAGATCAGAGTTGCGCTGCTTCTTCTCAAGACTGACGAGCCAGCGCCCACCCATCTTGTTGGCGTCATCTTCCCACATGGGGCGGATGCCTTGCTTGAACACTGCATAGTCGTGGCCCTGGCGCAGCTCCGAGGGCAGCTTGATGTGGTGGTACAGTCTGCAATGTAATACAGTCACAGTGAGTGTCAGTGAGTCTTTGTTCACTACTTAAACTTATTGGATGAAATTCGATTGATTGATTGATTAATACTTTATTGGACACTCACATAAAAAATCATAATACAAAACGGAAAAAATAATTGAATCTAATGCCACAATTTGCTAAAAGCGATCGCTTCCAGGCAACCGTAGGATGGAGATGATATTATAAAAAAATAACTAGACGGGATGTATAATAATTTGGTGTAGTTATAGATGAGAACCTGGATAAACCCAATCACACATAACAATTAAGTAGTTTCATAAAACTGTACACAATGACTCACAATACCATATATGTACCAGATACTGTAATTCTTAATTTAACCAAATTACTTTGCATGTTAGTATTTAAGTGTGTAACCAAATCTATGTAATTACCTACCATCTAAGTTCTGTTACCCAAATAAATAAATCATTTACTATTATTCACAATGCCATGCTACCACTAGTACTAAAATACAAGTTTGAATTCCATTAATACTGAGACCATAGTATTGTCAATTACCTACTTGGAAGAAGTCTGTACACTGTCTGTTTACATTATTTATAATTGAATGATAATACCTACTTGGTCAGGATAATAGTTTAATTACTCATATCATTTATACTTACTGTGTTTCATTTCATATTTATCACACTGAGTTAATGTAATTAGGTACTATACACTTAAAGGTTGAATAGTACTTACCAGCATACATATACATAAACAAACAGCTAAACAACTTGACTTTAGATAAATCTTAATCATAAATTAATTATATTTATAACTAGGAAACTTAGTTCAGTCTGATTAAGTAATAAAACTACATCAATTACAAGTTATTTGCTCCACTGCTAATCAAATTAACAAGCTGTTTGTTTAGCTTTCATAATCTTGTGTATCATGTAACATAGATCATAGAATATAATAAATGGAAATATTTTATAGCAAAATAAGTTTACCTCCAAAAATCTTCCACTGTATCAAATGTGGTAAGTTCAATCAAGTTCTCCTCCCATGTTTTGTTTCTGTCGTTGTCGTAGAACCACAGGCTCCACGTGTTCTGCAGCGGGTGCTTGATGAGGAACTCCGGCGGCACTTCCGCAGTGCTGTTGGTCTTAGTCTCGGCCGTCGCTGACCCCTTGAATGCACAAGCCATTTTACTCCAAAACCTAACCTACACTTTTACACTACTGAGTGCAACACGATCACTGGTCACGCCTAATTCGATGATTCAACGCCTATTTGCAACCGAAATCACTTGACGAAGGCGTTTTTCAGTGTTAAATATGATGAACTTGACGCGGAACTTTACGGTGAAAGTTAGTGAAGCCACATCACCAAGTTGTGCAAAAACTAAACAACATATACTGAGTTCAGTATAAATACGGGTAGGTGACGATTGTTTTGACGAAAATATCCAGAAATACCCACCTCTACTTCTTCAGAATTATTTCCAGCCATTTCACAAGAATCTCACGATGCAAATTTTTTACAAAAAAAGAAAGACAGATAGTTTGTTGTTGCCAGTGCTAATATTTTTTCTTCTTTTTAGTATTTTTTGTCAGCCAGTATCAGTGACTTCATTGAGTTTCATTACAGTAAAGATTACAGTACGTGTGTTAAACAGTGAGAAAACAAATCGTATGAATAATTTATTAATTTTAAAGAATTTCCTTTTTTTACTTTTCTTAAAATGTGAATTCCATCATGATCACAAACTAATAGAACCTATTTTCCAAATCAACATTTTGTGTTAAAAAAAAACTAAATATTTTTAACACATCCACACTAAACTTATATAGCTATCAAACAGCTGTCAACGTCAGAAACCAAAACTCTTCCCCGGTTCGGCCGGTTCCGTCCGAACGAAAACGAAAAGCTGCATAGTGCATTTATTCATCACTGTCGTTGTCTACTTGTCTTGCATAATTTTGGCTATCTGAAATAAACCGGCAAATTCTGTAAATAACATAAAATACCAACAGAATGTCGGTTCAGACGTATATGTTGGATTTTTCACTCGATGCAGCTCGCTTAGGAGACCAAATCGGCCAAAAAACAGTATTTGAACAAGTAGAAACAGTGTTAAAAGAGTACATCCCGAATCTTATTTTAGCCGCTGATATTAAGATCGAGGGTGGGTCGCTGAAGGTGCTTGCGGGAAGTAAAGGATCCTCTATCACCATCCGGCTGCTGGACAGAGGTTACATCACTATAAACATCGAGTTCTACAAAGAGGAATCTGAAGAACCACTAATTGACCTCAAGGTTAGTGCTGTAAAACGAGCTTATTAGACAAGCATCTATTGAACAAATAACCCAGCGCCGGTATCTTTATTGGCCTGTAAATGTGTGTGACGTCCTTTAATAGTCCAAAATGTTCTATAAGGCATTAAATACTAAATACTTCTATGTATTAAATATCTTAGCCCTTACTGGTGTTTTTAATTTTACAGAGCACAAGAATAGTGGAAAATCAATTACGAAAGTACCTGACAGTAAATAAGTCACAGGCTTATGCCCCCATCAAGAGATGCTTGTTTGGAAGATACTATCCCACCTCAGGTAAAATAATTATTTATACTAAGTATGTTTATTTCATTATTCTCATCATGAAATCCAGTCCATTGTAATGCCAGCAAATTTATTAATGGTTTTACAAAACATATGGAATGTACCTACATATTGATAAATAAATCTGACAAATATTACTAAGCTCCAGTTCACTGTATGTTATTTTCAAATTACATCTAATAAAATTTAATAAAAATTATACTTAACTAGAAGAACTGTTAAAAAAAATTCAGTGCCTACAAAAATTGAAAATTAAATGAAGTAGGTACTTAATATTACATAATTTATTGTTTCATTAAGATTTTTTTTATTTGTTTAAATATTTTTTATCAAGTTGAGTAAAATAAATTACTAATGTATAATATACAGTCTACACTTACATATGATCCACAATTAATGTGATGTGTTTAAAAACCATTTGTAATTAAATTACTTGATAAAATGACCAAACCAGTAGAATGCAAAATAGTTTTAGTGGGCCTTATTACAGATGAAAGGCTCATGGAGTATGACATTGATAAAGTGGTGTTTGACGACCAATCTGAGTTCCAGAAGATACAGATTGTGCACTCCAAGTCTCTGGGGAACATGCTGGTGCTAGATGATCTGCAGAGTAAGTTCAACTTATTGCTAGTTTTATATAGTTTATTTATTTATTTTATAATGGCACACAAAACAGAATATGTTCTTAAATGAACTGAATATATATATATACATATATATAAGTAATAAATAGTTAATAGTTAAATAGGTTTTTACGAGACGATAGGATTATTAACTGCTGTAATGTTTACTTTGTAAGTTGGATATTTATATATTGATTGATTGATAAAGGAATATCTTATCACATCTACAAGCTTTGTGCCTATTCTAATAGTATATAAAACATTGTTGGAATGATACCAGTCCCAACTGTCATTTGCTTTATTTACTCTGAAATGAAAAATAAACTATTTATATAATATAATGTTGTAATTTCATGATATTTTATTGTACCCTGATTGTATTTTGATTTCTTATTGCATGTGTACATGTATTCTGTGTAGTAAATTAACTATTTAAAAATGTGTTAGAAATATAAATCATAAATGTATAATTGATTCATATTATGTTTGGATACAAATTTGCTATTTATTACTTATAATACTGTTTTGTTGTCTCCTTTATTGTTATACTTCCTGTACAATACATACAATTCTTGTTTATTAATTGTCTATTGTTTATGCAGATATAGCAGAAGCTGATCTTATTTACACTGAAACATTAATGCAAAGAGGAAAAGAAAACTATGAAGGAAAAGAAATTGTCATCTTGGGTGAGATAAAATATTTTATTTTTATTCTGATATTACTAGACAAACTCTCTGTTTGTTATAAAATACATATAATTGTTATCATTACCTAAAATATATTCATATACTTAACATGATTTTCATATTATAATGTAATATATTATATGAGTGATATACAGAGCATAGTTATTGCTTACCATCAGGCAAACTATGGCCAAGTGCAGACCTAGTTTAGTTAAAAAAAATATCTTGTATAATAATGCAATCTATTGCCATGGTAATCTGAAATTATTGTTCTATTTTATATGTGAGAAAATCATTAGTTCCAAACACTAGCTGTGCTAGTTATTTACAAAGCTACATAATATATTAATATTATTCAAGATCTAATCTAAAGATATGCAGTAACTACTGAACTGACCTAACTGGCAACCTGCCATACCTCAGGTAGCATGAAATTTGAGTGTTTCAAATACTGAAATTTAACTATGATTTAGAAACACAGTTGAGGTTTTACTATTAGAATCGAAGTTGAATTTACTAAACAAATATGTATAACGTATTTTTTTGTAAATAATAAATTTAATGAGTTTCTGTATATGAGTTTTTGGCGTGTCTTATCAAATCTCATTAAAACCGTTACACTGTTGTTATCCAAAATGCATACTAATTTAAAACTGCTAAATTAACAATAATTATCTGATAAATAAAAATAACCAAAAATAATGAATACTGCAGTAACTAACTGAATATTGGCGTTAATTAGTCTGGAATATTTTAGTTTATCATCAATTATGAAATACTATGCAAAATGTATGCAAGCACAATGATAAACTAAATACATAAATCAAAACTACTGAAATTGCAGCATTAAGTTTTAAAAATTGTGATTAGCATCAAAATTTTGTTTGTCTTTAACATAGGCATTCAAAGATAAAGATCCACAAACCAGTGGCCAAGTAATGCGCCTCATTATTAATTTATTTTTGTATTTCTTACTTATGTGTCATCTCTTTTAGAATTCATTTATTTAAAGTCTAAAATCAGGCTTTCTACTTCGATAACACTTGCGTGACTTCACCGTGTACAGTCAATGTGTTTTATTTACTATTTTACAAACTTAATGTAAATGAGCGAAAATAATCACAACCGGCAGGATTCGAACCTGCGTCATTTTTAATTACACGTCAGGACCCCTAACTAATTCCACGGTCACGGTCGCTACTTTTTCTTATCGTATGAGAGTGACCCAACGCTGTTGCCGAGTATGTTATTTTGTAAACCATGCTTAGGGCCTAGGACATGTCTTAATGACAAACATTAATTGGCTCAGTGTGCCTCTCCGGCTTAATCCGCCCAATGTGCATTAAATTAGTTTTTAAATTTCTTTCATTATGTAATTTTTTGGTGTTCATTAAAGACATATTTTATCTTATCTTAATTTGGCCAGGCGGCGGGGACGGAGCCCTGCTGCACGAGCTGCTGAAGGAGAGGCCCAAGTTCGTGTGGATGCTAGAGATAGACGAGCTGGTGATGCAGGCGTGCGGCCGCCACATGCGCGCCATCTGCGGGGACGTGCTGGACGCGCGCAGGGGGGCCAACTATGAGGTCTACTGCAGTCACTATGTTTATTTTTTTAAATCGTTTATTTACGTATTACAATTGTATACATACCACTAAAATATAATATAAAACAGGATAAGTTCAGATACGTTGGTAAAGTTACTGAGCTCTGCACTATGTGTCACAAGGGCCTTGTGTTGCAGGGATGCAGTATATAGTTTATATGTAAAGTTATAGGCCAAACTAAGATGAGATATTCTGATTAGTCGATGTTCTATACTGCACTTCTGCTTGATGAACTTTTTTAAAATGCTAGATTTTGTTCCTTTTAAATACAAAATTGCGTAGTGTGTGTACCTAAAGTCAAACAAAACCAAATAAAAAGAAATCCTATATTATTTTTCTTTTTAATTTTTGAGCGAAGTTACGGAAACTCTACCTGTATTACGTTCAGATCCTAGTGGGCGACTGCATGGTGACGGTGAACAAGTTCATCAAGGAGGACAAGAAGGTGGACTACATCTTCGGCGACCTCACCGACATCCCCATCTCGGAGTCGGCGGGCGGCGAGCTGTGGGAGTTCATGCTGGCCACGCTGCGCGCCGCCTTCCAGATACTCAAGCCCGACGGCAAGTTTATGACGCATGTGAGTACTTTTTTTTACATGAGATAGGCTCACGCTTGACTACAATGTTTGACTTGCCTGATGTTAAGCAACGTTATAATCTACGTTACTTACTACTTAATAGAAATCATCATATTTTTACAGACTTATTTCAGTGACCTATTTATTTATATCTCAAAAATACTGAACTGATCCCGATTAAAGTCCACCGTACCGTACCCACACGGCCCACCCCGTACCCATAAGTACGGTACCACAGTTCCGTAAGTTGAAATATGTCTAATCTAATATTGTAACAACCATATCGTTGTTATTTATAGTTTTCGAGAAAATTCCGTGGAGGTACACCTTCTATGTTCGTCACTTTGATTTGGAATCCTTAAGAAATCATCACACTCAAATATCCAACTTTGAAAATATGTTACCTCCTCTTTGCTTAGTGACTTCACGAGGCAATCCTTTTGCTATTAGAATTGAATATCTTAGTATAATAACTGTTCTTCAACATACCATCCTCCTGGTGCCAGGGTAACGGCGCCGCGTCCCCCGAGTCCCTCTCCCTGTACGAGGCGGAGCTGAGCAAGCTGCGGCCGCCGGTGTCCTACTCCAAGTGCAGCGCCTTTGTGCCCTCCTTCCTCGAGGAGTGGATCTTCTACCAGGTCGCCTTCCAGCACGGGGACGCGTAACGAACAGCTACAGGTGGTAGGAGTACTCGATGATAGGTAGCGTTGTCACATCACACCTACAGATGTTGTATACAGTATTTTTCTTTTTTAACACGGAATAGACCAACGTCTACAGCCTGTCTGATGCTAAACTACACTTTTTAACTTTATGTGGTAGTTTGAAAAAAAAACCGACATTTCTTAGCGCGCATACAATATATCCTGTTAAATACACGTGACGTGAGCCGATATTGTAGTCACGCTATTTAAGTTGTAAGATACCACTTCAAACAAAATAAAATAATATTAATAGCATTCAAGCTTTGCAAAAAATCTGTGGACTATACATACACACAATAGTGGTTAGACCCGACTTTACACGGTCATATTTATTATACTTACACAAAAAACAATTTGTAAAAAAACACATCAAAATCCGTTGCGTGGTTTCAAAGATCCTAGTACGTACATTTTGTATAGTTTTAATATGAAAGTATTATAGTGGTCCGAGAGTAACATGGCAAAGTTCTTTTATCTCAAAACAATGAGGGCGAATCTGCGCTTTAAAGTATATAAAATATCGTCTCCGGGATGTCGATTTTGTCCAAAATAAAGTACAATATCACCTCCAAATAAAAATAATGTTTTCATTACTCATACTCTGAAAGTAGGTCTGAAGTTGCCTGAGGAGCGGGTTGAAAGTAGTACTTTTCATCCCTAGGGAGAATCGCTTTCAACTGACAGCAGACAAATTATAAAAAAAAAATACGGAATGGAAAAAGGGTCATTTTCACATCTATTGAACCATGTTCCAACTTTTTATACAGCCACGATGTAAAATAGAAGTATTGATTACAAAATATATATTTTTAAATAACTTTATTATAATTTAGTTTCAACAATTTCTTTAAAATATCGTAGATATCGGTAAACTATTTACCATTTTTTCAATGATGAAAATAAAAAATAATGGCTAAAAAAATGAATAGCTGGCCGACCACAGAAAAAAAAAACAAAATAGGCGGGAAAGCGGTAGTTCGTTTTTTTTTTCTTTGGCCATAACTTTGTATTGTGCCATCTTCATTTATTTTTTCGATTTGAAGACTTTTGTTTATACGTATAGCAGAGATTTGTACTTATAAAATGAGTTCATCTGATTTTAATATAAATTTAACGCCTGATTTTATAAAAGAAGAGGCTAAAGCGGTAGTGGAAAATCATCATACGATTTGAGGTATCTTTGTTTTGACTTGGGTGGTAAAATAAAATATACTCATATTTTCTTTAGCTAATTCATGTTTTTATTTTTACTTTCCTCGTATTTGTAATGAAAAGCACAGTGTTTACCTCGGGTTAAAGACTTATTTAGTCCCTCGATCTATTGGCGCCCTCACTGCGTTCGGGCGCTAAACCCCGTCTCGGGACTAAATAAGTTACTTTCACCCCTAGGGTAACAATGTACTATTTCAACAAAACTTTTACTGTGTCCATACACAAATCGATTAATGAAATAGTCTCTATTTTATTTAATAGTTTCCCATGATACAACGCTACCTATCTGAAAAGTACTTTATACTACACCTGCTCGGAAAGTACCTTGTTACTTTATCAAATTTACGGTAGAAAGTACGTCATTGCATATCGAACAAATATGCGGGGAGAAAACGCATCTGAGCGGGAAGAAATGGATTTTCATACACTTTTCTCTCCCGCTCAGATGCGTTTTCTCCCCGCATATTTGTTCGATATGCAATGACGTACTTTCTACCGTAAATTTGATACTTTCCGAGCAGGTGTAGTATAAAGCACTATGTATCACTCGAGAGGCAGTGCGATTCCCGATCTCGGGTGTTTCAAACGACACCCTCGACGGTAATCGGTCACTTTCTCCTTTCGGTGAACAATGTAAGTACTATTATTTGAGACATTGTGTGAGCGGTAATAGTTGACGCCAAAAACTTGGCAAAAAATAAAAGTAAGAAAGACAGCATTATAATGGAAAACAATACTGTTTTCAATTTAGTTGGTTAAAATCTGGTCAAATGTGACGCTTCCAAGCGAATTACCATTACTTAAGATACCTACACAAGTTATATATAAAACTTAGATTTATTTTATGTAGACCTAGCGGCAAACAATTATAAATAACAAAAGAAGAAAATGATCAAGCGCAAAGAAGCTTAGTCTTGTCCTTGATGATAAATGAAATCATTATATGTTTCTTTGATTGCAGATACTGTTCCGACTATAATAATTTCGTTTATAGTGTATATTTGTTTGTTGCTATGTATACTTATGTAGTATAGAGTTCAACCAAAGGTATTCAAATGTAAGTCATCTTGTTCTAAGAACTAACAAACTTATCTACTTTATGTATAAGAGGGCTATTAGAAAATTGTATACTAATTTAGCTTAATATTTCCCGATTTACCCTTATAAGGCTGGTCACATATTTGCGATGGCAACAAATTTCAAAATCTGGAAAAAAATACAAAATTAAAAATGTATGTAACTATACTATTCTTCTTCAAACCGAGCCAGAAAACATCTGCAAATCAAACCGATACAATTTTTTCTGATAATGATTCGTTTCTTGTATTATTTTTCAGCATGTTTGTGACCAACCTACTTTTCTACAAATAAGTGAGTCAATTTTGTAGTACCTAATTCATGCACCAAACAGTATTTTGTAAAAATAAATACTAATTATTATTTTACTAACAATAAAATAGCACTTGTTATTTAAAATAATAACTATTATAAATATTGTAAAGAATATGTTTCAATAATACTTACCCTGCCTGTTCGTATACCTACATTAAACCTTTGTTTTATTGCAAATAAACATATGTTACATTAAACTAAAAAAAACTGGTGTACCTAATCATCAGTTTGATTGTAGTTTGTCTAGTGGCGCCGTCATTCTATTGGACACTATTGGCCAATTTATATTTTCGCATTTGTATTTTTACTTCAGTCAGGAATATGGAACTTTAATAGAATTAAAAAGATAAGTATTGACGAAGCTAGTAGGTATGTTATGCATCACTTAATCTCATTTCTGCTTATCTGTAATTTAGTTTAATTCATGTTGCTTGCATAAGTGCAATGCAGGTATTATTTAACAAGTCATTAAATAAATATCTATAATATTTGGCAGAGTATTGTAATCATTATTTTTCATTTGTGTACATGAATGTAGTTACCTACATAGTACTCTATTTTGTTAAATATTTCATTCTTGTGTTTACATTAAACGATACAAATTATAATTGAACTTTTCTTTTTTCAGATAGTCAAATACCACTATTTTATTATAATACATGTTGTTTGTAGGTTCTTGTCCAGAAACAAAAGCCGCGAAAAAACCGGATTTTTTATCCAATGTAATTGTTATGATTTTAAAATTTGACAAAAATTATTTGTTATGATTTTGATTTGGCGAACTTTAAAGTTTAATAACAAAAGTTATTGCTACGAGCATAAATGTTGCGTAGCGCCTCTAGAAGGCTGTTCCTTAGATATAGGAAGCATGTCAATTAACCACAACATTCAGTAATAGTAATATATTATGAAATAATGTACAAAATATTACAAGTTACCTTATCATAAAGTGGTGGAGCCACATCACAGAACATTCTCGGGAAATAACTTCGTGCGTATAACACAATATATACTTAATAGCGGGTATCAGAACATTCTGTACTTGATTAGACATGTCCTTAGCGTAGATATAGGGAATACTGTCAAATATATGTGCAATAATCATCTTCCCGCCAAAAGCATCATTAAATGAGATAATAACTATATTTTTTCTTTGTGAAAATCGTTAGTAGCGACTGATTTTAGAGTTTGTGACCTAGGAATCAACTATGCATAGTATTACTTATATCTATGCTAAGGGACATAGCTTACAAAAATTTCATAGGCGTATCAAACTAGCGTATCTTGAGAATGTTGTAAGATAAAGTGGAAATATCTTACACTTATAAAACACTTAATTATTTAACTAATCCAGCAGGGTCGTAAAATATTCATAGTTTAGCATGACGACATTTGGTTCATAATTTCATAGTTCAGCATGAGAACAGAATCTATTTGACTACATCTCGGCATAATTTGTGTAGCTATTAGTCAGCCATTATATACAGTGTACAAGGCAGATTGTATCCAGGTATATGAACCATGTTATGGACCAAGTCAGTAATGATGGCATTATAAAAAATTAACAATATTGGGCCGTTGGATACAAACTTACTTTATTGGATACATATGTTTGTATCCAATAAAGTAAGTTTGTATCCTATCCTCATTATTGAGAGCTATAACTTATTGATTCCTCAAGCAAATAAATAAATGTCATTTATTTCAGACCTTGAGTCATGCAAACATGGTGGGCGCCCAGATCTGACATGAAGACCACAGCAGAGATGACATCTTCTATTTGTGTGGTGTTCTACATCATTCCTTCATTCACACCATAACTCAGTTTCACTGTTGTACTTTGACCTCAGCTGGATTACCCCAATCCCCCCGTGTTACCCGTGTATGTGTGTTAGTTACTCGGCCTGGCGCAGGCGCGCGAGGCGCTGCGTGAGCTCGTCCTGCTCCTGCGACACCACGGTGGAGGCGCCCACCGACGTGCTCGGCACGCCGCTCGGGAGCTCCATGTTTAACTCCAACCTGGAACAGACATATGCAATTCATATAGAAATCATCATCACCAATTGTCTAATTCCTTCAACATAAAGGGTGATTATTATTGTTTGACATTGGTAGAGATCTCGATAATCTATATTGGCGAGATCTTTACCATTATCAAACTTTTACTGTTACTATAACAACAGAAAAGTATTTCGCTTCTGTTGTTATATTAGCAGTAAAAGTTTAGAATAGTGTGCCAGGATCCTCAATCAGTGATCCCGTGAATAACAATTCAAGGATCTCCAAATCCAGAGTGAAGTTGCTTTCTAAGTCTGCTCCATCTTTGACTAAATTGTTGCTAAACATCAGGCAGGCTTAACGTGATACATAAGTCTATCATGTAGTAAAAAAATGTCCATACCCCGCCTCGTCGGCCACCTGCTGCAGCAGCGTGTCCACATCTCCCTGCGGCACAGTGGTGGTGGTGGTCTGCGACATGGCGTTCTCCATGTACGAGCTCTGCACGTCCAGGTCCTCGAACTGGCTCTCGAACTTGTCCATGAGCGTGGAGATCTTCTCCAGGTTCATGGACTTCATGGCGGCGTCCATCGCCTTCACCACGCCAGCCATGGACTGGGTCACCTGCCGACATAGGACATAATTAATGATACTGTTGAGAAGAATAATGCCTTTTGGTTAGTCAAAGTTAGGGTCTGGATGGTGCTTTGTAAAATTTTCTGACATATTTTTTATTTTTTTTTCTTTGTGTGGACTATATAAAACAATTTTGACACAGTGTGATATGGGCACATCAGCAATTTGCTGCTCGCCCATTATTCAAATAAATAAATAAATATTTAATTAGACAGAAAATAAAACTGAAGCTGATCAGTGTGTGAACAAAAACAATACTTTATTGGAGGTATTTATATTTATTCTTTATACATATATTTTTATGAATGCAAATGAGAGAAACACTGGACATTTCTAGATGTAACATATTGGAAGCCTTTGGGAGTGAGTTGACAGTTGTAGTTCCTGATTGTCTGTGATTTTAGAACAGTTAAAGTTGTTGAGGTCTATAGTATTCTTGCAACACTTCATGCAATAAAAGATGTTTAGTGACTAAGACATTGTGGCGAAGTCCCATATATGAATGTAGGGAAAATCAAAGATAGCACATAATGTTTATAGCCCTATCAAATAATATATCAATGTGTAAGTGAAATGTCAAAGATTATTTACCAATGAAGTGAAAAGTAATCTAAATTGCTAAGTATACTTATTCAAAACCAAAATAAATACCTAGGTTTTCACTTATCATAAAAGTTTATTTTGCATTAAAAATACCTTTCTTGTTGTGAGTGCAGTTTGTACTCTACTGGACACAGCATCCACTCGTGCTGACATCCTCAGATAGTTCAGGGCTTGGTTCTTCTGTCGAATTGCATTCTCTGCGTGTATCCGAGCTCCTTCCATGTTCCCTTTCTGGATTGCCTTCTTGGCCTTCTCCTTTTCTAACTTTTCTTCCTTTTCACATTTCTTTGAATTTCGTTCTAACTCTTTCACGGCAAATTTCAAGTTGAATAAATGTTCTGGTTGTAGAGTTAAGGTGTTCCGAACAAAATATCATAAAATATAATCAACTAAGTATCACTACAACTAAGATTAATAAATGAAGGACTTAGAGTTGTATAAATTAATAAACGGCATCAAGGGATGTTTGTTCATAGATGTGTGTAATTCATCGGAATGTATACTATACATTGTCGTTTTGACTAAGAGAAGACTCATACACAATTACTTAGCTAGTCAGATTCTTAATTGGTGTGGTATGCAATGTTTAAAACTTTAAACAATTATTTTTGTAGTTTATCTTTCGTTATCATATGGACACATAATTCATCTCACATGATGTAATAAAGCCAAAAATGTATCTTATATCAAATTAGCATTGCTTGTGTTAGCAAAACAGATGATGCTAGTAATTATTTAGAGACAGAGAGAACACCAGATTTTTTTTACTAGCAACCAGATAAGGTACTTTGGTGACTAATTTCGGTTTAAGCTATAGTTTTAGGACAAAATAAGTTGATTTATATGATAGTTTACTTACATACTGTTCTTTGTGTAAATAAAGTGTTTACTATAAAAATTAAGATGTACATAAAATCTACTAGTTAACAGTATTCACTTACCAATAATTTCCCGTTGAAATACAAACCTTAAAGGAGATATATGGGAGGTAACTCTCTGTGATCTCGAATAAGATCAGATCACATCCATTATAAATAAACACAAAGAATACGCCTCTGATTTGAAGAAGTTACTCATTGAAAAGGATACTCTCCATTGCAGACGATGACATTTCGTTCCCCATCTTGACGGGTTTAAATTATAGAACACCACAAAAAGCAACTGATGTACTTTTTAAATTTTTAACAAATAAGTTGATAAATGTACCGAAATTAAAAAATATAAATTATATTCATTTATATTGTTGGTGGATGACTCAATGTATGCGTAATTTCTGAACATTTAACAAACAAGCCAACAGCTGACTTATTTGACATCTGACAGTGGGAACAGCTTGACAGTTTAAATACTCTGTGTATTGAGTGTTACCACTCGCTTATCTAAATTTACCTCAGCTATATCAGGGTGACGTAGTAATCAGTCAGGGTAATGTAATGAATCGGTTATATAATATTGATTTATTTAATTATACTTGCACTGCACATATATACCATTTCACAAAAATAGTGCCAAGTGTACCTAGTCATCCATATAAAGAAGAAGTATCGGTTTCCTATCCTGTCACAGTGTTACAAGAGGGGTGTGACAGGATAGGAAACCGAAATTACAAATCGCTTTCACCATTGAATAGGCTGCATTATTCATCAATCGTTACAGAAAGGGGGGTATTTAAGAATACTCTGGCAATTTTGTACTAAATTCATGTTCGGATACACTACGTCGTGAATTGAAATTGTCTATGGCTTGTGCTTCATTCAATATTTTATCTGTTATTGTATCTCAATATCGACAACCTAACAAAAAAAGTCAAACAAAAAAAAAAGCAAAAGCAAAATAAAATTGAAACGGAGTGTTCTACGCTGCCGGATTTTGGATGTGAAAATAACGTCAAAAATCCTTAACTATCTCCGAGATCCTTTTGTTACAATTCGTACAACAAATTATATTGTGAATCTAGTGTTAATCTTGGTTAAGTGCATAAATTATTTTTGGTATCGCAATAAGTCAGTGACATTCAAGAATCCCAGACAAGATCGAGTAGGCAGAGAACATCGGCTGGGCGTAAAAGAAAATGGCGTGCGCTACACTGAAAAGAAATTTGGATTGGGAGTCCATGTCCCAGTTGCCAACAAAGAGACGAAGATGCTCTCCAATCGCCACAAGTTCAAGCACAAGTCCTGGCATTAGAGTACCAGAACAACGCTCAGCATTCGGAGAAGCCGTTAGTGCAGCTGCAAAGATGTCTCCAGGTTTGTTTATCTTTTTCACTGGTCCCTTCGGTAATCTTCACTTTATCAAGGGATTCTGAATTGTAGACTGAGCAATGAAATACCTGTGTCGAGCTACATTATTAGCGAGAAAGGTTGCATTTCGCCATTAATTACCATGATATCATGAATATATTTTTATCAAGTTAGAGTGAGACAAATGATGGTGAACACCGTTGTGTGAATTTTTTCATGTCCTTTTGTTGTATGTGGCTGCTAGTTTTTGTGTTGCGAGCACCTTTGTAGCGTTCCTTTGTAGAATGATCAACTGTATGATAGGATTTACATCAATTTCTACACACCACAACACAACATGTTTAGATTTAATAATTGGTAATAATTGTTTATTTTCGGTGGATGGTATTTCGGGGGTACTCACTCATAATTTGAACAACTGCTAATTACAAATGCATCTCTTAACAAAGCAACCTGATTCATGAAATCACTGAAAAGATGACAAAGCAAAAAACCTGCAGTGATCTTTAAAATTTATGCAAACAATAGGCATGTAAATAGAAACAGCTGACTTAGCCTTACACAACTTTGTCTAAGAGGCAACTTAGTAAATTATAGTTCTTTAATCTGTTGAAGTAAAATCTTGAAACTTGTTTATTTTTTATTGTGTATGGCTGTGATCCCTAGTCTATAAAAACAGCAGGTAGAAACTTTCTTGTGCTTCCAACTTTTTGTGACACAATATGTTGAAAATAGAAGACACACTGTAATATTAAGTGATATGAATTATCACCAGCAATGGACTGTTCATCGAAAACTGATTTAACAAGTGATATTAATTATATGCAGATATAACTAGTTGCATCCAGTGTTACAATTTTAATTTCAATGATTACCAAGATCACTTTATTACTTACACCTACATCTTTATAAATAATAATAATAATATTCCAGGACATTGCTCACAGCACAATCTAGCCTCATATTATGCAAATGCTTGTGTTGTGGGATCTATTATTATAACTTGTGTGTATGTGATATTGTCAGAATTCTCTCTCTTGAGTTGTATTTCCTCATCCACGCTCGCTCCACATTCTCGACAAAACTACACAAGACATAGCGAATACGAGAATGTGGAGGACATATTCGGCAAGTCTCGCCTATGTTCGTGCAGTCTCCATCCCGTGTCGGTATTTCATATCCGAATCAAAGGGCTCTCGTGTAGTTTTGCCAAAACACAAAACACTCCCTCCACATTCCCACCGCGTCAGTCTGTGAAACTCAAGACTGGGTTCGTAAATTAGTTCTGATAATTGTTTCTCCATTGTTTCACTGAAATAAAACCTTAAAAAATTGTGCAGATACATCATCTACTGTGTAGTATTAAAATTATACAGATATTTACCTTGTTCTGTTGCGATGTATTGCTGTCATCCACCATCTTCGTTTTTCCAACGTCTCTTGATAACTTTTTTTTCTCGAATAAACATATAATTGTAATAAGCCACAGCACACAATGCTGCAGAGACAGCTGTTTCCACGTCCATCTCATTCGAGTACCGAGCACACAAATAGAATGTGGAGAGCTGCTCTCGTCTTGTCAATAGTTTTGGCAAGACCCGAGACAAAACCTCTCGTGGAGAATGTGGAGTGCACTTAAGCATTGTCAATATGGTTCTTTTTGTATTAATGATTCCTAACTAGGGCAACAGTAAAAGTTTAATTGAAACCAGTTCAGTAGTTGTTAAGATATAGTAAAATTGATACAGGCCATGAATTTGATTTATTTACCAAATTACCACTTGTCTTCTGTTATATGCTTTAAATGTCAGTTTTAAAAGATACCTTACCACCAGTTGCTATCCAATCTTAGGTTTGTAGGATTCAGAGCATGGTTTAACTCTTTCAGTCTTACGGCCGTTTGCAATAACCTACCTATCTTTAATCTCCGGTTGCTATCTACAGTTCTTTAAAGATTAAACACCTATCCATACTTGCATTTCAATATTCTATCTGCGAAATGTCTATCCGAGTCAACCGATAGATCGACAGTCCTCCCGGGCGTTTCGTTTATGGATTGTAAAGATTCTGAACCCTCATTTTATTTGTGTAACAAAAGCTCACAAAACAATTTCATTTCATTTCCGACCAAAAGAGTGAACCTTTATTGAGTGTAAAATTTCATAATTCAATTTTAAGATGTATTTTTATAAAAATATTTTTTCATAGAGAAAAAAAACATATGAAATTGATAAAGTAAAAACGAAACGCACTGATGACATTTCAAAGCACACCAGTGTTGCCGATTTAGCTCTTTTAGAGCTAAAATTAGCTTTATTATCTGATATTTAGCAATAATTAAATAAAATAAAAGCAAGAATTATAGTTCTTTTATTTTACATTTTAACTTGAATCATGATAATTCTAAAAGCAACGGAACAGCAAAAATATGTGGACTTCATTTTAAGAAGGACACAACCAATGCATTATTATTGAGTTATTTGTAGATATGAGATTAAAAAAAAGGAGTATAAAAGTTTTATATGAAGATAAGAGTAGGTAATGTTACGATTTTCTGTTTTAATATTGATACTTACCTAATTTAGTTGCTATCAAAATGTTAACGCTATAAATATGTGGGTCAACCTAGCCTTTTTTTTAAATTCAACTGGCAGCACTAAAGTGTATATTTTGTTTTGTTTGTTAGACGTCATGATCAGCTGTTGCCTGACTTTTCTAAGGTTCATAAAATAATACATCTTGTACATATTAAGTATATTACAAATATATATGTTTTGAGATAAAATCATTTTCATAGCATGCGGATTACAGGCATACAGCTGTGTTTATAGTCATAGTAATTCATTGATAGTGCATTGCTTTTCTATGGACCAAATAGGTAATACATTTTCAGTGTTAATAAATTGTGATAACTATAGTCAATCAGTGATTAAGCTACAAGAACTTTACCTTATCAATAAAGATTCCTTATTGTGTTTCATTCTGTGTAGGTATATGTATGTCTGTGATTAGTGGTAGATATTGGGGATAATACATTTTCAGTGTTAATAAATTGTGATAACTATAGTCAATCAGTGATTAAGCTACAAGAACTTTACCTTATCAATAAAGATTCCTTATTGTGTTTCATTCTGTGTAGGTATATGTATGTCTGTGATTAGTGGTAGATATTGGGGTGTATGCTCGATGGGTAGATATAAGAATAAATTATCCAATTGTAATTTTACAGTGATTTTATTTATAAAATACCTAACTACCTACTTACACCTATTACTTAGGTCAGAATTTAAGTAAATAATAGTATAGGTAAAGTGCATATAACATTAATATAAATTAAACAACAATTATGAGTTAAATGTGTAATTATCAATCAGGTTTTGTCGCTCAGAGTGACCTACACTCACTCACATATTACTTGTTGATGGTGCCGGTGAGATAAGTAACTCAGGTGATAGATGAACTTCGGGGTGCACTTCAGCTACACCTTGCATTCTGCATATATTGTGTAATACTGCAGTTGCAATTATTACTGCCTGTGTAGTTTTTAATGCAAGTCGAATTTTTAAAGAAAGCACAGGAAAACACCTTTTCCAAACTCTGAAACACCTGTGAATAAATACAAAAATGTGAATAAAATGCTAGAAATAATTAGATATGAAGTAGTTGACAAGTTTGTTACCTTTCAATGGGGTTCCTGGTTAGCACATGTGCATCATTATACTGGTGCTCATTTGATGTTGCTGGACTAGCACCGGTGTCATCAAATATGACTTGCTAGGATAGGTACTATCTTCTATGAGCCACCTGTTGCCAAAAACTCCATCTTCACATTGCACTGAAAACAATTTTACTTAATAATTATATATTAAAGAAGTTGTAACTTTAACAGGATAATTAAATAAGTTTTAGGACTAATAAGCTAAAGGAAGGTGTATATATGCAACATTTTAGCTACTTATGTATTTTTAAAATGTAATTTTGTAAGAATTTGTAATAGTATTTATTTACCTTTCAAATAAAAGTTATTGAATATGGTAGCATCATGGGAAGACCTCGGCCACCGAGCTACAACATTCATGAGTCTTTGTTGCATACTGCTTGCATATTGAGGGAACATATGCCCTTTCTATTTCTGAATTCCTGCCTTACAGTAGAACCTGAAAAGTATATTACAAATAAGCACATCTTTGGCATGTATCTGAGTAGTCATTGATAAAAAAGTTAACTTGGAGACTGTATAAGTAGGTACATGTGTACAGTCCAAGGGCATAGAACCGGAGTGCCAAGAGCAGTTGGTGGAGAGGAATAACTCCGTGATTACTGGAATGATGGAAAGAAAAAGTTAGCAAGATCGTACCTGTAGTTTGTAGGTTATGTGGAATGTAAACAAGTCAACTCACCGGGAGGATTGCACTGATAGAAATGGTGATATTTCTGTCAGCAGCATTTCCACAGCCTTCTTGGCCGAAATCTATATGTAAATTCATGATTATTTAATTCGGCGAAATGGTTTACGCGCACGTAACTCCTTCGACTCTCATGTCGGCAATTGGAGACGAATCAAAGAACCCGGCTTCGTAAAACTCATTGTCTGAATCGTCACTAAACTCCATTTTAAACTTTAATAACAAAATTCACACACGATAATTACAAAAAATTCAAATACGATAGAGTTCTTTTGAACAATCCGTCAACAAAACCCCCGTTTCAGTCGGATAGGCCAAAACCCAATCTGTCAGTCGTTCTAGCTACTGACAGTTACGGATAGCATGATATTGAAATGCAATTATTTCATCTTCTATGAAAATAGTAATCTATGGATAGAAATATTCCCTCCGAGCCCTCTGACAGATAGTTAGGCATGACGGACAGATAAGCCGTATCTATCCATGGTTATTGAAACGCAAATAAGCAAAATTAGTTACTATTGGTAGGATATTTAATCTGAGATTGAAGATAGGTAGGTTATTGCAAACGGCCGTTAGTGGTTAGCGTTACTAACCACCTGTTTCTGATTTTTTTTATAGTTTTCAGCGTTATCTAGCGATTACTTAATGAATGAACACGTCACTGTGCATCTTACTTGACATAATTTTAGTATCAAATTTCTCCAGATACGCATTACTGAGTCATTATGTCAACTTCAAATTACTCGACGCGCTCGTTTTTGTTTGTGAATTAGAATGAATAAGTTTAACAAGGTTAAAATGTAGATTTTGTTATTATTTTTGTTTTGTTATGTAAAAAATAGTAATCTGTATAAAGTTATGGCAGAATTGAATTAGATTATTATGATTTCAGTGTAATATTAAGGAAAATATAAGGCGGTTAGCCATACTAACCACTGTGAATATCGTTATATTTTTTTGAATGTTTTATTGAAATCAGATAATTTACTTTTTTGCAGTATGCCTCGTCTACTTAATGATAAAGCTATCCAATATGTTTTGACAAAGTAGAAACTGATCTTGGTGCGAAAGTTGTGAATTTTTTTTGTATGTACCTCTAAGGCAAATATCATAAAGTGTATTTTAACAATTAGCACGGAAAGAGGATCAAATATGGGCTTGTGGCACAGTTAATTCCAACAGAAAATGCTTGCCACAATTTTATGTAATTTAATTTTATTTATTTTGTAGGAAGACAAAAAATTACAGAGAGGGCAAGATGACTAGGATTAGTGACGAAAAGGGGAGTTTACTAAAATGGAAAGACAAAAGATCAGTTTTTATTCTCTCTCATTACTTAGACCTGAAAGGTATAGGTACTGTAACTCACAGGGAACGTACAGGAGAAAGGATTGCTGTCTTTTGCCCAAATGCAGTAAAAGACTACATTAACAACATGAATTTTGGTGACAAAATTGAACAAAATCGACAGAAAAGCTCATAAGTAAATGGTGGCATAATTTTTTTTTTTTCATTTCTTGGATTGTTCATACAATGAACTTCAAGCCATTTCCCGACCAGATCTTAGTATGTTGACTTCGAAGGAATTTAGACGTTCTGTGTATCAAGGACTCCTGGCTCCGATATTCGTAAAAAAAACGAAGACCTGAACCAGTATGCCTTAGTGGCAGCCACTCTGGAGTACTATAATAAATAAATAAATCATCAGCCCGAACAATAAACGAGACGATGCTGCAAATGTAGCACAAAAAACAGCCCAGTACGGGCCATTTGGCAATGCACCACCAATAAGGTCCAGGGCTGTACCCCCAGGAAAGACGAGTTTTCAAGACTTTCCTAATAAAAAGTAGCAATCTTTTAATTTTCTTACAGTTTTCTAATAAATGTCACCTTCCATTCATAATAAAGAATTAATGTTAACGTATGTTTCATTTATATCGAAAGTCATAGTGGTCACCGTAACTAACCACCTTGTTCCTCAAAAGCCTTTAACTGAAAAATTTTTGAACATATTTTTTTACAATATTTGTCCCTTGCCCATGTCAGAAATAAACACAAATTTTCAATTTTATCACCCATGTAAAAGTGTGACTGAAAGAGTATGATGAAGTAGTCATGCTTCTGTGAACTACATTAGACAACAGATGTAATGTAACTATTTGTATTTTATCATGATAATTATTGAATGCCTGCAGCTTTTCTTCTCTTTATTGCAAAAAAAATTAAACACTTGAACACACTTTCTCTTATAATGTTATGATAGTCATTTAGCCACAGGGATCAATGACATCAGATCCATTTGACTCAAAATCCTTTTTTTGGGCAGACAAAAAATAACACTAAGCGGAGGACACCTATACCAGCAGTAGGGTTAATGATGATGAATGGAAGTAAGCACACTTGATTTTTGGACACCATGAGTAAAATTTTGATTGAAAATGGAAAATTCTTTTTAATGCTATTGACTTAAACAATCAGAAATTATTTAAAATATCACTCAACCTATTGTGGCAGCTATAAGTTAGTTTTTTGACCTACCTAAGGCAAGGCTGACCTCATTATCAGTTACATTACTTTGAAGGCTTTGCTTTTACCTTAATTTCATAGTAAGAGCAGGGCCACTCTGAAAAAGGAGTAAGGATTTCCTGATTGTGCTGCACTAGCAACTGTGTGATTACTCCAATAATATTTACCTAACTAGTTTTATTCAATAGTTTTGCTTCTTCTTCTCAACAACATTAGCATGTAATGAGCTACAGCTGCTGTAATGACTGTGCATGATGTTTGCAGAGTTGGTACTGACAGAGATCCGCAACGAGGTGAAGCGGCTGCAGCGGCGGCGCCAGCTGCGCATGTCGGGTGGCGCCGCCTCTTCCAGCTCGGGCTCCGAGGGGGACTGCTCCCCCCCGCACCCCTCCTCGCGACACTCCTCGCATCACACTTTCAACCACGCACTCTTCACATTCAAACAGGTAACATACTAGCTATAAAACTTACAAATTGTGTGTCAAGTTGAGCAAGCAAGCTTTAACAACTTCAATCTTCCTTACCATGTGTCCTGCCCAGCTCCATTTTAAACTCACAATCGCAAATCCAACTTCATACACCATGTCTGGTGTGGTGAGGTCATTGCTAGCTATTATTTGGCTATTAATCAATTGGTTTTTCTGTTATCTCTCAATGACTAAAAACTAACATGTCTTTGTTAGCTTTAGAAAAATGTTAAATGAACAAATTTCTAGGCCTTAAAATCTTAAAAATACATGTGTACATGTATTAAAAAAGTTTTTTTTATTTAGCTTATACTGTCCCATTGCTGACCAAAGGTCTTCCCAATTCCTTCCACTTTCTTATGAGTCTTATATTGCGCAATCGGGTAGGTTGCCGGCCACGTTTCCTTCTAACAGGCTCATTTTATTGAAGATGATTTATTAAAATATATTGTGTTTACTTGCAGGTGCGCATGATCTGCGAGCGCATGCTGCGCGAGCAGGAGGTGGCGCTGCGCAGCGAGTACGAGGGCGTGCTCAACAACAAGCTGGCGGAGCAGTACGAGGCCTTCGTGCGCTTCAACCGCGACCAGGTGCAGCGCCGCCCGCCGCCGCTCGCCTGCCCCATGGACGCCGACCACATGCACGCCGACCCCGTGCCCAGCTGTCAGTATGCACAACACTCTAAACAAATGTCATTGCTTAAATATGTATATGATCCATTAAAGCGAAGTTAGTTACAGTATGTGGGTACTGTGGGTAGTGTTACTGAGTTTTCTACCAGTTATCTCTAGGATCTTGATCTGATATTGCAGTAATATAACATATACTTCTACATCTAGTATCGATATTGGCTTCTCCAGTCTAGTTGTGATACTCGTGGCACTTTCATAATCCATTTTTGTAATTATTCTACCATAATAGCTGTAACATGACATCTGATATTGTTAACACGTGGACCGCCACACACCAATCGAGCACTCTTCTTGCACCTGCAGCCTGAAAGGAAAAAAAATGTGATAATAATTTACAATGTTTTCTGTTTCAGATTTGTCCTAATACTATGGAGTCGGCACGCGGTGCAGCACTGCTATATATCAAGACAAACATATTTTGGTATATGTGAATATTATATGCAGGAATATAAATTATCCTGGAATAATCGAGATATTGTGATTGCTGGTGGAATTTGGCCTACGAGCTGTATTGCTATATGACTGATATTTATGTTTAGAGTAATTATCTTGCCTGCATCTAATATTTAATTTCCACACAAACCTTGTAAATTGAAGTAGGTCGCGTCCTCCGTAGTGCACGAGTCAGCAGTAGAGAGGCGCTCCGCCGCCACCGCCGAGCTGGGCTAAGTGCAACTTGTAACAGGTGACAATATTACGTAGGCCAAGTTCCACCGTTTAGTGCATGCCACATACACTTATAAATTAGCTTATAATGCTTTAGGTAAGTTTCGCTGGATATTGTGTTCATGAGACGGACGGAGCAGCCCTTGGTTTCACAAACAGAAGTACACGTATATATACTTCCTTAACCTTCCTATACTCGCGCCAATTTTTGTAACACCTATACTCGCGCACGGTGTCACAGACCGATAGTTTGTACCCCTACAACATATTTTTTTTAACAAGAAACACATAAAGTATTACTATTATTTTAAAGTTTAGGATGTAATGAAACAAAACAGTATAACTAAAAGTTATTTTATTAATTATTTTACCAACTTATAGTTTTATCACAAATCAGTCTTAAAATTTGAGATTATTTTCTTAAGTACTAAAAAATTAAAATAAAATCTGAACTTCTTTTTAAAAACAAATTAAACTTCTTATTAATAACAACAAACATATCAATAAACATATTTATCTATGTTTGACTTAATTTTGAGCCTCGCCATAGCAATATTAATACTTACACAAAAAGTTACACCTATACTCGCGTCGGTCTCGTGGACCGATTGGTGACGAGTGCTACAACACGTGTGTTTCGCCCGAACGCGCGGCGTGCACTAAAACGAAGTTAGCCACAAATCCGGCAGCTAGCAAGGAACTCAACTTCTTAGGATTTACCTGCATAAAAATAATTACGAAAATGTGTTTCGTCGGTCTCACAGACCAACGCGCGAGTATAGGAAGGTTAAGTAACAATGGACCCCTAGTATTAGACTAACACATGTAATAAATTCACGCAGAGTGCCTCAATCAATGTCCTCGATAAACGCGAATTAGTTAGCCATAATTACTTTGATTTGTATCTTTAATGTTTACTACATTACTCTTCTTTACAGTGTTGTCGAATGTAGTTCGATGTAGATTATAATTTATATTATTTCGTTGTGTGCCGCTCCTCGGAGCGCAGCGGTAGATACGGCTTGTGTATCAGATCTATTGGTTAACTTTATTATCATTTTCTTTCTATTGATTATTTTGTCACATTCATCCAAATTACTCACTGATACATGGCTTATTAGACAATTATATTCTTAGAACTAGCTTTATTTAAACTATGTAAGTTATTTTTCTCAATAATGCGAGCCTATTCAGTGTCAGGTAGATATTACTGCAGTGATGCGCTCACACAAACATTGTTGAGACTTTGTTTTTCTATTGTTTAGTTGTGACTTTTATTGAAGACAAAAACTTATAATTTGTTACCAAGCATTATTCAATAAAAATAGGTTAGGTTTTTTTAAATTGTATTATCGGCTCATTAGAATTGGGGAATTTTTTATACAAAAAATATCCTACTATAGCGGTGCTGATTCTGTACTTGGATGGAAAGAGATATAAGGGGTATGATGACAAAGAAAAATATAAGGCCAGGGTTTATGTCGGCGATCTTTTGGCAAAACAGACTTAGCAAAGAAACTCACCTACGTGGCTCGCGCAGCGTGAAGACGAGATGGATCCTGGTTGGAGCTCGGACAGCCGGTCCTAGGTGTGGCTGACAGGAGCGCGCGTGAGGCTGGTCTCCGTTGTCAAAGAGGTGCTTGTCTGGTCTGGACACTGATGCCGAGACGACGGACTCTGGCGCGATCGCGTGGTATGGGTTTGATATTTTGAAGGAAGTTTGACACGGCCCACTGTGTGTGTCCGCGCGGTGCGGTGCGGTTGAGGGAACTGGTCAAGGCTGGTTGACCAAGTTTGGAGGATGTGCGGGTGCGAGACAGATATATGCTATCTCGCTTACGCTTGAGCACACGAGTTCATTTCTTTGCATGCATCAATTTCACCAAAAAAAAGTAACATCCCCCCGGCCTTCAGGAGTTGTGAGCTCCTGAACTAGAATTTGAAAATGCGGGAAAAGTAAACAGGAATGAGGGAAAACGAGGTTGATTTCACGATGTGGGAAAATAATATATGCTATAAAATATATACGTATACATATGTACAATAATTGAATGTCAGATAATAGTCTACTGAGTGGGTAAAACGCAAAGTTTCACCACGGGACGGACATAAGTACCGTTTTGTGTACGCACTTTGACGACGCGGGTTACTCCGTCTGATGCGGGCATTACTTCTTCAATAACACCAAGAGGCCATTGAAGAGGCGGTGAATTATCAGTTTTTAAGAGAACTATTGTTCCTTTGGTTACCGGAATTGTTTTAGTATTCCACTTGACGCGAGATTGAAGAGTGTTTAGATATTCACGCTTCCATCGTTGCCAGTATCTTTGAACGACATCGTCTACCAGTCGTTTACTTCTAACCAGATCTACGGTATCTAAACGTGGGTCTAGGTGAAAAGTGTCCAAAGGAAGTTGGTTCAAAAAATGTGCGGGAGTCAGAGCCTGTGGCTCTGCGGGGTCGCAGCTTAAAGCTGTCAGCGGACGGGAATTCATAACAGCTTCTACTTGAGCAAGGACAGTTATAAATTCTTCATATGTGAGCGTAGTATCGCGAATGGCGCGGCGAAGATGTGTTTTCATGACGCGGATTTGGCTTTCCCAGCACCCACCGAAATGACTAGCGGAGGGCGGATTTAGGTGCCAGGTAATTCCGTTATACGTTGCTTCTTGGTTGAACGCGTTTTGATAAGTTTTAGATCGTAGAAAATCCTTAACTTCCTTAAACTGATTTCGCGCGGCCGTGAAATTAGTGCCATTGTCTGAAAATAATGACAAAATTTTACCTCGTCGAGATATAAATCGTCGGAATGCCCGTAAGAAAGAGTCTGTACTTAGAGAAACAGCCGCTTCTAGATGTACAGCTCTGGTTTGTAGGCAGGTAAATATGCATACATACGCTTTCTCTTTCCGTGCTCCACGATAACGACTGATTAAAATCTCATAGGCTGCTGTATAGTCACAGCCTGTATATAGAAATGCCTTAGATTCGTTAACGCGCGGGGCGGGAAGAGCCGCCATGTATGGTGATTCAGTGCGGGGATTGACCTTGAAACAAGTATTGCAAAGGCGGAAACGTTGTTTTACCACACTGCGACCAGAAATAATCCAATATTTTTGACGCAGGATTGAGAGCAACAGCTGCGGACCAGCATGTAAGTACTTGCGGTGGTAATAGTCTATGATGAGGCTCACAATATGATCCCTTTTTGGAAGCAAAATGGGATGTTTGCTGTTATATTCCAGCGATGAATTAACTAACCGACCACCAACGCGGAGGAGGTCCTTTTCTATGAAAGGAGAAAGCGGAATTAATGATTTAGTTACTTTGCGGGACTTAAGAAAGCCTTCAATATCTTTTGCGAAATATTGAGATTGAAGAGCTTTTATAACAGCGGTTTCAGAAAATTCTAAGTCTGAAGTTTGAACTCTGTCAGAGCGCGGGAGTTTTTTCATGAAGCGATATATGTATACCACAACTCGAAGTAGCTTAGACCAAGAAGAGAACCGCTTAGCGAGTTCACAGAGAAAGGGAGCTGTCTCTTCGGTTGCGAGGAAAACATTTGATTGTTTTTTCAGTTCAAGAAGTTTTTCATCTTGAGCGGGGTCAAATATAAAGCGGTTTATAGGCCAAGTATGAACCTGGTCACGGGCCCAAGGCGGGCCGTGAAGCCAAAGAGGGTGATCCAGCAATTGAGCGGGAGTCAACCCACGACTAATGCAGTCGCTGGGATTGTGTGCACTTTCACAATGAAAAAAGTGTTTGGGGTTAAGATTATCCTGTAAAATAGCAATTCTGTTTGCTACAAACGTGTCAAATCGATGCGGGGAAGAGTGAGCCCAATGTAAGGCCACTGTGGAGTCTGAAAACGCGAAGATTTCATTTATTTTGCGGCACGAGGAAATCGTATCAATCACGAACCTGAGCAGTTTTGAGAGAATAACTAACGCGGTCAGTTCCAGTCTGGCCAAAGAACTGTTTTTTAAGGGAGCTACCTTGCTCTTGGCCGCGACCAGATTTACAACATTTTGTCCCGTAGGCTGCTGTACGCAGAGATACGCGGAAGCACCCATGGCCTTCTCGGACGCGTCAGCAAATCCGATCAAAAAAATGCGGGAGTCCATTACAATACCAAGAAAGCGCGGGATTTTGAAATTTTGTAACTGTGGTAGCTCCGCGAGGAAACGGCTCCACGCCGTGCAAATAGCTTGCGGGGGTGTATCATCCCAATCAATTTTGGGTTCCGCGGCCCAAAGAGCCTTTATTAAAAGTTTGGCGTGTAGAATTACGGGCGCGCAGTAGCCATTTATGTCCCACAACTTAGCAATAGTTGAAAGCATCAATCGCTTAGTACATTTTACGTGCGGATTGAATTTGATGGAAATCGAAAATTCATCTTCAGTAGGTGACCAAACTAAGCCTAAAAGTTTTAGGTTGTCTTCCCGATCAAACTCGACTTTCGAAGATAAGCGGTTATTTTCAGGTATCATTTTTAGTACTTCCGGTGAATTGCTCACAAACTTAACGAGGTCAAAACCGCCTCGTTTAAATAGCTCGATCAAGTCCAACGCGAGTTGAGCTCCTTGTTTGTGGCTACCTACAGACACTCCGAGGTCATCCATGTAAAGGTTACTACTAGCTACCTGTGACGCGAGCGGTAAATTTAATGACTCTGCGCTTGCGAGTTCCCTGACGGTGCGCATGGCTAAATAGGGCGAACATCGCAAGCCGAAACACACACGGTTGAAATGATAAAGGCGAGCGTAATCTTCATCGAATTTGTATAGAATGTTCAAAAACCTACGATCTTCCTCGCGAACCCCAATCGCTAGGAACATCTGTTTTATGTCTGCGGTCAAGGCGACCGAAAATAAGCGGAATTTTAAAATAATTGCAACTAAATCGGTCTGTAAATTTGGACCTGAATGTAATATGTCGTTAAGAGAGATCCCATTGTCACAGATTTGACTAGCGTTTAGAACGATGCGAAGCGGTTTGCCCTCTCTTAAGACGGCGTGATGCGGTATGATATAATGCGGACCGGTACAGGTTGAAGCGGGCGCGGGTGAAATAATCTGTTTGTCTAGATAATCTTTAATCGTTTTGTCATAATCGGTTTTTAAAGCGGGATTTGTTTTGAATTTGCGTTCTAAACTAGAAAAGCGTCGTGAGGCGATATTCATTGAATTACCCAGTAAAGAAGGCGGTTTTTGAAAGGGTAGTGCCACCACATACCTACCACACGAATCTCTTTGCACAGTTTCAGTGAAAAACGTTTCGCATAATTGTTCACTCTTGGATAAATATTGATGTTGTGGTACGGCCTCTAATTCCAGGAATTTTTTCATTAAACTTTCAAGCGAGTTTTGAGATGATTCTTGGCGGGAAAAGAAACAAGAAGAAGAATCATTTTTTGCAATAGGAAGGTTAGAAATCGAGCCCAGAATTACGTAACCAAAAACCGTTTCAAGTGCATCAGGTTTACCCGGCGGTCCCATTATTTTTCCTGCTTTCAGTATATTAGCAAAATGTTCCGAACCAATCAGAATATCTATTTCACTAGGTAGGTACATAAAATTCAGGATCGGCTAACTGTAATCCATTCAAATACTGGAGTGACGAGGCGTCGAATTCTGCGGAAGGCAAGTTACCGGAAATGGTTTTCATTACTTGCAACTCTAATGGCAGCGCGAACTGCTTATCACACCTAGATAATAAATTTATTGTAGCGGTTCCTAATGTAGGCTGGGAGGTGCCACCGATTCCGATTACGGATCCTGCGTTCTCCGTTTGATGTGTACGTATACCTACTCGCTTGCAAGCCCGTTTACTAATAAAGTTTTCTTCGCTGCCAGGATCAATAAGTATGCGAACTTGTTTAACTGAGCCATTAGCAAGTTGGACTTCAGCTAATGCGGTACCTAACAGCTTTTTATTATTTTTACGCGGGCGGTTATCTTCGGCGGACATATTACAAAACGAGGTAATCTTTGAAGCGGGTTCCTTAAGTGGTGCGGGCGGATTAGCAGAAAGCTCGTTATTATTTTGTACGGCGGCTCCCGGACTATATTTATACGACTTATTAAAGTGTAGTAGTGTATGATGGGTCTTGTTTCCACAACCAGAGAATTTGCAATATGCGTTGGATTTACAAGAGTTACCTTGGTGAGATAGACTCAGACACGAAACACACGCACGACTTTCTTTTACTTTATAGTAACGTTCGCGGGGAGATAAAGCTTTGAATCTACCACAAAGATATAGATGTGTATGATCCATTTCACATAAAGGACACTGACGTCGAACAGCGGCGCTGACGTCACTAGCAACAAAAGCTCGCGACTTGTTCGAATTCGAATTTAGCGTCTTATCTTTATTATCAGCGGTTCGTGTCAATACTCTAATTCGATCGCGTAAAAAAAACTACTAAGTCGTTGAACGAAGGAATTTCTGTACCTCGGCTTTGCATTTCGAATAGTTGCGCGGTTTCCTTATCTAGTCGTTTGATTAACGAATACATCATAACAAAATCATTTAAGTTAGGTATTTTTAAGTTATTCAATGCTTGAAGGGAGTTTGAAAAACGATCAACCAAGTACTCGAGATTGCCAGCGGTTGGTGTCGTTATTGGTTTGAGCGAAAATAATTGATCTAGGTAAGAGGTTGCTGCGTCTCGACTATTTTCAAAACGTTCTTTGAGATTGCGATAAATAGTTGCGTAATTTTCGGCAGAAGGAATAACTCCTGAATATATAGCTTTCGCTTTGCCTTTCAATTTACTTGTGAGATAAAACATGCGTTCTGTGTCGGTCAATGAGCTGTTTTTGTGTACAGCATTATCGAATGTCGCGTAAAACAATGGCCAATTTTTGAAATCACCGTCAAATTCAGGTATGTCTATCCTAGCCAATTTAAAGGTTGGGGACTGGTCCTCACTAAATTTCTGTGTGGGAGACGATGGGACAGATTGCGGTTCTACTTTAGAATGTTTGCGCTTTATGCGACAATATAAATCTTCCAGCGCCAACCATTGATTAAAATCTGGATCTGTCTTTGGGTCTAATTTTAGTGAAAGAGCATTTATTTCTTTAACACATTCGAAATAATTCTTACGAACTTCTTCCAGAGTTTCAATCGAACACAAGAAATCTTCCAATTTTTCATCATCAGTTAAATCTGCCCTTGACATATCATAAATAACTTGAATACGGCTAAAGAAAGCCTGCCTTTGCGATTCTAGAATCTTAAGTTTTTGTTCGTTCGCCGACGACATAGTGACGTTTGTATGTAGTTGTTAAGCGGCGCTAAAAATAAGTAGGTCAGAAGCAAAGTCAACAAAATGACCACGTTGGTGATCTTGCGGTAAATATAATAAGCGAGACAAATAATATAGGCTTAACACGGTCTTGTTAAGTGCGAACGAGACGGCGCGGCGGCCGCGGCACGGCGCGAGGCTCTCGCGAAGTTAAAAAATGCGGGTAGTTATGCATCGCTTAGTTGTCGCTGCCTACGCTGAATACGAACAGATAGATGTGACATAACAAAGGGATTGAATCCAATAAATTTCTAGCGGAGCGAGAACGAACAAATTTGTTATTATGAAAGGTGACGAATTGACTAGGTAAACGATGTAGAACAAAGTATGACAAAATCTAAATCAGATTATCACTTAGCGGTATAAAATGCGGTATAAGTAATAGCGGTTTACACAAAATAATTGAGTTTTATGATATTCAAAACTCGCGGCGTTGAACACAACATGTGTTTATAAATAAATGCGGTTAAATCGAACTCCAAACGCGTGCGGGTATAGCGGTATAGATATGCGGTGTGAAATAAGTACTAAATGCGGTTAAAGCGGTACAACAAAATATGTTGTTTTATAATATATGCGGTGTGAACGAAACACAACTGCGTGATTCGGTGTAATGCGGTATAAATATGCGGTGTGAAATAAGTACTAAATGCGGTTAAAGCGGTACAACAAAATATGTTGTTTTATAATATATGCGGTGTGAACGAAACACAAACTGCGTGATTCGGTGAAATGCGGTATAAATATGCGGTGTGAAATACAATATGCGGTATAAACGAAACACAAAATGTGTGATTCGGTGTAAAGCGGTATAAACCAAAGGAGTTCCCTTAATAACTTTGGTTTAAAGAATGCGGTAGATACGACACGAGTCAAATAGGTAGATACGCGACACACAAAGCGGCACTATTTGGTGCAATAGTTTTATTTAGAATATGATATGAGTATTTGTATGTGAATTAATAATGAACTATTAATATTGTAGGAAGGGTAATAAATACACAAGTTATAATACGAAAATATTCACAAAACATACGTAATTAAACACTTTTGGAGGGTAGGTTAAGTACTGAGCGGGAGTAAAATATTTAAAAATTAGTAAAAGTACTTATCCGGCTCGAAGGACCATAAAATGGGGAATTTTTTATACAAAAAATATCCTACTATAGCGGTGCTGATTCTGTACTTGGATGGAAAGAGATATAAGGGGTATGATGACAAAGAAAAATATAAGGCCAGGGTTTATGTCGGCGATCTTTTGGCAAAACAGACTTAGCAAAGAAACTCACCTACGTGGCTCGCGCAGCGTGAAGACGAGATGGATCCTGGTTGGAGCTCGGACAGCCGGTCCTAGGTGTGGCTGACAGGAGCGCGCGTGAGGCTGGTCTCCGTTGTCAAAGAGGTGCTTGTCTGGTCTGGACACTGATGCCGAGACGACGGACTCTGGCGCGATCGCGTGGTATGGGTTTGATATTTTGAAGGAAGTTTGACACGGCCCACTGTGTGTGTCCGCGCGGTGCGGTGCGGTTGAGGGAACTGGTCAAGGCTGGTTGACCAAGTTTGGAGGATGTGCGGGTGCGAGACAGATATATGCTATCTCGCTTACGCTTGAGCACACGAGTTCATTTCTTTGCATGCATCAATTTCACCAAAAAAAAGTAACAAGAATATCGGCAATTAAGAACTGAAAATAAATTTAGCTAAACACCTAAATACTGCCTTTTATTTTACTAATTTGACGTAGTTCTTTAGACTTGAGTTAGGAGGCCAGTTTTTGCGTTCATGCGTGTTTATGGAACGATAGGTAGTAGTATGGTTTTATTTGTACTATAAAGAGACTTCTTGAACTAGATCATTGTAGATACTACTGTCTTACATGCAAAGACTAACAAAAATGCTGAGCCATGTTATCGTCATTTAAGTGGAGATCGGCGCTAGGCCATCTCAAAACAATTATACTAAAAATATTAATGCTGTCTTATTGCTATTAAACTTCAGAGTAGAGTCGGTTATTATTACTATCCAACGTTTTAATGCGGCCAACAATGCTGTACAGCTGCACTCTGGCACTGTGTGGCCTAGAGTACTGTTGGACTATATACATTTCCAGATTATATCTAATCTAAAGATTTATATAATTGCTTTTTGTTCTAGACTTCTAGTCAGTATGTAAGTAGTAGTAGGTTATACATTTTCTTTCTAGACAACATAGGCATTACCCACAAAAAAGTGCATTGATCAGTCCGTTACCTCTTGTTCGAATAAATTAAAATGATTTTTCGATTCGTTTTTTTTTTATTTCTTGTATTTATCCCATCCCGAAAATCATAGACAACAGATTTTTGCTGTAGCAGGTTGCCTAACCTGCACGAATGAACTGAGATTTTGTTTACGTTCTTTCAGTTAACGTCAGCTGGGAACGAACTAATTTCGTAAATCATTTTTGTGTTGTGTGATTTCAATTTTTGTACAATTTGTACATAATTTCCACAATTTTACGTATAAGTAGAGTTTCTCCGGAATCTTTACTATCGGAATTATAACGTAGTTAAATAACTTTACAATGAGTTTTGATAATTCCACAAACAGCGTTCACGATAAAGATGAAAGACGACATTATGACCGTAAGAAATCTGATGATCTTCAGATTTCGAGGACTGATATGAATATGTTGATCATGAATTATTTAGTTACGGGTGAGTATGAAGTTAATAATTCCTTATCAATATGCACACTATGATTCCTTAGTTTAGTATTCTTTGAGAAGTTAGTCAATAAAATTAACATTCTATGAAGAGTATGAGGATAGAGAGTAGGAAGGGTCATTCCTTTGTTATATTCATTAAAAAATATTCTGTTGTGGTAAGTCTGTATCTAAGTTAGGCATGTCTTTCAAAAAAATCAACAATGTGGTATTCTCATATTGTTTCGAAACAATAGAATTAGTTTCTTCAGAGTATTGCAGACAATCATAGACAAAACTGAGTTGTGTCATTGTATAATTTGCAGAAGGGTTCAAAGAGGCTGCAATAAAGTTCCAGCAGGAAGCAGGGCTGCAAGAGCCGGCGCTGTGCAGCTCCCTGGACGAGAGGATCATGATCCGCGAGGCCGTGCAGACCGGCCGCATTCCTGAGGCTATTGCCATGGTCAATGCACTGCATCCTGAGTTACTGGACAATGATAGATATCTATACTTCCACTTGCAGGTACAGTGTACATATCAAATATCAGTGGAAATTATGGGTGACAATATTTTATTTAAGATTTGTAGAGGTAAACCAAAAAAGGCTAGGGGATTTCAAAGGATCTTAAAAGGGCAGATCATTATAAATATAATTGTTTTTTTACAAACTTTTTTTATATAATATGCAAGCCACAAATAATTTCCTGCTATGACCATTGATGTATTCATTAAGGTATACAAAACAAATACATAACATTTTTGTGGACTATATAATTTCTTTTTGACACAGTGTGACATAGGCACATCAGCAATTTGCTGCTCATCCATTATTTAATCAAATAAATTTCAATATTTATTTACAATTTTTTTTTAACATCTCTACACATGCGGGTTATTCTCAAGAAAAGCGCACACACAAGTAAGGATGTCACATTTCACAGATTTCCACCCACCCTACAGGATTATAGAGCTACAGATATTCAGTATGTATGATTCCAAAAGAATGTAGGCTTCCACTGACACAGGTACAGGTATCCAGTGCACACAGGTATTAAATGAAATATTGGCTGCAGCAACTGCAACTGCTGGAGCTGATCCGCGCGGGGCGCGCCGAGGAGGCGCTGTCGTTCGCGAGCGCGCGGCTGGCGGAGGCGGGCGCCGCGGACCGCGCCGCGCTGCAGGAGCTGGAGCGCTCGCTGGCGCTGCTCGCCTTCCCCGACCCACACGCCTCGCCCTTTGCAGACCTGCTGCTGCCGGCTCATAGCCAGAAGGTATAATACTACTACAGTACAACATTCTTCATACTCTACATGAACGACATCCACACGTGCTGCTCACCCTCTCCCAATACAGAGCTTATCTGTTACGCGGATGACACAGTAGCTCTCTTTCACAGCAAGACATGGAAAATGGCATATGAGAAAGCAGAAGCAGGCATGGCACTGATAAAAAATTGGCTGGATAACAATCTTCTCACGTTAAATTTAAGCAAAACAAAATATCTCTGCTTTCATAAAACTAAAGCTTCAGAACCACATCCCGGTTTGAATTTGCAAATTCATTCTTGTAATGTCCTATCCTCTTGTACCTGCCCACCTATTTCACGAATAAGCTCTATAAAATACCTTGGTGTTGTGATTATTCTTTAGTTACTTGTAAGGTTCAAGATATCAATCATTGCTACCTTGCGAAAACATGAATCTTACAATCTATCCTATTTATGTTTGTATATTGTATAAAGGTATCTACTTTTACTTTTATTGCTTTTAGTTTATGAATTAATACTATTTGTACTTAAAAGTGTTTAATTCTGTTGATATTATGTATCATCTTGTATTATCTATTGTACACCAAGTGCACATTCTTGTGTGTATATTCTTCGTATGTCCATTCATTGCATCCAATTATTGCCTGGAAGAGATTCTCTTTATTTTATGAGTTACAATAAAGTATGTAACACATAAAATATATAACATCTAAAACATAAAAAAGTTGTTACATGCCATATCCTTGTGGTCTCAGATCGCAAGTGAGCTGAACGCAGCCATCCTGAAGTCCGAGAACCAGGAGTACACCAACCCCAAGCTGTGCAGCCTCCTGCGCATGATCCTGTGGTCGCAGAGTGAGCTGGACAAGCACAGCATCAAGTACCCCAAGATGACCGACCTCGCCAATGCCACCATAGAACAACCCAAGTAGGAGATATACTAACCACACTCATAATACTTGTTAAAGATTTTAAACCTTTTTTACAGAAATTAAATATGGGTGCATTAAATATGGCTATAACCGTAAATTTAAATATGGGTAACTGAAAAGTGGCAATTCCATTTGGGCGTGTCATAGTACGACAGTTGTTAAGCCATGCCAGATGCCTCTAGAGTGTGTTGAAAACTTAACGCTATTATAGGATAAGAAGAAGAAAATAGACCCTGAAATAGGTTTAAAATCTGCTGTATTTTTATTGGATTATTATACAGTGTTACTTGTATCTGAAGAAAATTAAGTGCATCAAAATCAATAGCTTCTATTTTTTGGATTCCAGAAATTAGCAAAATATAAACCAACTGTTACATAAAATGCAAAGAAATGTATAACAATGTTCACTCAAATTCATGAATTTCCAAAAGCAATAGAACAGATACAAGAAGAGAGGCCTATGCTCAGCAGTGAGCGATAACAGGCTGATGATGATGATAGAACAGATGTTGTAAATCCACCCTTGATCAGATTAGCCTCACTAGTAACTATGTAGAGGTGAAAGTTTGTGAATGCCTCATCTATGCTCAAATGGCAGAACCTGTTTGGATAAAATTGAGTATGAAGATAGATTAGACACATTAATTACTTATTTATATCCATGGGATGCATAGTTGTAATATTGATTGCAAGACAAGCCACTCAAACTGGCTTTAGACATTTTTAAATAGACTAATAAATAATAGGCAACGTGGTTCCAACAGCAATACACAAATCAGTAATGTTATTTACATATAAATTTAACTATTCCAGTTGAAATTTCACATCACTTTTCTTTGAAATGTAGATAATATTGTTTGGAAATTAATTAGAGCATAAAAGTAGGCAACGTGACATTATATAGTTTAATAAACATGATACTTGTGAATTGAAAAGCAAATGGAAAGGGACAAATTTAGAACTAATTGTAAATCAAGTTTACTTTTTGAGCTACCACTGGCCAAAGCACCAATATCCTGATACATGGCTAATTGCAAAAATGATCCACCAACCATCACCATGTTTAATTTGTCATTTATTAGCCTAACAATATACAATAATCTGTAATAAGAGTATGATGACACTTTAATACTTCTGAATAAATCAGCAAGGGTTTTTGTGATTAGCAATGTGATTAGCAAAGTGATGCAGAAGGGCCCATAAAGTATGTATATTCAATATGTCAAGTACTGTAAATAATGTTTTGTATCTTTATGTAAATAATATTTGATTTTCATCAACATTTAAACTATACCAACAGCTACAGATAGATACAATATCCAGTAGAGACAACAATAATTTATTTTATTAGGACTCTTATTTGCTGTTTGTCGTAAAATAATAAATCTCTATAATAGTTGTAAGGCTTTTGTATGTAATTTTTAGTAATAAAATAAAATGGCTAACTGAAATAATTGTTTTTATTTTTAATATTATAATTATTATTTAAGACAATTATATAACAAGTATACATACCACATATTATTACTATATGCAGGCATATCGGTTTTAACTTTTTAATTAAGTAGTTCCATAACAGAGTAGATTGATTCATTACGTTGGAACTTAATTATCAAATATAACTAAACCATAAAAAAAATCAAATTATTTTTCATTCAATTTAAGTTCCCAGAATCATGACAAAAATTAAAATAAGATATCATAATAGCATGCAGAAATAGTATTAATAAAAACTGAAATCATTCAAATGAATTGCTTTTACAGCCTTCCTGTCTTGTGTACCCATACTTCATATGGTAGTAGGTAGGTCACGGCTATTCATCATAGTACAAGTCATATTTCAAAAGCCCTATGGTTGGCTTAAACTTAAACTTGACATTAGTTCTTTATCATTATTTATACCAACTTATAAGTCAATCAACTAACCTCACCATTCACCTCACCTATTATAATAACCTCACCATTCCATACCTACACAATTTTGTCAATGGATCACTTTCTTATGTTTAAAAAGTAGCGAGCAGACAGTAACATTTGTACAATATAGTCAAGTATAGTGAGTGTGTGTGTGTCACCATCCCAGCACGTAGTCCAGTGCCTTGGACAGGAGCCCGTTGGAGCGCTGCGGGAGGGCTGCGTTGGGCAGCGGCGTGGGACACAGGGAGCGCACATTGCTCGATGAATGTCTGGAAGTACAACAAGTTAGATAGAGCCATTAGAAGGAAGAAACATAAATTAAACAACTCAAAGAAACAACACAATGGCTGGTTACAGAAAACCAAAAATCTCTTGCTAACTTGTGATCAATGCTCTAGCTAGTGGATTATATAATTGTGATTTTCACTGTCACAGAGTGTTAAAATTGTTTTAATGATACATATAATTAATTATTTATTTATTTGATTAATGGGTGAGCAGCAAATTGCTGATGTGCCCATATCACACTGTGTCAAAATTGTTTTATATTATTAAAATAAAATTAACACACTGAGACATGGGCACATCAGCAAATTGTTGCTCACCCATCAAATAAATAAAACAACACATGCAAAATTTTATGCATTAGTAAGCTATATAATAGCAACTAGAAGGCTATATATATATATATATATATATAGTATATAGTGCAGTGTACCTCTCAGGCGAGGCCAGCCCCGGGCTGGCAGCTATCCGTGGCGGCTCCTTGCACTCCACCACCCCCACCATGACGCCGGGCAGCACCTGCCGCCCGCTCAGCGCCAGCGCGCGCTCCTTCTCCGCGCGCGTTGCGTAGCGGATGTGAGTCCAGTTACCTTGAGTTGGGTATTGCTTGTCTGGAATATGGAAATGTTAAAAAATATAAACTTATTTATAGAAGTTTTTGAAAAAATCTTTTGTAGGATTGTTTTTGTAAAATTTGTTTGCTTGAAATTTATAGATAAAAATGATGTTGGTACCCTTAAATTAATGATGAAAGGAGGGTAGGGTACTTTAAAATATTGGAACATTAATAGATTTAATAAAAATATACAATTACAATTTATATTTGGAAAGACAAAATTGCTAAATGTTCATGGTTTTAAAAGAAACTAGACATAATAAAATATGTAGATCTTCCTGTGCAAAATTTTATGAAGACGAAAGTAGTTTAACACTACTTTATTACTAAAGCATTAAATCCAACAACTACTTCTTAGATATGCTCAGATCAGTTCTTTTGTATTTCCTATTGAAACACAGGACTTATTACAGAAGTGATAATTTCACTTTAATTTAACTTATCAGCTATTGCATAAGTTGTATTTCTTTAATGTGTTAATCTCACCTAATATGGCTCCACAGTTGCTGAACCTAGTGAGCACAGTGTTGGCTGCGTTGGGTGGGAACCCAAACACTGTCACCCAGTACTCATCCTGCTCCGAACATCCTTCCTGCCAGTGGTTGTTCATGGACTGGTTGTACACAGAAGTATTTACATTATTTACATAGTTCATCATTGAATTGTTATACACTGAAAAACTATCTTGGAACAGAGATTTGTTTACTGAAGGCTTATTGCTCTTTATAGTGTCAAATAAATCTTCTATGGGTGGTCCATTGGGCTTGGTTGAGTAAGAAATGTTAGGAGATGTTGGCATTTCAGAAAACATGGTCTGTTGGTTGTATAGAGCTTGCTGGTGCATGGACATGTTCTGGCGGTACACTTTCTGGTCGGGGGTGGAGGTTTGCGACGGACTCGTCGGGGAACCTGGAAAATACATACATATGTACTGTTAATACCATCTGTTAGGTATTGTATTGTTAGGTTTGTAACATTAGTACAAGTGTTACCCATTCGTTTTTAATCTCATATGTATCGTGAGTATTGACTTAGTGGTATCAAATCTAACAGTCTAAACCGTGTAAAAGCTAAAAACACGAAAATTACCATGCATTACATTGTCTTTACATGATGGGGGTTAGAATGTCAACTACTTTGCAGTATTACTTGGAATATCTCAGTCTAGGTAAGTAAACAATTAGAAAACTTACCGAAAGCGAGGTTCCTGCCTTTCGTGGGCGATAAACTATTAGTTCTAGGGGTCGTAGGCGGGTTCATTTCTCCAAGTAAGAAGGGCGGTAAATATGATACATTTGGACTGCCTGACGGAGAGTGTGTAGGACTTCCCAGAGTCATTGGCTCCATTTTTACAGATACTGTTGTTGCGTTTTATTACGGATTTCTTTATTTTTTCAGTATTTACAAGTAAAATTCAAATTATTGAGTCCACCAAGCAAGGCCGTTGGGCGTTGTGAAATGTGAATTGTGAAACTTTTTAATTTTGACGTTTAGATCTTACATCGTGAACCGTCAATTATGACATTTTTTTGGAGACAAAACATGATTCGGATGCACACAAATGTAACATAACCTGTTATATTGTTCATTCATTTTTCTAATTATCATTCATTTTTTTTAATTCGATGTCAAAATTAAAAATAAATCAATCAAAAGTCAAACAAACGAACATGGATTCTGCGATCAAGGATCCCGAAAATTATAAATCAAATAATGTAAATGAAAATAGCAATAAACACAGAAACAAAACGGCAGACAGTAGTAATATCGTTCATAAATTATTTAATCGAGAGGTAAGTTTCTAAATGTGATCGTAATATTGATAAGAATTGAGCTTCATCTCGCGCTTGGTTCGAGCTTTTAGTTTCTTTTTTTGTTATCCTATTGATATCCTGCGTCTGGATTATTCTACTGTGAGTTAGCTAGCTTAAACATGCATGTAATCCTCTGAAACCCGTTATCCTTGGCGATAAACTAAAAAGGAAGTCTTCTGTTATGCTGATCATTCAGCTGTGTATATTTTCTGTATAAAAACAGGAATGGATCCAATCATCTAGGACATTAACTCTATTACATTATTTAGTGCTTATCAGTAACAACAATATCCCTTAATTGTGTAGGAGGAATTATGCACCTGAAAAATGTATAATAGTTTTAAAAACTGTGTATTGTGTTTCAGTGCTATGGCAGCACGTCGCGCGGCCACGCGCGCTCGCAGCGGGTGCTGGAGCGCATCCTGCCGCGCCTGCGCTTCTGCCTCAAGGACATGGTGCCCATGTCCTTCCTCCAGGAGCACATCTTCATGGGGTTCACCCAGTGCGGCCAGTTCCTGCTCAGCTTCACCTTCAATACTAGGGTTGCATTTACTTCAATCACATTGAGAGAAAGTTCTAAATATATGTGAGTATATGGTTTTTAACACAGAAATTAACTTGGCACCTGCATGGAAGCAATTTATTTCGAGGTGCCTAGATTATATCTGTGTGTTGTTGTGTAGTACTAGTTTTATAAAACTTAAGACTATATTCTATGTTATCCCAAACCTTATTGCAATTCACATGATACACCCTAGGCTGCAGCAATACTTAACATCGAGCAGGCTGTAGTCAAACGTAAACCTATCCCAAGTAAAAAAAAAACTGCACACTTTACTATGTACACAGACCATGTCAATCTGCTTTGTTTTTCACTGAAAATTGATAAAAAAGGTATGGGATAAATTGTATAAACATTACCTAATAGTTGTCTCTAGTTTTATTGATAGATTTAATTATATAGTATAGACTGTGAAACATTGTGTTTTATGAGTGAACTTTTACTCAATGTTTTACAGTTTATTATGTTACTAAATTTGATAAAGGATGCCTTTCCGTGGTGTGATTCGAAAATTAAATAAAAACATTCCTGTAACTTATTAATATTTATTTATTTGATTAATGGGTGAGCAGCAAATTGCCAATGTGCCCATCACACACTCTGTATTTGTTTTTTATATAGTCTACACTCCACAAAGTTGCAATGATTACAAGTATATGTTGACATCTGATAATCAAATAGTTTGTATCAATCAATTGTTTTTTGAATTTATTAATTCAATCAAATATGAAATGGCAGGTTAATAATTTTGTACCAATAGATAAGTATGCCCTATGTACATTCCAGGCTGCATTTCCTGTCGTGGGTGCCGGGGCAGGCGGCGCGGCCGGTGCACAGCGTGCCTCTGTTTGGGGAGGACAGTGTGGATGCCAAGATCACACTCTCCGTGGCACAGTGGAAGCACAACCCCGCCGTGCTGGTTGTGTATGGGATTGCGTGAGTGATTCTTCATATTATTAGTGTTATTAAAAAAAAAATAAGGTTGTATCTATTTCTGTTTTATATTTAATTATGAAGATTTTTATAGTTGCTATGATATTAGGGCACTCAGAAGAAGGTAAAGGCCTCCTCATTGCTATTATTATTACGCAAATCAAACCTAGAATAGAATCAGGTATAATGTAACATCACTATCTATGAAGATCATAATTAATGTTATGAAATCTATCCAGGAGGTAAGAAACCTTCCAGATGTAATAGTATTTGTTTTGGTTGGTCAATTTCCAAATGATTATCAGATTATTTGTAGTTACTAATTACAAATAATCTAATTCACAATTTTATTGTGCAAACTCCTCCTTCTGGAATTCTTTGTCACCTGTGAACTATAATCTAGCTTTCTTCTAAGCTAGAGTGAGACATCAGGCGTGTCATGGTCTAGTGCAAACTCATTAGTATAAAATTATTTTATGTCTTTTCCCAGTGACTCGTGCTCCACGGCGTCCTATCTCAGTGTAATTGGAGTGCCGCGACTTGGGTGCAGGAAATGTGCAGCATATTCTGTGAATGATGGGAGGGATGAAGGTAACACTGTTTTTACTCTGTAGGTATATGTAGGTTCCCATTAATTACAGCTTGCTTGTTGCACACTTATATATTCACTTATGATTATATGATAATTGAATTTCAATATACTAATAATATTTTTGTTCTCCAATTTCAGAAGAAGAGTCCTCATCCCCCGGAGAGCTGGGCAAGAAGCGTTGCTTGGAACACAACTTTGCTCTCCACACCAAGTTCTACTGCACGTCGGACTCCAGCATGTGTGAGCCGGTGGTGCAGCTCGCATACTCCAACCAGATCATCATCTACACAGACTTCATACACATACTGGAGATAGACTTTGTCAAACCTGAACAACGGAAAGACATACCGGAAGAAAAATACTCATTAGATAGGGATATAAACTCAGTAGCCAACAGCCCGCAAATGTCGGAAGCATCCGCCCCCTTCCAGTCCCCAAAGTATCAGAACAATGTAGTGCAAAATATTCTAGCAGACTTTTCAGATTTTGAAATGGAACCTTATCAGATGTCGAGGCCGGTGCAACTACCTGATGTGATGGGACAAGAACTATGCATACAGGCGTCTGTTATATCACACAACCTCATGGAGGAGTGGGAGGGACCCTCGCCCTCCATTAGGACGTTAATAAGCCCCCCTCTGAGGTCGCCTAGAAGAAGGCCCGCGGAGAGCATGTCCAGATTCAACGAGACTCACAGAGTTAACGCAGAAAAGGCGTACGAATTCGTAGAAGAAACGGAAACGAAATGTGAAAAGCTTAGCATGTTTAGAAAACGAAGGTTAGCAGATAAAAAATACGAATTCTCAGAAGATAATAACGAAAATATAGTTCCGTTTAGAGTGTTGAGGAGTAATAGGAAATATTTCATAGGATCTACTAGTAAAAGTCAACCTAAGAGGGCGAAATCCCCCAACGTAGAGAGTGTTGTGCTGAGAGCTCACAACCAGATAGAGCGGCCCCCGTCGCCCACCACCAGCTGTGAGAAGCCTGGCTTGTACCTGGAGGAGGACCAGAACAGTGAAGCAGAGTACCGCGTCACAGAGATGTTAGATGATGGTTCACTCAAAACTGTGGCCGTACACGACAATACATCTAAAACACTCTCCGACTGCCCTGTCAATGCTCAAGACCCTTACTTAGTACATTCAGAAAACTCCAAATGCAGTAAATTTTTCACGAGATATTTTGTAGAAACGGATGATGAGATCACCTCCATTCTAACTGACTCTGAAGGTGAGTGTTTTATATTGATATGGCTTTTGTATAAATTACAGATAAACTCTGTTTGTATGTATTTTTGTACCCTTTGAGTTGCAATTATCTGATTGTTGCTTACATTTGCATGTGTAATGAAGTGTAAAGATATACAGTGTTGTTAATTCTCATATCAAGGCCAATAAAACTGTTATTAAAGACAAGGATACAGGAATTCCTAGAGTGTTTATATCAATTTAGTTACCAGTATGAATATATTAACTACGTAATATGGCCTTCATTGTTTAATTATTTTTAAAGACTAGTATCAAGTGCTAGAACTTTCTTAATAAACCAATTTTGCGAGGGAATTGTGATCCTCAGTAATAAGTAAGTTTGTATGTTGTGTGTGACCAACTCTGGAGTCAGAGTTTTCAAATTGCTCTAAGGGTCTCTGACATAGCTTAGTAACTGTCTAACTAAGACTAATAGCCAATAATAGTAATGATTTATTTATTTGATTAATGGGCGAGCAGCAAATTGCTGATGTGCCCATATCACACTGTGTCAAAATTATTTTATATAGTCCACACAAAGTTCAAATTTATACAGTCCACTGGTGCAATGATCACAAGTTAACAAGAGTTTTTTTGGTTTTCTGTCATCAAGCCGGTTCTTAAAGTTGTTTACAGATGTTGCACCGACCACCTCTTTTGGCAACCTGTTCCAGTTATGAACCACTCTGTTACTGAGTATGTGGTGACCAGTGTTAGTTTTGGCAGAGCATCGCTTGATTGTCTGGTTATGTCCCCTGCTATGATCACTACGATTAAACAGTATACACAAATTTGATGTATGGAGATTGTATAGTCCGTTCAAAATTTTAAAAGTCTCTATAAGGTCTCCACGTAGTCGCCTTTCTTCAAGAGTGGTAAGCCGCAAGATTTGCAGCCTTTGCTCGTAGGTTTTGCGGCGTAAGGCTAACGGCATCCTGGTCGCTCTTCTTTGGGCACTTTCAAGGAGATTAATGTCCTTCCGGAAATATGGGCTCCAGACTTGGAACCCATACTCTAATAGTGGCCTGATGTAGGTCTTGTATATCTTTATGAATAGGTCAATAGTCATAGTAGGGAATGATTTACGGATTACATTGTATAAAAGAGTTTGCCTTCTTAACAATTATATTGATGTGTTCTGCCCATTTAAGATCTACTGAGATGGTAACCCCCAAGTCTTTCTGTTCTTTGACTACAGCTATGGCATTCCCATCTAGGCTGTAACCTACGCAGGGATTATTCCGTCCCAAATGAAGCACACTACACTTGGCAGCATTTAGTTTGATAACCCAGTCTCTGGTCCAGTCTTGTATCCGTTCAAGATATTCCTGTAGGTGTTCTGATCTGATGAGAGGGTTAGCAAAGAGTTTCCCGTCGTCAGCAAAGAACGCTGTATGACACTCTATGAGCTCAACAAGGTCAGTTATGAAGAGTCCAAACAGCAAGGGCGCCAACACTGAGCCTTGAGGAACGCCACTAAACACCTGTCTGCACTGCGACAAGTGCTCTCCGAACTTGAAATGTTCTATCTAACAAATAGTTTTTTATTCATGTTAAGAGTTTCCCCCTTACACCAAACTGATCCAGTTTTGCTAATAGTCGTTGGTGCGGGACTTTGTCGAATGCCCGTTCAAAATCAAGATAGACCACGTCGACCGGACTTCCACTGTCCAGCTCCTTGCACCAGGTTTGAACACAGGAGAGCAGATTGGTTACCGTTGATCGCTTCACAGAAATGATGCACTCCCTATTCAAGAAGAGTGTGAGGTGTTTACAAATTATTTTCTCCATTACTTTAACTACTATGCTAGTAAGACTGATAGGCCGAAAATTTGCTGGGTTAGTATTGTCACCTTTTTTGAATATGGGAGTAACAATTGCATGTCTCCAGTCCTGCGGCAAGTACCCTGATTCAAAGGAGCTATTCATAAGCACAGTCAATGCTGGAGCAATAGTGGTTGCACAATTTTTGAGGATACAACTGGACTATTTTTTTTTTCTTTTCAAGGAATGGGTTTGCACTTGACTCACTCTAAGAGGGAGTAATGAAATAACCTATATATGTATGTGTTGTATGTTATGAAAAAAGCTGTGTGTTTGCAGATGACTGCATCTCGGGCTACCACGTGGCGCTGCACCTGGCGGCGCACGGCGCGGGGCTGGCGCCGCTGCAGGCGGTGAGCGCGCCCGCCTGGCAGCGCCTCGCCAACAGTGGCCTCGCGCCCGCGCCGCTCACACTACGGTATGAAACTTACCGACATTTTTTTTTATTTATATATATTGTCGTAATAGAATTTCAATTTTAGTAACAATTTAGATTAGTAAAATTATTGTATCACATTTTAATAGCAGTCAAATTTTTATAAATTTAAGTCATTTATATTGACTAGGAATTACAAGGGTTCCAAACTATCACCCTTTGGGACACCGGATGAGTTAGAAATTGAATCAACTATGAAAAGATTAAGATCTGCCTATTGCGATCTATTTCATGTGCATAAGTCAACCTAAAGTGGCAAAATATCAAGTGTTTCGCAACATTTTTCATTTCATAATGCAATACAAAGGTCACCCAAGTCGTAACTGATGCTATAGTCCAATTACTAGGTATCGATTTTTTTGAGACTTATCTTGTTAAAGTTTTATTTATGTTAGATTTTAATGTATGTCAATGATGTTTTCTTCTTTATTTTAAGTGGACATGATGATTGTCATCACAAGGAAGACGGTAGACATTATTAAAACTTACTTCCAACTGTTAAATGCCACTGATCCAATACGTCCACATGTCCCTATGTCTGTATATATTAAATATGTTTATATAAGTGTACATATTTAGAATACTTTATCTTTAATTTTAATCATAATCTGACATGTAATTCGAACAAATTATCAATAAAATGTTTATCTGTTTATCTGTTTATCTGTTTATCTGCTCCCCAGCGCGCAGCAGCGCTCCCTGGACACGGAGCTGCTCTGCAACGAGGTGTGCGGGCGGCTGTGCCTGCTCAGCGGCCGCAAGTTCATCTACTGCTTCGACTGGGGCTGCCACGTCATCGACGTCTGCCACTCCAGCGGCTGTCTCAGCGGGGTCAGTACTTTATATACTACCATCACAGATACCTACTGGACATTTACAGACATTCCGCTAAATTATCTGCCTTAATGCTATTTCACCGACAACCTAGCCCTATTTACCGACCTTTTAACAATGTTATTTTATGTCCATTTCCTCCGTTCCAGCCTAACCTAGCCATCAATTTCTTTATTCGAAGTACATTAATGATGGCTTTGGATTAATGGTATACTGGTTCCATTTCTATTCTAAGACTGTGGTGGAAACCCCTTTAAAAAAAGGTTTTTGGGATAAATACCTAGATTAAGTTTTCTATCCCCGTGTATTTTTTAGATGGTGCGTGTAAAACGACCCGGAATATTTATTTTATCTATTTATTGTAGTTACACATCTGTGTATGTATTCCAGCTGTGCGCGATGTGGTTCTGGGCGAGCTCGGCGGAGGGCGCGGAGTGCGAGGCGTGCCGAGAGGTCAGCGCTGACTGTCTGCTGCATCGACACCAGTACGCTGCTGAGGTAACAACGACTTTTTCTGACCTAATGCTGTTTTACCGACCTTCTGTTGCTGTTTCTTTGACTTAATGCTATTTTACCGACCTACTGTTCCTTGTTTTATTGATGCTTTACGTCAAAAATGTCTTTTACTTTAGTAATATTGTTATAATGATATTGTGTGTCACAGTGTCTGTTCGTGTGGGACCTGGAGAGCGGGGTGTACCGCACCGAGCGAGTGTCCATGACAGAGGACTCCAGCCAGGAGGGGTGTAGAGGTAAGTGCAGACAATGGTTTTTTTTATTAACTAACTAACTGGCTAAAATTACAGGTACCAAGACAGTTGACGGTATAATAGAAAAAAATCTTCTTTTCAGTCATATCAACAGAGTCGTTTGAAGCAAAACTGTACTGAAAAGTTCCGAAATAGAGCGAATATTAAGAATTTAAACTAAATAAATTCAAGCGAAGGTAGTATTGCTTCAAACGAAAAAAAATCAATGACAACTGTACATTTTATTGAAAGCACTGTATTATTTGAAATGAAATGCAATTTAAATGTAATAACATTGTTTGTCCGTGCAGTGTCGGCGGCGGAGCGCGCGCGCTCGCTGGCAGCGCGGCTGGGCGGCCAGCACGCTGCCGGCGCGGACTGCCGCCTGCTCACCACGCATACAGGTACGCATGTCGAGGGTATACAAAGTGCGCTACACGCGTCTCTCATACAATTCTCATAAGAAACTAGTTCCTGTCCTGGGCCTCGTTCGCTTTGTTCAGTAATAAAAGTAGGCTATATCGCTCCCAACTATAGCAAATATATAATAATACTAGGTATATATATGTTGCAACTGTACTGTATCAATAAAGATCCTTTATCTTTATGTAACTATGTATTAGCGTATGGTATATTTGCTTATCACTTCATTGTTTCCAGGAAAATCGCTCAAAAAAGTGACGGACGTAGACAACTGCATTGAGATCACGAAGCGGCACCCGGACAGCTCCGACTCAGAGTCATCCTGTGCCGAGGACAGTGACTACGACTGAACGAGCAACTATAGTCTCTACGGCAACGGGTTAGCGCTCACATTGCGCTGGCGGGCTACGGACTATACTTGAATAATATTTGTAAGGTTGGGACAAGTTTCTGGATGCTTGAGACAAGTGTCATGTGGATTGGTACCAGATTCAAAGCAATTGTGACAAAACTTATAACATTTGAGACAAGTTTCATGTAAATTAGGACAAGTATGAAGATGTTTTGGACAACTTTCTATATATTACAAGTAACAAGTCTGCATGTAGAAGCCGATTTAAATGATACAATAAGGACTTGTGAAAAGATGAGAGTCACATCACAAGGATAATGTTCTATAATAATTCTAGTGCAAGTTCCTATATCTGTGAAATAATAATCCGACGGTTGTTTTAATTTAAATGCTAGATGCAGTAATAGTCCATACTTCATGAAATAAATCCTATTTTGTAACTATGTATAGTGTTCGAGACATACAAACATGTCTACCATACACTTGTTGTACTTATTATTTATATATCTGGTATCGCTTTAGTATTATATTACTTTCTAAATTATTTACCGACAATGCTAGTATTTGTACATAGAATATATACAAACATCCAACTACTGACAATCATTTAAAATAAGTATTTTAGTTTCAACTCATCATCACCCTTCTATAAAATATTTTTTTTCTAGTTTAGATTTATAAACGTGTGTAGGAATCATCCGTCCGTTATAAATACGGACATTATAAAGTCTCATCAAAGGATTCTGTAAATAAAATTAATTTAGGTATTGGTGACCAACGAAATGTATAAATTAAATTATAAATCAGTTTAGATGTACCTTCAGGTCATACATTCTGTCACATGTTTAATATAAAATAATTGATACAACTTTATTCTTTATGTAACCATTTATATACCAAAATGAACTTAACAAAACATAGATTCTTATGACAATAAAATTTATTCAAAATGACCTCCGTGATTTTGAATACAGGCCTTCAATCTGCGCGGCCAGTCGTCTATCGCTGCACGAACGAGGTCCATGTCAATATCGGCGGCTGCCTTAATCAAGGATGTCTTGAGTGACTCCAAATTGGGATGAGGCTTTGAGCACGCCTTTTCCTCCAAGTGTTGCCATATCTTGTAATCTAACGGATTCAAATCTGGACTGAAGGAGGGCCAGTCTTCGTGCCGGATGAAGTCGATTTCACGCGCCGCCAGCCAGTCTTGTGTGCTCTTCGCTCTATGAGCTGGCTCCGAATCTTGTTGGAATACCCAGTGCTTGTTATTGAACATGATATGAGAAACGGGTTCCACAAGGTTCGTCAGGACTGTATTTTGATACACAACTGCATTCGTTTTTACACCTTTCTCACAAAAATGTACCTCTGTTAAGCCCCAATAAGAAACTCCCAACCATACCATGAGCGAGGATGGAAAATGACCTCGTTGGACACGCGGAATACGTTTTCTCGCTTCTTCACTACTGTGTGCGTACACCTTATCATTTTGTTTGTTGTAGCTCTCTTCTACAGTAAAAATTTTTTCATCCGAAAAAAGAATTTCCCGATATTTTTTTCCCGCGTACCGCTTCAACAAAGCGCGGCATCTTTTCAGTCTCAGGTCCATTAGACGAGCATTCAAACGATGTCCTGTTTTTCTTCGATATGCCCGAAGCCCTAAGTCTTCATTTAACACCCTTTTCACCGTGGTTCTGCTTAACCCCATCTGAAGGGCCAACAGTTTCTGCTTACGTTTGGGATTTCTTTGAATTCGCGCCTTCACAGCTTTTATCACTGCTGAAGTCCTAACAGACCGAGGGCGACCACTTCTTGACCTGTCATCTACACTAGAGTCTTCATTGTATCGTTTGATGGTACGATAAACGAATCTTTTGGTTATATTCAAATTTTTCAGTATGTCAAAAATTTGAATTGGCGCGTAACCGCAACGATGCAATGCAATAACTGCAACACGGTCTTCTTTAAGCGTCCACTCCATATTTAAAAATGAGTAAAATTCTAAAAAGTATACATTTTTATTTTCATGAACAATTCGAAATTCGAATTCAATAAACTTTTTTGTGGCCAGCATTCTAAAAGAGAAGTTTTTACTGTGTGACAATACTTATGACCTGACTAGGTATGAGTATGTTTCTTAGCATCTTAAGAATGTTAATTTCTTGACAACACATAAAAAATAAAACTTATGAAATTAAATGTGTATCTGCATAATACATAGTACATACAATGTAACCAATCTTAATGACAATGGGAAGGAATTAGGCACTTATAGACAATTATTCATGCTTTAATTGTTAAAATAAAATTGTAAAATAATGTAACTCATCAATTTAATCAACTTATTAGTAAGTTAAAGATACAATATTGCACAAATAAATTAAATTTGAAATAGAATTATACGGCCCTTATTTTTATTGACAGTGGAAATCTTGATATAATCTGTGTTAAAATGTAAGAATTTATAAATTCAATTCATAGAAATCCTGGCTTTACCAAATGCAGTAACTCATCCATGTAATGATTGATTGATAAGATTGAATTACAGGTTTTTCTAAATTAAATAAATTCTTTAGTTACCAGAAACCATGTATTGTGTAATAGTAGTTTATGCAACTGTCATATAATGAAGGGTATTAAAACACGAGTGTGAGTTTATGAAACGAGCGCAGCGAGTTTCATAATAGTAACGAGTGTTTTAATACCCGTGTTATATGCAGTTGCATACACTACTTTATCTTCACTAATGTTGTAACATTTTAACTTTTAATTTATTAAATTAAATTCACGCGTACGTGTATTGTCACAGTGATTTTGCCGCCATTAAAATCTAACCAATGAGAGCGCAGCTGCGCGCCAATCAGGTTGGTCGCGTTTTATTGATTAAAACGCGACCAACCTGATTTTGGCCCTGCAATCAGGTTGGTCGCGTTTTATCGATGTTATAATTAGCTATTACGATATCGATGTGGATATTATACCATCATGTGAAATTGCTTAAATTGAGTGTTTTGTTGTCTGCGCTATAACAGTAGTAATTATAAGTCAAGTATTGGAAACATAAGTAGAATGTTACAACATTAGTGTAGATAAATATAATTATATTATTCGATGAATATTGGTTTCCACTGCATTTGGTAGATATGAGACTTTAGCACAGGCTTAAAAGTATTACTATCTAATTATCTTGGACTGTCAGCCAATCATAGTGCAGCATGTATAGTCACTTGTCTGTGATTGGCTGTCTGGGCAAAAGAAACAATGCTGTCTGTTCTCTACTAATTGTAATAATGTACGGAAACTGTATAATCTATCCATTATTGCCAATGACCATGTATGTATATTTATAAGAATGGAAACTAAAAGCAATGTAATTTCTTTCAGGAATTCATGAAAGTGTAGGCTCATTGTAAGGTTGTGATTGTCTCAAAGTAGGTTTGGGTAAGGAAGTGCCTCACATGATTATTCTAAATCCATCGGAAATGTTCCAATGATTTAGAATGGCTATGTTCTTAGGATTTTTTAATGGAGTTTGGAAATGTGGTCACAATATTATTATACAGGCGAGGGTTGTATTACCACTGATATTCTTGTTTGTTGGTGTTGTTCACAGTAACTATTTAGTTATATTTATTTTGTAACTGGTGTCCTTTCATTCCTACTAATTTAATTTTATGAGTGAAAGGACATGAGTTTTGATTTTTTTATGAACTTGAAAGACCACTCAGTTTTAAAAATATTTAATCAAGCATATTGTCCTTTGCTTCAATAATGATAACTGAAAGATAAATTATACAATGTTTATAATCCAAAAAGATATTCTTTTAACTGAATGGTCCTTAATATTTATGTTTTTTATATGAAGTCATAGCATATTGCTAGTCTCTTACCTCTAATGCTTGTCTAGGGCTGCCACTAGTATTATGTATGTGTATATAAACTATGTTTTGTAAAATAATCTACACAACAGCCTAAAAAATGAATTAACATGAAATGATAGTATGTTTGTTTATTCTTGCTTGATTATCAGATTGTAATTTATATGTGATTCAGACAAGATAAAACACAAGCACAAGCTTGAAGCATGTGTTTAGTACTTCGACCATAAAAAGTATTAGCAATTACTCATAAATGTTATGTTGGGCAGCCCATGATGCTAATGGATAAGTTGCATTTAATTATTTTACTTGAGGATATAATGAAAGGCACAAGTGTGTCCACTTGCCATCAACTGTATTATAGTTAGAAAACAAAAAATGAATGTATGTACATAATAAAATAAACATTGAAACAAAAACATTTATTTTATTATTCAATCCTTCAGCACATATTAGGTTGTAGCAGGTTTACTAGTTTGGTTATAACATTGACAGATATAGATTGATAGCATTTATTTACATCAAGATTGAGTTACATATTCATACCTAAATGATGTTGCACTTAGCTTATAATGAAGGAGATATATTCACAGTAGTCATTATCTCTTTAATATGAGGTACTCACATACCACTAATTGGTAGAAGCAGTGAAATTTTTAATTAAATTGTTTGGCATTGTGGATTAAATAATGTCATATATCAATGTACATATAAATCTAGTAAATGTATAATTATTTCAACCATGCAGGATGCTACCAAACCTGTTAAATTTTTATAAACTTGAAAAAAATTGGTTTATTTAATAATTACCTAATGTGGTTTTTAACAATTTACAATCACAAAATCATCACTTTTAGCATATTTTTTTGCAAATGTAAGAATTAAAAATGAAACAGTTTATTTTTTACAGTCTCCTGAACCAGCAAGTGCACTATCTGGTTCCTTGGTCACATAACCATCTCTTCTGGCGATGGAACTGGTTTCTTTAGTTCTTCATCTAGACAGTTAGATGCCAGCCTGTCAATATCATCCCAAGAGAGTTTGTTCAGATTGTCTTTTAGATTACTCAGGAACTTGTCAGTCGCATTCTTTGCTTCTACATCAGCTATACCTGCCTTCTTGAAAGACTTGAGCACTAGTTCGGAGAGACTCTCTGGTTTCTTTACTATTAGGTTAAGTTTGCTGCCTTCTTTGATGGTAGGATAAGATTTGATCGTCTGTTCGTCGGCCAAAGTTCTTCCGAGGAACAAGAGCTTTTGTTCATCAACCGGAATCTTGAGCTGTTGAGCTACTTGTCGTTTTAACTCAGATATGTAAGTAGAAGGTTGAACCTAAAACAATTAAATGTTTATATAGATTAAATTATATGAGAAAACACCTACTTACATGAATATTGCAACGTGAACATGTTTACGAAATTACCTCAACAGTGCATTCTCCGCCTTGAAGTTTTTTGATTGTTAGTTTCATGGTAAATCCACTAGTGTTGAATACTTATTAATATGAGTTATATTTATCTAGGTAACAGGGTAACTTGAAATTTAAAAGAACAAACGAAAACACTTGAGTTCAAGATTTGTTGGTTTTGTTTTTTTTTTACTTGACAGTTGACACTTGACAATTACCGATGACAGCTGTGATGTGGGACTGTGGCAATGACAACTAGTTTTTTTTTTTATATATAATTTATTCATGACCATGGATACAAAGTCCTTCAGTCGAAGTCTTATATGATAAAAATTTACAAACATGGAAAACAAATAAAAATATTAAACTTAACTAAATTTTTCAACAGTATTTAAAATATACTTATAAATAGGTTTGTAAAAAACTTCACTTTTTAGTAAATCTTCAATGCAATGACAACTAGTATTTTTAGTTGTTGCTAGAAATAACTAAAAATATATTACCATGTTATAGATAAGTTTAAAAAGAGATTTGGTTTAATACACATGAATCCTTCATTCTTTCAGACATGAATAAAAAAAAATTGTGGAATGACATACATACGTCACTATGCCATTAAAATTATATTTTTTTAAACTATAAATAAATTAATTACCTAGGTGATACTGGAACAGTTTTTATAATTAATTACTAGTCAAACTAGTTAAAACTCTAATTGTGTGAACTTTTATTATTATATTCATATAATAATATAAGTTCAATTCATTTTGTTTCATGAAACAAAGCTATGAAGCGAATTCAAAGAACTGATTCCACTTCTACTGTGATCTATGAATTTTACAATGATGGTAAGTAAAAATATTTTGAAAGTTAATTACTTACTTATGACAAAAAATATACTTTACCCCTTACTGCATAGGGTTCTCGATTTTCATGAAATTAAGATATAGTATGCCATTGGGGGTACAGAATGAACAAAAAATATTTAAAAAAATACTACCCCCATATTTTGTTTTTTTTTTTTATAAAAAGCCTTGAAAGCCATATATGGCATTGTATGCAGTTGTCTATAATTATTCGAGTTTTCCAAATTTCAAGACTATGTCATTACATGCAATAGTCGAACGATAAGATATATATAATAATTTTAACCTACTACAAAGAAAAGGTTTATGTTGTTTCCAATGCTTGCAATACTAAAAAACAAAATAACTTTTTAAGTACATATATTTATTCATGTATCTCATAAAATATTCTTGATCCCTTAAGCCTTTTTACGTACAAGGAACCAAAACAGAAGCTAGCAAAACAGGTACGTACTATGATACAAACATGAGCAAGACTTCCTGTAAGTAGGTAGGTATACATAGGTAATAGGTATAATTTTAATCAGAAGGCTTTAGTTTAGTTTTTGAAAAAGCGCTTCCTGAATCAATAATCTAGCATTCCGCAACTGCATGGAAAGCCATATATGCCAATAGATGTTTTTACGGTTATCTGCATGTAATGCCATATTTATCTGCGTGATTTTTTCCCAACTGCATACCATGCCATATTTGGTGCCTGACTTCAAAGCATTATTTTGGAAAAGCTACTAAGGTATTCACCAAGTACCGTTGACATAGCAACGTATCAATAACCTAATAAGTAGATAGATGGAAAAGATAGAAAATTCTTAATTGCAACACACGATAATAATTACAAAGTAAAAAAAATTACTTATAATAGTGCCACAAGTGGCGGCCTTATTGCTAAAAGCAATCTCTTCCAGGCAACCATTGGATGGAAAGGAATAAATAAGAGATAACAGAGGACGTGGTATACAATAAAAAGAAGAAAAGATTAAATTAGGATAATAAGAACAAAAAAAATCAGCCATTTTCAGCATAAAACCATCAGTAAAATAATATTGAAAATGCACAACTCGCCTCACTGTCATAATTTATTTTTCTGTAGTGATGGACTCGATGTGACTTATTTAATAATGATGTCAGTTATCGGTTTTATTAATTGAGAGCTGCCACACTTAAAAAATATGTGCCAAATTTAAACTGTGGGCATTTTAATGACTATGCCAGATGTGGCATCATATGCAATAAGGGGTTAACTGACATAACGACTTAAATGTATTTATAATAAATCTTATAAACAACAAACTAATCCTAAATCAGTATCCGCGGGCAGGGTACCCTACAAGCTGGCAGCGTTACCTCGCTGAATGGCCAAACCGATACGTCGCCCGAGATAAGTAGCGCCAGTTCTTAGAACATTAGTGCTGTCCATCAACCGGTTGGACAGATCTTTTAATTGACGCCGCACGTTGGGACCCCAAGGTCCTAAAGTTTCTACCCAAAAGGCAAAAATATAGTTGTATAGAATTCATATATATGAGCTTTTCGACGTGATACCATATTATAATGATATTTATAATAATGAGATTTCAATGATTCATCGGATATATCTTATTTTAACTATAAATCATTCATAAAATACATATAAAAATAACTGTAAACAATAAAGATGTTGTATCCTCAATTAACCAATGGGCAAGAATTTGGTTTTCCTAGCAATACTGACTCTTGCGCAATGTCACCGAACATATAATAATTCTATTCTACGTACAAGTCGACCGCTAGACCAACTGACAGCAGTCGATAGTGTTGTGAAAAGATTGAAAATAAGAGGTGATATAAACTGAATCACCTAAATGATGAGAATTCGGTTACTCCTTTCATGCAGCATAACTTGCGTGTAAGCAACAAAATGGTGATATTTGCATAATAAGTCGACATGCATATCTATCAAAAATCCCTTATACCTACCTACTGATTGTAATATTGTTTAATCAAAATTGGTTTAGGTATACATTCTAACTAAAGGTAAACTCACATTAGATAGGTAGGTATGTACTATGTAGTGACTTAGTCCCTCCTTGAATCTTATTTCTTATTACTCGCGGCCGTGACTTCCTAATTTGCAGAATGTAATGAGCTATTTTGTAGTACCAAATTATATTTTATTAACAAAAGTTGCTAAGAAATGGTGCCACCTAAGCGCACCAGCGCCCCTCTTAATAATTAAGAGGATAAGGTAAATTAATTTAGTAAGTCCTGGGAAATCGCTCATTACTAGAAGAGTTCTCTGGGGCAGACAAATGGTTGTGGGCGCCCAATGGTCTTGTCTTGGTAGCTTGAAGTGATTCGGATTTTGATTTTGTCTTCAAAGATGTCGATCTCTAACGATGATTTCTTTAACTGCTAAGCAAGTGGATAAAAATTTACACATATACTTACCGCATATAGTAGATAGTGTAGAAAATAATGGGACGCCACGTTCAAATAATTTACGTAGGTACCTAATAAACTTATTTCATAATTGCACCATAATTTGGACTAGATCTAAGGGTTGTTGGTAAAATGTAAGGCAGAATCGCAGAATCAAACCGTGGCGCGTAGTATTCATTTCTCACCAAATCACACATGTACCTATCTAACTAGACTGTAAGACCATAGTTGAATCGCCATTTAATGTTTGAATTGTTGGTAAATTGTTTGGTTAAGTATATAAATTGGCGATAATTATTATTTTGGTCCCTTATTCATTTTCAATTAGAATTTTGGTAACAGTAAAATGAACTTTGTGTCATCTAAATCACCGAACATATAATAATACTACCCTATAGTTACTACAACAACTGTACTACTCTAATTGATCTGTGAATTTATTTCACAACTATACGTAGGTACACGAATTGATTGTGATATGTGTGTTAAAGGAACATGTTTATGTTCACAATAATTTAAAAAAAATCTGATAATAATACTAAACTATGGTACTGACATTATTATCGATTGGTTTTAAAAAGTTTGTCACATCACTAGTCAAAGGAATTTTGGCCGGGCTGCTGGGGTCTCGTAGCCTAGGAAACGGGCGTAGCTACAGGACAACAACACTGATAAGTCAATTCTTATCGGGTTATATAAAACTTTTTCCCAAGATAAACGGGATCACAGGCTCGGATCAATTCGTGCACGTTGTTAATCTTCTATCAAGGTTTGTGATCGTATTTTGTTACGGGTGTGTTAATTTTGACAGATCGAAGTATGGCTGGCGGGTGAGCTCGATAATTTACTGAAAGAAAAGGCTTTATTTGTTAAGCAATGAAACCGATATAGTTTGTAAAATGTGGAAGATTCGCGTGCGGCGCGTTCGGGGGGAGAATTCCCGAATAAGCTCCCCTCCGTCCCGTATCATTAAATGTCGGGAGGACGCAGGAGGGACGGCGGCGGCGCCTGGCACCACACGCGCCTCATAAACATATTTATTTCACCTGCAAAAGTATATAATTTCTGTTAGACACGTACATCCATAGCATGCGTCATGCACCATACAGAAGCTGCCCGCTCTCACCCTTATGCCCTTTGACCTAAGCTAAGTTTTATTACTAGGTACCTATCTAACTAATTCTTCATCTAAATACATACATACAACATTATACATAACTGAAATTTTATGATAATCTTCTAGCATAAGCTTTGTAGTTAAATCTAGGACACATTGCACTACATACCATAAACATGAAAATATGAATATGTTTCTACTTACACAGGTACACGATGAACACAAAAACAGTCTTGTCAAAATTCAAACAAAGAATATCAGTTGCAGTACTAACAGTAATGGCACAAGCAGTCCCAATAAATAAGCCGTGTTGATTGGAGTGTGTCGGTGTGACAGGTGGCAGCGCTAGAGCGTGACACCACCTGCTCTGCACCCTCTCACCACACTGTCTCTCTCCCTCAGACAAACATGTCTGTTAACATGCCTGCCATAGAAACAGAGCTTGTTTGATCAATACCATATCACTAGCCAGTCTGGACTCACAATAATGTGCTGTGTTTTGCTCTGTTGTGTGTAAATTAAGTTGTGTTGTTGAAAATGTCGGAGATGGGCTTTGAGAATGTGTTCTACTTGGAAAGTGAGTACGTGGCGTGGAGAGAGGGATGAGGTGTTGCCAGGTTACAGGCTCCGGCACAAGATCAATAGCGAGCAGTTGCTGGGATGGTGTTATGCAACCATTAACAACTCATTCTTTTTATTTGTTTGTACACAATTAGTGTTTTCATTTGCCTTTGCTGTTTGATATATTTTGCAAAGTTAAAAATGTGACTGTAATTTAATTAGACATGTTTTGCAAAGTAATTATGTTTGAATGAGTCTGAATTAATTAACTATGTCTGAATGTTCTTAATTATTCAATCAGCAGTCTAAATTCTATCATTATTTATTTACCTATTTTCTTATTTTTTTTATTTTGTAGCATGTTACATTGCCTCATGAATATTTTCTATTCTGTCTAACTTTAAATATTGTGCCCTCAACCAGAGTTCAGTAATCTATCAAGTAGTTCCTTATGCTTATTTTGTATATTTCCTAGAAAATGAAACAAACTGTATACATATATATAAGCTCTATATAAATTGCTCTTCAAAGTCAAAAGAAAATCAAATGACCCTTTTAATAAATATCTATAAATAAAGGTATAAGCTTTATCAAATTCTTATTTAAAATCTGGCCGGGTGTTGTTATGTATACAAATACAAATACAAATTATTTATTCATAACTCCATAGTTACAAGTCAGAAGATACATGTACATGTATTGTTTACAATAGTAAACTTAATAAAAAATTAATGTATTGTATATAAAAAAAATAATTTATTATTAGATTATGTCAAAATTCTAAATGTCAATAATATCAAATATATGTCAAAACAATTATACATGTATAACCCAGGGGTCTTCAAATCCAGAGAAAATGTTTCTTCTAGGCAAGCGTGCTACATCTTAGACTATAGTGGTGCTTAACATCAGGCAGGCTATAGTCAAACGTAAGCCAATTTCGTATTAAAAAAAAAATTTCTATACATTTTTTAATGTTGTAATGAAAACTGGACATGCAATAAAATAACTTTTATTAGTCAGTAAATTTTCCAATACACTTCTTTGCACATTTTAATAATCGTGTACTATAAGGTTTCCTAATTAAATGCAGGTAACATTATATGAGAGGGTGCATTCCCCTTTCTCAATTATTATAATTGCTATTGATCTGATGTGGCACAGGTGGCACAAGCACCTTACTAGCAAATAATATTTCTATTAGAAAATAAATTAGTAATATTATAGCTCAGACTACTCTTTCATCATATGATTTTTTTTAGCTTTTGTTTTTGTGTATGTACACATCTGATTAGTTTAAAATGTTCATAATTCATAATTATTCTTTTTAACCGAATTTCTCTTCAGTAGATAGCTTGGTCTTGAAAGATTTTATCTTTCATCATCAAGTGTAATTTCTCGCCTTTTCCCCCCAAATGTCTTATTTCCCAGTTATCATACAGTACCTACATATTTCAACTTCATAGCAATATGTGACGAACATTAACATAACATGAAACTAGTGGAGTCAATTGGAGTCGCGATTGTGTGTAAACAAATAAATCTAGAGTCTGTGGGACAAACTACAGCAGAGAGAGCTTCTATAGCAATCTCTTTCTTCCATAAGAGAGGAAGACAAGTTTCCGCATATCACTGCATTGACAGCAGGCGCTGCTGTAGATTGTCCTATCCATACTGTTACTGTGTTTATGCAGTATACAAATAAAATCGATTGGTTGGATAAATACGTAATTGTTTACTGAAATATGTAGTCCAGCCTACCCTTGCAGTCTGTCTTCGCCATGTACCTTAAATATAACAGTCCGTTGTAAATTCGGACTTGCTTCTCATATTCGCGGCCACAATCGAGCCGATATCAACCAGATTCGCCGGAGACACAAGTAGGACACCATCATAGTAGTGTTGTGTGTAATGTTGCAGACTTCGAGTGCGCGGGCGACGAGGTGCTGGTGGAGTCCACGCCGCCCGCCTCGCCCGACATGGCGGCCCGACTCGCGCAGCAGCACCAGGTCTGACCTTACCATTACCATTACCATTTTTACAACTCTCTATAATGTACTCGTAAAGTATTAAAAGATCTAATGGAATTAACTCAATTCCCCTTGGCAAGGTTTCTAGTCGATTTTCTGAGCATAATAAAAAAACAGATCGTATATGTAAGTATGTGTTATCGTTTCACATCAGTCAAATATAACAAACAGCCGATGAATGTACCTACTCGTAGCTACCACTTATTGTCTTGCCTACTTGATCAATAATTAACTTTAGCAATCCAGTGAAACACCACATAATGAGTATAATATAATAATGTTAAGCTATGGAGAGTCCAATCCAGTATTTATGTAGGTATGTATTGTTAGTACATTGTGTATGTTGCGCGCAGAGCTCTGCGTCCGGCGCCGGCGGCACGTCGCCGAGCGCGCTGCGGGAGGTCATCGTCATACCCGAGATACCCAGCTCCATGCATCTGCAGCAGGCCATACAGCAGGTAAGAAGAACTGTAAGTCTACAATACAGGATCCGACTGGATACCTCGTGTAGGTTCTGCAAATTCTAAAACTGTACATAGATTTAAGTATTTCATGAATAGAGATTTAAAAAATAAAAACGTAATAGTCAAGCATTTCAAAAGCCTTACCGAGAACTACGAATAATTAGGCTCTCTTAATAGTAAAAAATATTACCCACCTGATGATGTTAAGCATTGCCTAGGGTGTAACATCTTACCTAGAAAGTATACTTATTTACCCCAGATTTTAGTCCACTGGTTTATAATGTATGACGCCGAGGATGGTGGAAAATCATTAGAAAGATTCATGGATGCTACTAATCATGACTCGCAGACCAGATGAACACAACGTAAAGAGAAAGAGAATTATAGTAAGCAGGAAAAACAACTTCCTGTAGTGTTCTAAAGTTTTGCCAAATCATATAGGCTGTTTAAACAGCTGGTATAAAGGTCCACGTGTCCGTAGGTGTCACGCACGGTGGTGGAGGTGGCGGCTGACAGCTCGGGCCACTCCAGCCCCTCGGGCGACGCGCAGCACACCTTCATTGTAGCAAGTATGTATACACACGTGTGACAATAACTATAAGTATCTTCCAGAAACTAGGCTTTCACAAACTTATTTGGAATTGGACGAAAATGAATGCGAGCCTGCTATCCGTGGATTTGCCCATCGGCAGGATTCGTATCATGTGGAACACCCAAGATGCCTTCTCCATTAGGATACGGTCGACTGACTAGCAAAAACTCACACCTATTTCCAAGCTTTTGGATAACGCTGCACCGATGAGGATAGTAGACTTTGATAAACATACCACTAGTATAGTTGCAAATGTCTAAGATTTTATAGTATACTCTGGTTGTATCGCATCGATGCAGTGACGAAAAATTCTTCCTGCGTGTCGCCTGGACTTTAGATCTGCCTGAAAAACATGTAGAGAAATAGTTTTAGAGCTAAGTCTTGTTGCATTACATAGTAGATTTGGATACGGATGTTTCCACTGCCAGATATTAACACAAAACCTGCCGATACTTCATTGTGATAGTTAAGAAATTTCAATAACGATATAATGAATTTTACAGCATTGCCCCACTACGGTTGTCTAGAAAACAGCAGCAGTTTGAAAGCACATTTTCATGCTATTACAACGTTGAACTGAAATCTGCCTTCGACATAAATTCTCATCACATGGCAGTGGATTCATGGTGTCTTATTAGCCGATTTTATTATAATTTTTATATTTACTTTGTTATTTTTGATGATTTTTATATTAGAAGCATGTGCCAGCACCGTTTGTTTTCTGTTTTATTTGCACATTGTATTGACATTGTTTTGTCCGTGTGCGCGCCAGTGCAGAACCCGTGGCCCGCAGCGCTGCCCAAGCCGGAACCGACAACCGATGATGAAAGCAAGTTGATTCACTCTTCTGTTTTATTGCGCTATGGCTGGAGTAACCACTGCTTTGCTTTTATCCTGTTTTATTATTTTTTGAGCTTTTTCACGTTTTCTTCTTCTCCGAACTGACAAAGCGCTTCAGCTCTGGCTATAGTCGCTATGCCAAAAACGAAGAGCGACCATGACTAAACTATTTATTTTAATATATCGACTTAGGTATGCGATGCCTGAGTGAGCTGGTCAGATGGTCATCTTCCTTTTTCTAGCATATTAATAAAAAATATATAAAAATGGCTTTCGTTTACGATCTACAATGACACACACACACACTTATACTAACTGATAATTCAAGCATTTACCACCTTTCTTTTTATGTCGTATTTAAAAACATTTGGTGGCTCTTTGTTAGTCTTCTCAAAATTGTAAGGTGGGTTATTTAACAATTAATATAATAAGTTGTAAACGACGTGTTCATGTTTTATTATGCTTATTTTTCCTTTATTTATTATATTATTTATATTTATGTTTGCTTCTTATCTCCTTCTAACAGTGAATGAAGATTGGCAGATCGGTAGTGTGGTGAAAACTGAATCCGACTCTCAGCAAAGCAAGTTTTACTTTATTTGTGGTACCTATCTAATCATCCTCATCGTATAACTTGATTGAATATATTTTAGACTATTGGCTCGATAGTTGTTTGATTAGTTCTAAGTATCAATTGAAATCGTAAATAATTATCATATCATCATACCATTATACAATCGAAAGGGAGTTTTTGATGTCTGCTTCTATTTCACGTTGTAATTTATTATACGACGGTAGTATAGTGCTCCAAAAGCTTTCACTATTCATAAATTAATTAAGTCCAGAGGTGATCATTTGTTGGCAATCACAATCGTCAGCAATAAATAATTAAGTACCTATGTATATTTTTTATAACATTTATTTGTGTCTGCTCATCTGTTGGTCTGTAATTATTTATTCTGGATACATAATTCACTATCCGTGACTGGTTTAGTTCCCTATTGTTAAAAAAAGCATTACATTTGCAAAGCATTGTATTTTATTTGTAAGATTTTCTGTCTTTTATGAACTAACAACAATCTTTTATCGCTCACTAAATCCACCATTTGTATAGCTTCAAACATACGCTGAGACCTTTGATGGTGTCCCAACAAAGCTCAATAAATCGCCCTCTGACATGATTCAATCTGATACACCTGTCTGGATGATACCATATTAAAATACACCCCAATTTGGGCGGCAAATTGCATCTAAAGGTACAATACCCCGCGTGCACTTTCGTGCAAACTAAGTATTGTTTTTTAAAACTACAGTTGGACTCAAAAACTGTATCGTCATAAACGTTCATTGAGTGATTGATTACTTAAATCTAAAATTTAAGGTGGGTACCTATGTAATATATAAAAAGTATTGGCAAATAAAGAACCAAGCACGTACGAGTAAGTTTAGTTTTATCAAAAAAATAATTTTCATCCAACAAGTTTTTTTGCATAAACTATTAAACCACTACTTGGTAGGTTTTCGATTCACGAGCTTTTTGTTTGAATGTAAATTCAAGTTTTAAGTGTATATTATTGATCACTCAATGTTTATAAGTTTTAGAGTCCGATACAATAGCTTGTATGAATAAAAAAACCCGATCGGGCTACTGCCTACTTTCTAGAGGATTATTCGTTCTTGTCTACTCCAGTGATTATCGTGAATGGTGCATCAAACAGGGGATGATTTTTTGTGCAGGGGTACATATAATAGATCACCTGCTTGCTTTGACTGCTTGGTTACCTTCGGCATGACGCGTGCCCGCCGCGCGCCGCGCGCCGCGCGCCTTATGTACGGGCTGTGGAAGATATTGTGACGCTTATGTATGATTTGTATGTATTGATGTATGTATGGGTGACAGAGATGGCGGTGGTTGCGAGACAGATCGATTCGTTGTGTCCTGTACAATGAAATTGTAGGTGCTATGGGTTTTAAGAACAAGATATGAATCTAAATAGCTATAAATTTTTCGTTGTAGGTTCTTTATGATCTAATTTTTAACACATCTTATATTTGAATGTAATATTAATTCCTTGCAGAAGTTCACTATCCATACACATTCACCCAAATCGTTAGGTATAGGTACATATATGTAGGTATGTATTTTTAGGCCCACTTGCACCACTATTGTTAAAAGCGTTTAGCCATAAAATTACCTCATAGAAAGGGTTAAATTTGTTTAAGAGTCGTTGTGCCAGTAACCTTAGTATAGGTTTCAGACGTAGCCTCCTTTCTATACCGCTATGTAAAAGAAAAACAACATTAACCAGTGTTCAGTGCAATCATCTATAAAGCCAGTATCTTAAATATGGCGTTAGTAGCTTATGGTTTAATGTCAGACCTGTTACATGTAAAAATATGACATATTTTATTAGATATAGCTTTTTCTATCCTTGGACCTTCAAGATGATTGTTACAAAAATTAAAAGCCGGGAAAATGACCACAATAGCCGTCAGTATAATTATGTAACTTTGAGTCTTGTATGATTGCTTCATTTTCAGGGCAAAAAATATCAATATGTTAACTAAACGGGTTTCACTCACGTGTAGGTAAGTCGCGTAAGTTGTTTACGTGTTTCGGATGTTATGACATCCATCTTCAGAACGTTTGTTCTGGGCCCGCGGCAGCACGCAGACTGCAAACGCAGACTCAAAAAATATCGTGTGAATTTGCTTTGAAATGAGAAAAATCATGTGATTTTACCCATTAATTTTATTTGTGTCATAAGATACCTACCAAACTATATCAATACAGATTTGCTAATGCTCACATTAAAACAATTATTTCGTCAAATCTCCCCTATGAATGTAGGTACCTGCGATCTGACAAGCATTATAAAGGAAAGTTTGCAATTATCCCGGATCAAATCTCAGGTGGGGTGTAGCCTTATGTACAGCGAACACAGACTATGTACTGGCCAGTGTTGCTTGTATACGAAATAAATTTAATTTATTTTTGATAATTTTCAGAGATTGGTAGTTTTGTTTAGTTGGAGAATAAGTAAACGGGGCACTGTTTCTTTGTTGACTCACGCTTGACTCTAACTGGCCCGTGGCTGACCTTTTGTTTTCAGGCGCTCTGTATACAAGCTTTTTTTTACATGAGATAGGCTCGCGCTTGACTACAACTTGCCTGATGTTAAGCAATGTTATAATCTACGACCTAGCGCGCTTGCCTAGAAGAAACCGGCTATAATCAAAATTGTTCAAAATGTCTATCTTATACCTAGAAATGTTTCAGTATGCAATGCCAGGGCGTGATTTATTTTGTGAGACTAGTATTTTGTTTTACTGCTATTTTCACAACAATTGACTCATTCCTCTCTCGATCACTTTTGTTTCTGATCTGAGTTATCTTGGTGTAGATGCTCGAAGTCTTGGTGATAGTTTAGTTGAAACTTTGTATTGACAATTAAGATTTGTCTGTCCAAGGTCTTATCCAATAGAACCTTTTGTTGGTAAGGAAAAGTCTATGCTAGAAAGGTTTTTTGTAAATCTACATAAGATTTTACTTTATTATCAATTTTATGTTATCTGAACATATGCGCCATTATCTTGACCATCAAAATTTTTATTTCAATATCTCTTATTTTAATACTCGAAAGTTTGAATCTGGTCACACCTGTTCCCACCTTCTGAGCAAATGAGAGGCATTCGAGCGAGATAGCGCGACTGGTGACATGAGAGTGTGTGAGAGCAAGACGAGACAGCATGCTAAGTGGGATGAGAGGGGGGAGGTGCGCGGGGGAGCAGAGAGGTGGGGGCGCGGGCGGGAAGCTGGGCTGCCCGGGAGTTGCCCGGGAGACGTGGCCGGCGATGGAGGTGCCCCGCTACAGGTCCTACTACCCGTGTGAGTCAGTTGCCCACTCAGCTCTTGCAATTATACCACTCCTACACCTTGTTTCTACTAAATACTGAACGCTGTTGCAGTGTTGAGGTGTAGTTCCTTTTGTGCCCGCTAGAGGCGCTTGGTTATTCATTCTGTGACGACGCTTCTCCTCTTTGTCAATTATTAAGTCGGAGTTGACTCCAACTTTCAAAATTATTTAGAATTAATTAGGAAAATCGATAGTTGGATAATTTGTATAAATATATTCATGTAAGTACATAGTTTTGTGACATATTTCGTGTCAAGTATTGGAGGTTAGTTTGAGCTGCGCAGTTTTCATAAATTTCATAATCCATATTTTGTTATGTAACATCTGTATTTTACTTGTACATATTTCTCATTTTGATATGGGAATCTTGGGCGATATAAAATGGGATTCGGATTCTATTTTGCAGCAAAATCATATCATGGTAACATATCTAACACTTGGGTTTAACAGAGAATGTGACTACCTAATACTAATATTCCCCAGCATACTATAAACTCATAAAAAAGGCTTTTCTCTCTTGTATACATGTGGAGTGTAATCGTATGTGTGTTCCAGGCGAGGGCGGCAATGGCGTCAACTACCACGTGCAGTATGTCACCGAGCCGCAGGAGATCTATGCTCAGGGACATCAGATGTGAGTAGCTATTGGCAATTTCGTTATAGGCTGTCTATGACTAAGAAACTACCCACTATAATGGGAGAGAAACTGTTCAATAAACTCCCCGCACACATTCAGTCTTTGAATAATGATCAGCAATTTTGCAATAGCGTCAAACAATTATTGTTAGATACACTATACAGTTTTAAAGAATACTCTGAAAATGACTACAGTCAACTAGCAATTGATTCTAATCTTGCTTAGAAATTAAGTAATTAACTACTAGGTAAGGAGTGTGATTCCAAATTGTCATTTTAGCCCCTATATAGCTATAGTGACAGTACCAAGATTTATTTAAGTTGACATATTGTATGATTACATACCTATTATTATGTTTGACATGATTTTAATAACAAACATTTTCATTATTTTATTAATAAAACTAGACATATGTAACTTCTTAAATTTTATAAAAACTAAATGTAAACAAATTCAATTTGACGAGATATTGTAATTTGTGTAGCATATTCTGTGATATTAGTACTTATACCTATACCTATGTATGTTACAACTTTACAGTATCAATAAAGATTCTTTATCTTTATAACTGGTTTGCCGCGGAAAAAAAATAAAGCCTCGCTTTTTAAAAAAGTAATGAGATCGTCATAGGATCGGGTCATTAGCCGTTCATAAACTGTAAATATGTGACTCGTACTTATTAGAATCGAATATGAAGAACGAAAACGATCGACGCCGACGAACTAATAAGTTTATGGGCAGCGCAAGTTTTCGCTGCTCACGACGAAAATCGGCGGTACAATATTTCTATGTTACAATGATTTTCTCGTTTGGTCATATTAACGATCTCTTAATATGAAATATAAAGCGAAAAAATGTGGATGGCAATGTTTGATGAGAAGTTTTTGAGATGACGCGACGAGATGAGATTTTATTGTAGTACAAAACGGCACAGATAAATTACAATACTACCGACTGGACAGTATGTCAGATATGTACAATTTTGCATAACATATGATACTAGTGGGCGCTCGCGGCTTCGCTAGCATTAAGAAGTAAAACTTGCATCCCTTATTTCACCCCTTTAAAAGTGGCATTTCCAAAAATCCTTTCTTAGCGGATGCCTACGTCATAACATCTACCTTCATTCCAAATTTCAGCCCAATCTGTCCAGTGGTTTGGGCTGTGCGTTGATACATCACTATATCAGTCAGTCACGTTTGAGTTTTATATTTTTAGGTATGTACAGCATGTTATTGTGTTGATGTTCAGGGAGACGCTCCGCACGTACCCCGTGTACGGCGTGGCCACGGTGGCGAGCGGAGTGGGCGCCGAGCCGGCCCCGCCCACCGGCGGCTGGGGGCCTAACAACGGAGACTACACCGCCTATGGACTCGTGGTACGTACTAGCTACTACTTGTACTAATATACAGGTTGAAGGGAATGAAGTTTTATACCTGGGTTTAAAGTCACTCTGATCATCGCTAGTGGAGCTCAGTAAAAGGACCGGTCCGATAAATTATCAATCAGACATTAAATTTGATCATTAAGCTGAAATTGAATGTCCAATTAGTGTATTGTCTTTACAACTCGCCCAAACTTATAAACATTGCTAATTTTAGAGTTTCGATAGATATTGCGGACGTTATTGTTGTTCCTCTTCGCTATGTTCCTAAGAGAAATGGCTAATTTATGGGGTTGGCTCACAAGCCATTTTATTTAGCACAATACCGTTTATTTATTTATATATTCTCACAATTAGAACCGCTTAAAGCGAATTACTCTAATGATAAATAATCTAATCATAATAATAAAGGTAATTCTAATAGTAACATAAAAAAGTACAAATTAAATCATTATACAATACATAAATAAAACTAAAAGTCAATAAATATACATAGTATCAAATTCAAAATTCAAATAAAATAAAATAAAAATAATACGCAAAAATCAAGTTATTAAATAGCTACAGTTTACCGTTTTGATACACGAGAAACTATTGACGTTTTCCCAGACTTATAGACCAAAAAATATGAATAAATGTGTGTGCAATTCACCAAAAGTAAAAAATGTTTTCGTCTAACCCATGATGAGACTAAACTATCCTAAGGCTGGCTTGTCACACTAACCACCTGCAAATAGACCTCTTATAACAGCGTGTGTGTACGGCAGGTGGCGGGCGACGAGGCGGAGGCCCCCGCGTCCCCCGCCACGCCGGGCGCGGCGCCGCGCATGCCGCCCGCCACCGTGCAGTGGCTGCTCGACCACTACGAGACTGCCGAGGGTATGTACTACAAACATCGTAGGTAACTAACTTATCTAAAACCTTTGTTTTAAAATATTTTCATGTGA